>CAHIKZ030001428.1:0-600000 GCA_903632075.3 Acanthosepion pharaonis | reverse complement strand
CCTGTGTAGAATCAATATCGTCCTTGAGGATTTTGCAATTTTATTATCCGTTAGTGTGCAAGTCCCGTTGGTTAATGGATAACGAGTTAGTTTCGTTGATTATTCGGCAGAAAATATCAAGCGTCACTCAATATTTGTCCTTGATTTTATTTATTTTTAAATTTATTTCGTAATGAGTAAAAATCCACATCACCATAATGTCACTATAAGTTTGAAACAGAAAAGTGTATTCAATCAATTTTCAAGAAGAATTTCGCAAATATCCACTTGACGCTATATTTGCATTTCATGAGAAACCTCTTGAGAGCTTCTGTATATTTTTAAGCTTATGTACTGCTCTACATATGGTAAATTTTGATGATCTTAGTTCTTACGAACGTTTTCAAGTACTAATAGTCAGGTTCCCTACTAACTTGTGTTTTAAAGCATTTTAATAGATACTTAATAGTTGTCCATATTTTTGCTTTATTTCAAACTAGCGGAGATATCCAGCGTTGTTCGGAAGAAATAACTTCATCTTAGGTTTCATTCCTATGCTGCAATTCAGTAACATGAACATGATTCATTGTCTTGATAATCACTCTGATGTCAGTGGTCTAGATTTCTCAAGAATATGACTGGAGGTCTCCCTTTTTCCGAATGAGATCGTTAGAGAGAATTATGGACTTTTTTTTAAACAGAAAATCATTATAGGATGGACATTTAACTATTTATTAAAGTAAATATATTGTCTATATATTTTACGGAATTAAAACCAGTAATTATTTTTCTTTAAATCAGAAAATAATTACTTCATTTAAAATAATTTATTTTGTTTCATATTGCTTTCTAAAAAAAAAAAGGTATTTTGCGCTTAAATTATTTTTTGTTAGTAAAGTAAAAAAAGTAAAGACAGAGATTGATTCCATGAAAAATATTAATTCAAATATATATATATATATATATATATATATATATATATATATATATATATATATAGTTGGATAGATGTGAGTTTGTGACCCTGGGTTTCACGCTTTAGCAATCGTCAGATAAACTGATTAATCATATATATATATATATATATATATATATATATATATATTTTCAGTTGTGAACGGTCTTTCATGTCCAGTCTGCTATAGAAAAAGTTATTTATAATATAATATAAAAATATAAATATTTTTGAAAGCATAAATATTTTTGAAAAATTTAAATTTAGTAAAATTTTTATTAATAATAAAATATTTCAACAAACTGAAGAACAGAATATTTTTGAATGCATAAAAAACTTTTAGAAAATTAAATTAAATAGTTTAGTATAATTTTTATGATCACCACCCCAGGATGTTTAAAATAATTGTGTATATTTAGTTAGAATAATTTGTTTGTTTTTGCATACATTTTTAAATTTTAATATCTAAAATTTTAAAAAATATTAATTTATATAAAATGGTAAAAGACAGTTAAAAATTTCCCGATCAAAAATATCGAAAATGTTCGTATGTTCGTGGAATATCTGATTCTGATTGTAAAGCTACTGAAAGTCCCCTGCCACCAAATATCTACGGAAATTTATTTTGTTGTGTTTTTACAATTTTTGTTTAGAATATTTGAATAAATAAATAATAAACTTTTTTTCAAATAATTGTATTTAATATTCTTCTTTTTTTAAATTTACTTTGTTGTTTTAATAACCATTTTTTTAATTTTTCGGTTTTATTTACTATATATATGGAAATAAATTCAAAAGAATAGAAATTTTTAAAATGCATATAGCGTTTCGAAATTATCAGCAGAATTAAAAAAATAAAAACGAACGGGAATAATAATTATTCCCGTTCGTTTTTACTTAAAAAAAAAAAAAGATACGAAAATAAATTAAAGACAGTAGAAATTTTAAAAATTGAAACATGCTGAGGTGACTGAACTATTTCTGGACTCTGGTTCCACGTAGTCTCCCTTCTTTAAACTTGCCCTTGTACCACATTCACTTCAACTAGGTGTGCGGATTAATACGCTTATCTACGTATTAGTTAATTATCTTGTTAAGATTTTTGTAGATTTACAAAGTGCAAGAATTGGATTGATCGCAGCGAGAATGAAATTTGTACGCTTGCTCTAAGCACCGGCACTTCATAAATTTAAAAGGAAATATTTTTCAAAATGCCATGTCGCTTGAAGAAGTAGGCTATCATAGCTATACACAAATTCCTTTATTATCTGGGGATTATCATGACCTCGGTGAAAAATAGTTGAGTTATTTCCTAGACGAGCTGACAGCATATTCTACTCTGTTCGAGATTAGAGTATGTGGATTCATGCCTTCCTTAAAGATAGTAACGCGAAGTGAACACAAAGGACTAGAACTCGGCTCATCGAATCTACTTACCGTGTCGATAACCATTACATCTTCATGAGACATATATGATTTATTTCAGATGAGCCAAGACCCCTGCCTAATTCCTTTCTTCAACGTTTTTTTTAATTGGAAAAGGAAAGCTTACAGAATTGGGACATGAAAACATAGTAGCTTTGGCCTTTATTTTTGAGTGGAACATTCAAACGGTGGTTTTACTTTGGTTGAATTAGAGGAGTGTGGGAGGGAATAATGAAGTTTGAACTTGGAGGCTGTCTGAAAGTTAAAACCATATCCGGTAATCAGAATTTGAATGCCATAGTCAACTTATATATAGTTGTCATCGTCGGTGTTACATTCTAATTGTTGTCTCTAACCAATTTTACGTCGACCTACATGGCCACACTGGGACGCTGGGAAAGTGGCTCTTTTCTTTGTCATACACACAAAAGCCAATCAGTAAGTATCACCAGTTTACAAGGGACTGTTTTTTTTTCTGCTGAACGTCGAAGGGTGAGAGCTAAAAATGATTTAAGATCGTTTAAGGGCCGAAGTTTGATAGAAGGATGGTAGTAGAATTTAGAGGTAAATTTCAGAAACTCTGAAAATGACACAGAATTAAAACAATAGCTGCTCAGTTAGCATGTGAATTTGATGGTGGATCAACTTACAAAATTACTTAGTTTCCGATTTCTATTTATTGCCACTTATTTTATAAGTATTTAAAATGTCTATTCAACGGGCACTATTTCAAATATACGCACACATGAGAACTAATATATTCGCAGACATATAAACGCGCAAACATACGCAGCAAAATAGTATACATTCAGTTTCAATAAAATTTCCTTTCTTGTCCATGTTTTGGCTTTTGCTTTTAAAAATGCCTTCTTATTATCTTTTCCTATCTATTATTAAATTCTGTACCACGAAAAACATATTTAAATATTTAAAGCGGAGGCACAAACCTGAATTTATCCATAGTTTAGATAAATTATTATCACTCAAGGCACGTATAAGACGGTTAAAATTTCAATGCCAGTTTCTTCGAGCGTGTATTGACAAACATGTATGTCCGTCCAATATCTTGTTTCGGATAAGGAATTCGAGACTAAATTCTGGTTTAAAAATTGAGAAAATATTTATGGAGGATTCAATTAAAACTTTTTCTAAAAGAATCCTTTTTCTCAATTGTACCTTTATGAAACATCGGAGAAAGTGTATGGCAACACTTTCTTACTTTGATCTAATTCGTTTCTCCCGATTAGTTGGTTATTCAAATGACTGTGGAGTTAAAAAATTGTCTGCATCTATGCAGACAAAATTAAATTATTTAATTCGTAAACGGTTTGGATGCAGTGATGAACCTACTGGGGAAGGATTTATCTTTAATTATTCTTTTTATGAGCCTTCAAATTTGGAGACTCGTATCTTGGCTCATGGTTTGGATTTTTGTGTTCCATTTTTAATGCCTGACCGTGAGAAAATTTTCTCATAGTTTGAGGTTTTATATGCACAAGTTTGTAGACTTGTCCCTCACTCTGCTGAGACTCTGAGTGATTTTAAGGCCAAACTCAATAGTTATGCCCATTCTTATGTTGGCTCCTCTGTTTCTTCATCAGAGTCAAAATGGGGAGAACAACACCGCCGGGTAATTAAAAAAATTAAAAATAATTATAACCTGGTTATAACTAAACCTGATAAAGGTGTTGGTGTTGTTCTACTGGACTATTCTGAGTATTTTTCTAAGATGGACAATATACTTGGTGACACATCAAAGTTCATAAAATTAGGTCCAGTCGAGACCCATGATCATACTGCCTCTATTGAAACTAAATTTCAAAGGCAATTATTAAAGTGGATCAAGAGTAGTTAATCCCTCTGAAATTTCAGAGTTAATTAGACCCACTGGGTCCTTTCGTCCCCGTTTATATGGGTTACCTAAAATCCATAAGGACGGTGTTCCTTTACGACCCATTCTGTCTATGATTGGGTCTTCCCAGCATAAAGTCGCTAGTTGGCTCTCGAATGTGCTACAACCAGTTTTGTCGCACTTCAGTACATATTGTATTAAAGATTCCTTCTCCTTTGTGGAAATTATACGTAGTTCTTCTACTTATGGTGGGTTCATGTGTTCGTTTGATATCTGCTCCCTGTTTACATGTGTTCCCCTGTCTGAGACTATTGAGATGTGTTGCGATATATTGTATCGTACCTCTTTGTCTCTTCCGGATTTTCCTGATGGTATATTTGTTGAGCTTATGGTGTCCGCCACCGCGTCTGTCGAATTTAGTTTTAATAATATTATGTATCGACAGATCGACGGGGTAGCTATGGGTTCGCCTTTGGGTCCAGCGTTGGCGAATATTTTTTCGGTTTTCACGAGGCTTCCTTATTTACTTGTATTGGTCGTCCTCTTATGTATCATCGTTATGTGGATGATACCTTCTGCCTCTTTAATAATGAGGCTGAAGCCGACAAATTTCTCACCAAATTAAACTCTGTCCATCTTGCTCTTAAGTTCACCGTAGAGAAGGAGTCTAATTCTTGTCTTTCCTTTTTGGATGTTTTTGTCCATAAGATTGCTGACAAGTTTAAGACTTCTGTATTTAGGAAGGCCACATTTTCGGGACTTTACACGCGTTGGGACTCTTTTTGTCCCAGACAACGTAAGATTAATTCAATTAAGTTCTTAATTCACAGGGCACTTAAGTTATGTTCTGAAGGTTTTCTCTGCGGGGAAATTGACTTTGTTAGAATGACACTATCAAAAAACGGATATCCGTTGGATGTTTTAGACTCCGTTATTCAAGACGTCATCAGTAAATTCTATAGGGTGAAGCCGCAATTAGCCGATAAATGCCCAGTTTATTTGCGTCTTCCCTATATTGGTACAGAGGGTGAGAGTTTATCGAAACGTATTTTACGTTTAATCAATATTTGTTATTTTTCGGCAAATGTTAGGGTAATATTTGGTACCCGTCCTGCTTTCTCTTCGATTCGTAAGGATGTCCTACCTCCCCATCATATTAATTCAGTGATTTACCAATACAAATGTAGTTGTGGACATGACTACATAGGTAGGACCTCCCAGCGTTTGGATTTGAGAATAAAACAGCATTTACCTTCCAGGATTTTGAATCCGTCCTCTAGGAATAGCCAACTGACTAACAGTTCTGATTCTGCTATTGCTGAACATTTAATAAATAGAAGGGAATGTGTGTAAAATTTTAGTGGTGACCGATTTATTATTTTATCTAGGTCCCACTCCACATTTCACCTCAAATTCCTGGAGTCCTTGTATATCAGATCTCGTGAGCCTTCCCTTTGTAAACAGAGGGAATGCTTGCTGGGTCTGGGTCTGAATATTATTGGACTCTAGAATCTCTTGAAATTCATAATTTTTTTTTGGCTTTTGCTCCCCCATTTAATTACATTCGTTAATTAAAATTAATTTATATATATATATATATATATATATATATATATATATATATATATATATATATATTTTAAATTCCCAGAATAAATAACTTGATAAGTCCTGGGACGAAACTAGATAATATCATGCTATTGTTTTCATTTTGATTGATCTGGTTGTTAAACAATTTTTAAAAAAATTTCATAGAAAGTATGTGCTTCTCCGACAGGAATCGAACCTGTAAACCTTAATGCGAACCATCATTTGATCTGATGGGCTGTTAACCATTCAGCCACAAAGAAGCGTCTGGTTAGCAAAGTCCGAATTACTGTTTTTACTGACATGATGGGGAGGTAGGACATCCTTACGAATGGAAGAGAAAGCAGGACGGGTACCAAATATTACCCTAACATTTGCCGAAAAATAACAAATATTACTGTGATTTTTCTCGATCGATCATTTCTGCTCACGAAATGTATCAAACAATAACAACAAATTATGAAATGGATTAAGTCCAACAATTATTTTAATATATTTTCCGTTTATACGTTATTTGATAACCAGGCGCTTCTTTGTGGCTGAATGATTACCAGCACATCAGATCAAATGTTGGTTCCCATTAAGGCTTACGGGTTTCATTCCTATCGGAAAAGCACATATTTTCTATAAAATTTCCAGAACATTCAGGCCGGTAAATGTAATTAATACTGTTTAATTAAAAAAAAACTGCATTTACTTTAAAAAATTATATCTATCTATCTATCTATCTATCTATCTATCTATCTATCTATCTATCTATCTATCTATCTCTCCCTGCCTATATATATATATATATATATATATAGTGAGAGAAAGAGAGAGAGAGAGAGAGCAATTTCACATAACTCGGTTATGGAGAAAGCAACACAGCAATCGTCTGTGAGTATTGCAGACCAATAGCTCGTGTAGAGAGTTTGATATTCCAAGAGAGTTCAGCATATATCTACTTTGTGTCCAATAGTGTGCAGAAAGTAGAGGAGAGTGTGCGACGGCGCAGGACAACTAAATCGTGAGAGACAGCCAATGAAAGAATGAAGTTTATCGGATCCTAAGGAGAAAATCAGTGAAAATGCAAGTAACTTTTTAGCAACATTCAGACTTTCAACCAAATATTATCTAATCCCAGGAGGAGAATCATTGCAGAGAAGGAAATAGAAAGCAAAAGTGTTATATACTTGTCGAACTAAATAATCGATCTTCTTGGTGAAAATGCTAAGAAAAATAATTTCCGAAATTAAAGAGACAAAATATTTTAGCATAATGTTGGATTCAACTCCAGATGAAGATCAGCTTACCGAATTCTGTGTTATGTTCATATGAATGAAAATAGGAAAAAAGTAGAAATAAAATACGTTATTCTGCATTTTGTTCAAATCAAAAAGATGCATTCAGCCTAGTAGATAAAATTATAGAAAAAATTTAAAATTACAAAATTCCCTTCAATGACTGTCGCGGCCAAACATTTGCTAATGCATCAATTGTGACAGGAATAAATGAAGCTGTTCACAGTTAACTCAAAAGCTGTGTTTGTGAACTGTGATAACTACAGCCTCAATATGGCCAGTGTCAGTGTAAGTGAGGTACAACCTATTGTTACATTTTTTGGAAAAAAACATTTACTTTTTTTTCTTCATCTACTTCTCGTTGGGAAATGTTAAAATCATCTATCTCTCAGACTGTGAAAAGATAATGTGGTACAAAATGGAGAGTTGCCGACATGATGTTATGCAAGTAATCCATGCGACAACGTTATTGCACGTCTGGAACACTTTCTGGAAAGGAGATTTTTCAAGGGAAAAACTAAATCTGATGCAAGATCGCTTCTGAACGTTATTCAAAACTTACCATTTATATCTTTATTACATGTTTGGTATCTGCAGTAACCTAGAAAGGGTTACTGAATGAGGAATAAGCAAAACTGTGTTTGGAAATAGAAGGTTTATCTTTATAACGTCAACAAAATACAATACTCGCCAGCGGCGTGAAGTAGGTAAGCCACTGCTAGTGGTGGATTACTTAGGCAGCATATTACCCTTCTTACAATAGTATCCAACGTATTTATGAGGATTGGGACATACCCATTAATGTTCATAAGTACGGTATATAGCAGTATTCAATTTTATCACCAGCATAGAAAATTTCAAAATGTTTACAGGGCCCCACAAAATGGTACTCCATGAAGTTTTGTGATCTAAAAAGTCTTCTTCAAATTTTGAATTTGAAAAATGACAAAATTATCCACATTTCAGTACTTTCCAATATTGATTGTAAAAAATGGGGAATAGTAATTGCACAAACAAGAAGAAGAAGAATAACTTGGAGAATCAGCAAGAAATAGTGGACTGGCGTCACAACAAGAAATGAATAAAGTAATGGTAGGGATCGTTAACTGATTAAAAACTGAAATAGAAGAGTACAGTGCCTGCATTTTAGAACTCAAAGACCGATTTTTATTTCTTCTTAATTTGAATTCAGTCTTAATTGAAGATGAAGAGAGATTGAAAAAGGGATGTTCGAGTTTTGGAAATTATTATGACAATGATGAGACAGTCATTGAATTATATGATGAAATAATTGGCTTTCTGATGCCCTTTCAAACTGGAGGAAACACAGTTCCCCCTGGTACTAAAGACGCACTGGTATCTTTTTCTGCAGTTTGAAAGGGGTGTCTTTCCGGCATTGTGGCTTGCTTACCATCGCATTTTCAGTCGAAATTTGTGAAAGGTAATATTCAAAGCAGAAATTAATAAAAGCACATCTGAGTTCTTCTATGTCACGGGAGCAACTGACCAACCTGGCTTTAATCAGCTTTGAAAAATAATTCCTTATTGTTGATGAAGTAGTTCAAATGTTTTCTGACACTTAAAACTTGAACATTCCTTTTTCCGTCTCTCTTCATCTTTAATTACGACTGAATTCAAATTCAGAAGAAATGAAAATCGGTCTCTGAATACTTAAAGGCGGACTCTTCAATTCTTCAATTTCCGTTCTTAATCAGTTAACGATCCCTGCCATTTGGGAAAGCGAAATTAATAAATGTGGCTGAGTTATATTTAATTTGAGTTTATTTCAAGTTTCATATGTTTTTACATATTTAAAATGTCTTCCTTTATTATACTTCTCAGTACTATGCCCTATACTTGAACTTTAATGGTATGCAACCAAGGAGTTAGCCTCGGGCATCACTAATTCTCTGCACGGTACTGAATGTGTTCTTCTTTCAATATATATTAACTTTCGTACTGTTACATATTTACAGTCCTTCAAGTGTATCCACATTCTTATAGACGCACATACATCTGATCGTTTTCATCCAGATTTATAAACTTAATATTATCACTCGAGTCATTAATTCTTATTTAGTCTGATATAAAATAATGAACATAATGTTAGCTTACGGATTCTTTCAATGTGGCCAAAATAAAATGATAAATTTTGTTAATCATGTTTACGAGATTAAATAAAACGTTTCCATTTTATTATTTAACATGTATTTAACTCGCTTCTTGAAATAATAGGACTTAATGTTTTATAATTTCAGCTTAGATAGTCGTTTAGAGGTATGTTAAGAGTAGCTTGTAACCTCGAGATATATATATTTGTTCTCGGCCCGATCCACTTCCCAAAATTGGATAAAAACGTAAAACATCAAAATTTAATTTCGAACTGCTTTTTGGTCGGACCAAGAACTTTTCATCACTTCATTTCTCTTCAAATTCAGTTCATGTATTTTATATGTAAATAGTTTTTAGTAATGCATTCTGTCACAACCTTTCATACTTGCCTATATAAATTTGGGAAAATCTTTTTTTATAAACAATATATGTTTATAATACAGTTTAAATTTGAATTGTTTTTCTAATATTTAGGATTCATTGTATCGGGACATTTTTACATATTTGCAAATACGTATATGTACAGTGACGTGTTGTGTTTGTTTTCTGGTCAATCTAAGAAAAGGAAAACTTTGAATTCCACACCTTGGAGAAGGCAACAGGAAACCACTCCGCTTTTTTTTCTCGTGAATGCATGACAATTCAGCGATAATAAAGAAAAGGAATTGGTGGAGAGCCACAGTCGACTACGTTCTAAAGCAAAAGTTATCATTAAAATTAACATGTGGTATTCTGGTTATGTCATATCCCCTTTGGCAATTGAAGTCGCCTAAAACTACATAGGGAGTTGGTAGTCGTTCTATTAGATCACCAATTTCAGATTTTTTTAGTTTATGTTTTGGTGGAATGTATATTGAGCAGATTGTTATTGTGTGGTGAGGCGTGGTTCTAATTGCAATAGCTTGTAGTTCTGTATTCAGTTGGAATATTTCATGCGAGACTGCTTTTTAAAATAGAATTGGTGAGTCACCAGTAGGCCTGTTAACTACTAGTGAGGTGTTATTTTCATTGTAGATGTCATATCCTTTAAAGGAGAATTATCGCCTTTTTTAGTAGCGTTTGGGTTGTACCCAAGTATGGGTCTTTTTAGATCTTCAGAGTTTGGTCTTATGCAGTTTCATTGTAGGATGATTGTGTTTCTCAATTTTGTGTGAGGTATTGTTGTATTAGTTGTTTGGGTAGTCATTTGAGTAGTATATATTTTTTATTCTTCTGAGTAAATGATAGCTAGGTAGAAGTTTATGATGTGCAACAGTGTTGCGTTTTTGTTCATGTTCTAGGCTTTAGGGGTTTGGTCTCCTATTTCCATATATTCCAGGCTAGCTTTTCTGTTTATTTTTTTTATTGCGAGCTTAATCTTTTCCGGTTGTTTCTAAAGCATTATTTAGTAAGAAATTTCTTATATTGTCTTTCCTTCTTGTAGTCTTTGCTTTTGTGAATTTTCTGCTTGTTTGTTTATGGTTCTGTCTCTTCCGTATCGAGATTTTCAAATTGGTTCTTTGTTGAGGTTTGGTCAATTGTTCTTTTCATTTCCACCCTATTTATGAATGTTTAGTTTAATGGACAATTGTTCGCTTTCCTTTTTGGTACATTTTTTTTCGTTTCCTGGTTCAGGATAAGTTTGTGTTGTTTTTGATTGCTGAGTTGATTTCTTTTTTTCTTTTTTGTGAGACGTTGCAGATAAAGTTGATTTCTTTGTCTTTTTTTGTGAGACGTTCTAGATAGAGTTGATTTATTTTATTTTTTGGAAGACGTTGTAGATAGAGTTGATTTCTTTTTTTGTGAGACGTTGCACATTGAGTTGATTTCTTATTCTTTTTGTGAGACGTTGTAGATAGTGTTGATATCTTTTTCTTTTTTGTGAGACGTTGTAGATAGAGTTGATTTCTTTTTCTTTTTTTGTGAGATGTTGCACATTGAGTTGATTTCTTATTCTTTTTGTGAGACGTTGTAGATACAGTTGATATCTTTTTCTTTTTTTTGTGAGACGTTGTAGATAGAGTTGATTTCTTTTTCTTTTTTTGTGAGACGTTGTAGATAGAGTTGATTTCTTTTTCTTTTTTTTGTAAGACGTTGCACATTGAGTTGATTTCTTTTTCTTTTTGTGAGACGTTGTAGATAGAGTTGATATCTTTTTTTGTGAGGCGTTGTAGATAGAGCTGATTTCTTTTTCATTTTTTTGTGAGACGTTGTAGATTTCATTTTTTGTAAGACGTTGCAGATCGAGTTGATTTCTTTTTCTATTTGTGAGAGGTCGTAGATAGAGTTGATATCTTTTTTTGTGAGACGTTGTAGATAGAGTTGATTTCATTTTTATTGTGAGACGTTGTAGATAGAGTTGATTTCATTTTTATTGTGAGACGTTGTAGATAGAGTTGATTTCATTTTTTTATAATAAAAATAAAATCAACTCTATGTACATCGTCTCACGAGACGTTGTCGAGTTGATTTCTTTTTTTCGTGAGACGTTGTACATAGAGTTGATTTCTTTTTCTTTTTTTGTGAGACATTGTAGATAGAGTTGATTTTTTTTCTTTTGTGAGACGTTTTAGATAGAGTTGATTTCTGTTTTTTTCTGAGACGTTGTATATAGTGTCGATTTCCTTTTTTATTGTGAGACGTTGTAGATAGAGTTGATTTCTTTTTTTGTGTGTGACGTTGTAGATAGAGTTGATATTTTTTCTTATTGTAAGACGTTGTAGATAGAGTTGATTTCATTTTTATTGTGAGACGTTGTAGATAGAGTTGATATCTTTTTTATGAGATGTTGTAGATAGAGTTGATTTCTTTTTTTATTTTTGTGAGACGTTGTAGATAGAGTTAATTTCTTTTTCTTATCGTTGTAAGACGTTGTAGATAGAGTTGATTTCTTTTTTGTGAGACGTTGTAGAGTTGATTTCTTTTTTTTCGTGAGACGTTGTACATAGAGTTGATTTCTTTTCCTTTTTTTTGTGAGACGTTGCACATTGAGTTGATTTCTTTTTCTTTTTGTGAGACGTTGTAGATAGAGTTGATATCTTTTTTTGTGAGACGTTGTAGATTTCATTTTTTGTAAGACGTTGCAGATAGAGTTGATTTCTTTTTCTATTTGTGAGACGTCGTAGATAGAGTTGATATCTTTTTTTGTGAGACGTTGTAGATAGAGTTGATTTCTTTTTTTTATAATAAAAATAAAATCAACTCTATGTACAACGTCTCACGAGACGTTGTAGATAGTGTTGATTTCTTTTTCTTTTTATGTAAGACGTTGTAGATTTCATTTTTTGTGAGACGTTGTATTTAGAGTTTATTTCTTTTTTTCTTTTGAGAGACGTTGTAGATAGAGTTGATTTCTTTTTTGTGAGACGTTGTAGATAATGTTGATTTCTTTTCTTTTATTGTGTGACGTTGTAGAGAGAGCGGATTTCTTCATTTGCTAGACGTTGTATTAAGAGCTTATTTCTTTTTATTCTTTTGAGAGACGTTGTAGATAGAGTTGATTTCTTTTTTTTCGTGAGACGTTGTACATAGAGTTTATTTCTTTTTCTTTTTTTGTGAGACATTGTAGATAGAGTTGATTTTTTTCTTTTGTGAGACGTTTTAGATAGAGTTGATTTCTGTTTTTTTTCTGAGACGTTGTATATAGTGTCGATTTCCTTTTTTATTGTGAGACGTTGTAGATAGAGTTGATTTCTTTTTTTTATAATAAAAATAAAATCAACTCTATGTACAACGTCTCACGAGAGGTTGTAGATAGTGTTGATTTCTTTTTCTTTTTATGTAAGACGTTGTAGATTTCATTTTTTGTGAGACGTTGTATTTAGAGTTTATTTCTTTTTTTTCTTTTGAGAGACGTTGTAGATAGAGTTGATTTCTTTTTTTGTCAGACGTTGTATATAGAGTTGATTTCTTGTTCTTATTTTTTGTGAGACGCTGTAGATAGAGTTGATTTCTTTTTTTTTACGTTTTGTGAGATGTTGAAGATAGAGTTGATTTCTTTTTCTTCTTTTTGTGAGACGTTTTAGATAAAGTTGATTTCTTTTTTCTGTGTGACGTTGTAGATAGACGTTGTAGATAGAGTTGATTTCTTTTTTGTGAGACGTTTTAGATAGAGTTGATTTCTGTTTTTTTTTTCTGAGTCGTTGTATATAGTGTCGATTTCCTTTTTTATTGTGAGACGTTGTAGATAGAGTTGATTTCTTTTTCTTTTTATGTAAGACGTTGTAGATTTCATTTTTTGTAATACGTTGCAGATAGAGTTGATTTCTTTTTTTGTGAGACGTTGTAGATAGAGTTGATATTTTTTATTTTTGTGAGACGTTGTAGATAGAGTTAATTTCTGTTGAAACTTGAATAAAGCATGGAATAATAATAATACAACACAAAATGTACTTAAACTAAATGCATTGACACAAGAACGTGTACACAATATTTACTGATAGTTTGGTATATTCTTGGGAAGACCGTTCCTGTAGAATGGGTTGACTTAGTCGCAGTCGGGCAGAGTCTCTGGATTGGATCTCTTCTTCCTCCTCCGTCTTCCCGGTACCAACCATATTTATATGGTCGGTACTCCACTATGTAAACAATTTCTTTTTCTTATAGTTGTAAGACGTTGTAGATAGAGTTGATTTCTTTTTTGTGAGACGTTGCAGAGTTGATTTCTTTTTTTTCGTGAGACGCTGTACGTAGAGTTGATTTTATTTTTTTTGTGAAACGTTGTAGATAGACTTGATTTTTTTTTTGTGAAACGTTATAGATAGAGTTGATTTCTTTTTTTTGTGTAACGTTGTATATAGAGTTGATTTCTTTTTTTGTGAGACGTTGTAGATAGAGATTATTTCTTTTTCTTTTTTTTGTGATACGTTGCAGAAAGAGTTGATTTCTTTTTCTATTTATGTGACGTGGTAGATAGAGTTGATATCATTTTTTTGGGAGACGTTGTAGATAGAGTTGATTTCTTTTTCTTTTTATGTAAGACGTTGTAGATTTCATTTTTTGTGAGACGTTGCAGAAAGAGTTGATTTCTTTTTCTATTTGTGAGACGTCGTAGATAGAGTTGATATATTTTTTTTGTGAGACGTTGTAGATTGAGTGATTTCATTTTTTTGAAAGACGTTGTAGATGGAGTTGATATTTTTTACGAGACGTTGTAGATAGAGTTGATTTCTTTTTTTGTGAGAGGTTGTAGATAGAGTTGATATTTTTTCTTATTGTAAGACGTTGTAGATAGAGTTGAATTCTTTTTTGGGAGGCGTTGTAGATAGAGTTGATTTCTTTTTTTGTGAGACGCTGTAGATAGTTAATTTTTTTCTTTTTTGTCAGACGTTGTAGATAGAGTTGATTTATTTTTTTTGTGAGACGTTGTAGATAGAGTTGATTTCTTTTCTTATTTTTTGTGAGACGTTGTACATAGAGTTGATTTCTTTTTTTGTGGGACGTAGTAGATAGAGTTGATTTCTTTTTTTTGTGAGACGTTATAGAGTTGATTTTTTTTTTGTGAGACGTTGTAGATAGAGTCGACTTCTTTTTTTGTGAGACGTTGTAGATAGAGTTGATTTCATTTTCTTTTTTTGTGAGATGTTTTTGATAGAATTGATTTCTTTTTCTTTTTTTGTGAGATGTTGCAGATAGAGTTGATTTTTTTGACTTTTTTTTGTGAGACATTGTAGATAAAGTTAATTTCTTTTTCTTTTTTTGTGAGACATTGTAGATAGGGTTGATTGCTTTTTCTTTTTTTGTAAGACTTTGTAGATAGAGTAGATTTCTTTGTCTTTTTTGTGAGACGTTGTAGATAGAGTTGATTTCGTTTTCTTTTTTTGTGAGACATTGTAGATAGAGTTCATCTCTTTTTTTTTTCGTGAGACGTTGTAGATAGATTTGATTTTTTTTCTTTTTTTGTGAGACGTTGTAGAAAGAGTTGATTTCTTTTTTTTTGTTAGACGTTGGAAATAGAGTTGATTTCTTTTTCTTTTTTTTGTGAAACGTTTTTGATACAGTTGATTTCTTTTTTCTTTTTGTGAGACGTTGTAGATAGAGTTGATTTCTTTGTCTTTTTTTGTGAGACGTTGTAGATAGAGTTGATTTCTTTTTCTTTTTTTGTGAGACGTTGTAGATAGAGTTGGTTTCTTTTTCTTTTTTTGTGAGACGTTGTAGATAGAGTTGATTTCTTTTTCTTTTTTTTGTCAGACGTTGTAGATAGTGTTGATCCTTTTTCTTTTTTTTGTGAAACGTTGTAGATAGGGTTGATTTCTTATCCCTTAAGATTACTTTTTAATTCTTTTATAAACTTTTACCAGGTCATCTCGACCTAGTTGTTGTAGTTTTTCTACCAGGGATCTATTTTCTTTACCTTCTACATCAGTCGACTATGTAATTCTCATTGTAGGTTTTGTCTGAATTTTATTTTAAAAAATTCCTTTTTTTTTCTCCATGACTCACATATTCCTGCATTCGTGATTTGGACAACAATTTGTACATTTAATCGTATTCCTGCATTGATTTTTATCACCAAATTTTCCCATGATGCTCGAACTTCATAGGTCTATGTAACATAGCGAAGAGTTCATTTGAACAAGTACATGAAAGTATTTATAGAAAAGAAAGCAAACAGGGAAGGTATATTACGGTGATGGGAAAGTGCCTGTAGTCGAGACGCCAGGTCAGGACCAATAATATTCCTGATTCTCCTTTGGGTTTTATCAATTTATCATTGTTGGCTAGAGCTTCACTTTAAGAATGAGTTAATTTATGTCTGTTTAATGCAAGTCTTGGGTTATAATATCATTAATTTAGGTTAAAGAGGCAAGTATTTTCTCTCAAGTGCGAAATAGCCTAACAAGAAAGGAGAAAATCTTTTTTTAGAAGTTAGAAAAGTACTTTAAAATCTTTCCTAACCATGTTATTTGCGATCTTAAACATTTTAGATGTCTTAAGTATTTCATCAGCCATTATTTTATCATCTTTTATCCATTTTGATTAATTCTTGACTAGATATGTAAAATTAGCGCATATAGTTATCTGTTGGTGGCATAAAATATTTTTATTTCTTGTATTGTTTATTATAGTTTATCTTGTATCGTTTATTATAGCATAACTAATTTGAAGGGATATTACTCATTTTTGTTATCATCTGTAATCAGAAGGCACTTATTTTATCACAACTTCAACTATCATTATCGTTAAGGATGTGGGAGTTGAGAAAATAAAACATAAATTTTGCATTTTTCACTTCAAATACTTAATCTTGGAGATAGCATTATTTATATAGATAAATATTATTTATATTCGCAAGTTTTGCTCCGTGTTTAGAATACCAGAATCTTAATCAAAATGTGTGAGGTTTTATTTTTTTTAATTAAAACTTCTATTTTCTCATCATTCATAACATTTTTGAAGTCTCCTCACCATTCAAATATTCTCCTCAATGACTTGAATCTGGTTTTTAGTAATGATGTTAGCTGGAAAGTTCTGACTTTTCCTGATTTCCAATCGGTTCAATCGTTTTAAGGCCGTTTGAGACCGTATTTCGATAATGCGTACAAAATCATTTTTTTTTCACCAGGACGTTAAGATATTTTGCAGCTTCTCAATCTTTCATTCAAGGGTCTGACAAATGTTTTTTTTTTATTTTAACTAAACCATCAAATAGAATGATTAGGACAAAATGTGTTACTATGGGCAAACACAATGACGAGTAGGCGGAGAAAAAAATACAATAAAATAAAATTTAAAGATTAAAAAAAATAAGAATTAAAGAAAAAAAAATAAAAAAAAAAATTAAAATGAGTTTTCGGTAGAGCGAAATTATACTCACAAGGGCAGCAAGTGTTTGTCCGCTTTCTTTTTCATGATAACAAGTGAATGTAATTTTACCTTAAGTCCAATTGCATCGACCTAAGGTGTGTGAATGGATCAAAAATCCACCGCCCTCACCAAATAGTGGGCTTGGGAGGCATGCGGTTTTTTAAAATTAAGAACAACAGGAGAAAGAAACGGCGAAAACAATTCCAACTAACCTGGCTGTCTCATCTATAAAAGGACCTCCAATCGGTTGTGAACTGGGGCAGGAATTGGCTGGTCAACTTTAATGCTTTAAAAAACAAAACTTCTCTATTAATCACCACAGAGATCCTTCCCTGTCCTCCATTAAAATGTCTGACGCTCAACTTCTCGAGAGCAACTCTCTGCGGCTGCTCGGCCTCACGTTGACGGCTGACCTGAGATGGAACAAATACATTGAGTCAATTGCTTCGTCCACTGCAAGGAAAGTTGGCTCTCTGTGCCGCGCCAGGAAATTTTTCTCCCCGGAATCGATCCTCCAGATCTACAAATCAACAATTCACCCTTGCATGGTGTATTGCTGCCATATATGGTCTGGAGCCCCTTCTGTTTGCCTCGAGGTTCTTGATAGGCTCCAGAGGCGGATATGCAATATAATTGGCCCTGTTCTGGCATCTCGTCTACAGTCAATTTCTCACAAACGCGCCGTCGCCTCTCTCTGTCTGTTTTACAAATACTTTATGGCAATTGCTCCGAGGAGCTGCATTCGCTGGTTCCCAGACTTCATGAGTTCAAGCGCCCTACGAGGCTGGCATCCCGCTCTCACCCTTCACTGTCGAAACTCCTAAATGTAGCCGTCTCTTCTACTCCAATAGCTTCATGTCTCGCACCTCTCGCCTGTGGAACTCCCTTCCCTATTCCAGTTTCCCTGAGAGCTATAATCTCAAGCTATTCAAATGTAATGTCAATCGACATCTTCAGTTGCCTTGATCTATCCACTACCCTTCTTCTCATCCTTTCTTCTATCACTCCTATCTGACCTTGCTCCAAATTTTCTGTAACCCTTTGCGTCCTAGTGGCTTCCCGCCTTGCTTGGGGTGAAACGCTTAAAAAAAAGAAAGAAAAAAAAGTAAGATATGTACTCCATATTTATTCTTAGCTACCATATATGATTAGTAGTTAGTATTCGTGATTGTAATTGGTTTCTCAAAACGGAAATTACTTATGACTCAAGCTAATAAACAAAGTGACTCTAAAAATGGTTTATATAATAAAATATAAGTGTAAATAGAAAACGAGATTAAGGAAAAATAATCAATAAGAAATAATAGCTCTAATAAGCAAATTATTATTTTATGTCAGCATTTTGACTATTATCTGACTATCAGTTCTGTTTTTGAAAGCTAAACTTCAAGTGAGATATAAAACAGTAATTACAATTGTTTCTACATTGATGTTTATTGAATATGTATTCGATAAATAGCTCTTTCAAAATGCATCGTTCAACTATGGATGAACATTAAAAAGATTTTATAAAATATGTAAATATGGTACTCGTTTGAAAGAACGATGAAAATCGAGACATACATCAGTAGTGGGAAAACTTTTCATGCTTTCAAGGCCGAAATGTTTGTAAAATAATTTTAAATATACTCGCTTGAATGCCGCCATCGGCGAACTTCACTTGATATCAAATCACTTTCTGTTTATAATATAAATTTTATATTATAATTATTTTCAAATGTTGCTGCTGCTAATAATAATAATAATAATAATAATAATCATGGTGCAGACTGGTTAATGAGTCTTCTCTGTGTATACATTCCTGTTTTCTTATTAAAACTCAGGAAACGTAATTACCTGTAAATAAACCTAAAAAGTTCTTCTTTAAACAGACGTAATTCCTTAAAAATTTATCGAAAACCAGTAGCTCGATAACACTAAGATGTTATATTTTCAAAATTATAGAATCTAAACGTTATTGTGATAAAATGGTGCTACGGTCTACAGTTTTTCCTGTCTTATTAACAAATATAAACATACAGAAATCGGATAATTATAATATAGATGAAAACTAATTGCTCAACAAGTTTGTGTGTGTGTGTGTGTGTGTGTGTGTGTGTGTGTGTGTGTGTGTGTATACTGTACAAAATTTGCTTGGCGTTTGAACATTTCTATGGGTGTATACTTATTAAATATCCAGTAATTTAGGGAGAATATTTTGTTATGCATGTTACTCACTTTTAAGACCTTTTTGTTTTCTTCTAATGTTAGACAGATTTATTATGTGTTATCTGTACAAACCCGTTCGTATTCACTTTCTTTCTATACTTCCCGGAAATGAATTAAGCAAGTTGTTTATGTGACACTTAAAAGCGGCTAACAACGATAACATGAAACGCAGTTGTGTAAGTCTAACTGTTTCAAATCTCATTTCCGAGCAGTTTGTTGCAGGAAACCCCTTAGCTGACATCATTATTTGATATTTTCTCAGCTTACAAGAAAAAGAACAAAATATATTTTACAAAATCTTTTCGACTGCTTACAGAATTCGAATCATGTATGTGAAGTCCATATAAAAATATTTTTAAAAGGTAAAAGAAAAAGTTACAATGTCAGCAGGAAGAGTATGAAGAAATGATAAGAAAATAATTATACAACTAATATGTTTAGCGTTTGATAACAATATTGAGTTTGCATTAAAATTTTTATGGCATAGAGTATATTTTTCAATCATTCTATTCGTTGTTTTGGGAAAACAATATATTCCACTTTTGCGTTTTCCTTACGTTTAGCTAACAAAAATTTAAAGACATCTTGCAAAAGGGACTCAGCATTGTGATGTTGCTATAAGTATTGGATAAATACGTTATAAAAATAATACAGTATAACAAAAGAAAAATATATAAAAATAAGGTTATCTATAAATAAATAAGAAAAAAACAATTATAAAACTCAGAAAAACAGCAAATTTCGCCTTTGTATAAAAATATGAGACTGTCAACTGTGTCATAAGTAAATGCAGTAAGTTGGCCCAAATGGATAAAAAAAACATGACAGACTAAGGACAACGAGATAGTAGGATCTGTGAAAATTACTTGGGTTAGAAACATATAAACAAATCAAACGCTGTTCTACAAAGTGTTTACAATGTAAAATAATTTTGAACTCGAAGATGCAGATTGACGACCCCATTCAAGCCAGAAGACAGGATCTGTTTGTTATGAATGAGGAAAGTAAAGTTTGTGACAGTGAAGATTTGTAATAAAATGAGGAAAAAATTTTAAAAATGCCAAAATTCTACTTGAAAACTGGAGAAACTATGGATCATAAGAATCGAACTCAGGCTCATGCTAACTGGCACCTTTGAAATAATTCTATAGGCAACTGGAATTATTGGAAATTTGAGGAATGGGTTGAAGCTGTCTACGCAATGATCTAGACAGTATCTTGGTTTTCTGAACAGAAACACAGATATACCCCATGTGAAAAATGCACCAAATTTGAAAAAGCAAAGAGAAGATTTGAGGGTATCTAGCTGTTACATGATCCACAACAGCAAGCACTTGATATCAATATGAAGAAGAACAGCAACTGCAACTTATATGATCGCAAGCTAAATACTGTACGAGGACAAATAAAATATTCCATGACTTTTAGACAGACCAAAGTGTGAAGAAAGAGGTTTGTTTTTATAAATAAATAAAACGATCAGCTTTCACAAGTCAATCTACTAAAAACTAAAGAAAAAAATTGTAGCCTTTTTTACAAAATTAAAAAATCGTTGACAAATTTCTACTGTGATTAGATAGTTATAGTCTATGAATAAATTACTTCGTACGGACGATTTATTTCACATAATTTATTTTAATCGATATGTTACAAATTTAAAACCTCTTCGTACAGTCATATGAACCAAAATAGAACGACCATCGATCAGATTCTTATGATACTCTCATGAACACGAGCAAAAGTGTATGCACGCTACAACACACGCACACACACACACCTACAAATGTTCCTCCTGATTCTTTCATCACTTTCGCATACGTTATTCACACATCCACATACGATTTCTCAGCAATATACAGATACTTTTTTCTTTTCTCTCTTCTATAAACACACGCATGCTAATCCAAAAAATATCTCACGTACACACATATGCATATATACAGATATGTTTATAGACTTTTATTTTTTTACATGCACATACCCAACCACTCGCGTTCTTGTTTTTAAATGTACAACATTATCTATCTAATTATCGATAACATAATTACATCTCTTTGGAAAATTGTTGATCACTCGGGTGTAAACCCCTTCAGTTTTCAATGCAAAGTGACTCTCAATATCAGTTTTAGCCTATTCACAATTAATAACTTATTTTCTCTTTAAAATTGTTACGGTGATATAAAATGTTGATAGATGGAACAAGGTCGGGTGAGTAAGGAAGATGAGGAAAAAAAACTTACATATTTAGTGTCATAATCTTTTTTCTGACTGACTAGCAGTATGTTGTATTTCAGTAAGAGTAACACGTCTTTACTATTAGCCAGTGATAAGCACTTTTTTAAAAAAAATATTTGAGCAATGTTTCTATTTGACAATACTTCTCTGTATTAATTGTTTCACTTCATGATAGACAACGCCTTTCCACAAGCTCATTTTAAAACACCTAGATCTTAAGTAATCTACAAAAAATAGAACGTAAAAATTAATGGTTATTTTACTGTAAGTATTGAAAAAGTAACTTCAAAGGGATTATGTCAAATATGCGACATGATTTTGCTTCCAACCTAATATCTATTTTCTTTTTATGCGCAGCCTGCTGTAACCACAGAACGTGTTTTGTTCTCTTCTGGGAAACCTCTACAGCAAACCTAATGTTGAATAAGAAACTACACAGAAAGTACATCGCATATAATCCCCTAAACTTACTTGACTTCAAAAAGGAATATCTAAACATTATAATCAAACTCATAAAAATCTTATCAAATGTAAGTCTCGCAAATATTTAGAGGAACTTTACGCACACACACATACACACAGAAAAGGACATGTCAATATGATTACTTTTATTTATCTATTGTCTATAGTTTGCGCAAGCAATAAAATATGTTATAGTTCAATGTAAAAAACAAATGTTTCCGCAACAGTATTTCTAATAAAATGAACCTATAACTTTCTGATAAATATCGAAGATCGAATCCAACGGTCTGTGAAAAATAAAATCTTATATAGGTTTCCTTAAAAACGTAGCCATGAGTTAATACTTGTGATTTACCATAGATTGGCTGAGAAGTTGAAACATGAAAGGCACTCAATAATAAACAAAAGTCAATAACAAACATTGAATTTTAATGAACAGTATCATTAGTGAAGCAAGAATACATTTAGCATTTTTTTTTATTTTCTAGTTTTTGTAGACGAAATTCGTAAAAATTTGAATATCTCACAAAAATTATCTCAGTGGAAATTTTAATTCAAGGAAACTTTTTTCTATTTTTATTTTTATTCCATTTAACGAAATGCATTTTCAACTAGAACTGACGATAAACAACGAGGAATCAGTGATGTGAGTTCGAATCACCGAAAGTTTTTGATAGTGTCGACAGAGACGTCATCTGGAGATTGATGCAGCACTACGGCTTTCCACCAAAGTTCGTCACCATCATCCAACAACTGTATGAAGATGCCACCTGTCAAGTTATCCATGACGGGAAGCTGACAGTGCCATTTTTCGTGCAAACTGGCGTGAGGGATGCCTGCTCTCGTCGACGATCTTCCTGCTGGTGGTCGACTGGATAATGCAGGCAGGAGAACTGGTTTACAGTGGACCTTCATGAAGCAGCTGGATGATCTGGACTTCGCAGACGACATCAGTCTTATTTCCTAAAAACAACAAGATGCGCAGGAGAAGCTGAGGCTTGTTGTAGAAGAAGCGGCCTCTAAATCAACATTGGGAAGACAGAGGTCATATAAGTAAACAACAAAAATGTCACTGTGCGACTACACCAAGAAGACATCAAGGAAGTCCATAAGTTTGTCTACTTGGGAAGCGTTTTCAGTAAAGATGGAGAAACAGATGAAGACATCAATGTCAAATCAACAAAGCTCGAGACGCTTTCAACACTCTGCGGCCAACCTGGAGATCAGCAATCCTCTCACTTTGCAACAAGATCTGGATCTTCAGCACCAACGTCAATTCGGTCCTACTTTACGGCTCAGAAACCTGGCAGGTAACCAAGACCAACACCCACAATCTTCAGAATTTATCAACCGATGTCTCAGGAACATCCTCAATATCAGATGGCCGGAAGTCGTCTCCAACGACCAACTGTGGGACAGGACCAGACGAGCGCCAATCAACATCAAGACACGGAAATGGGGATGGATTGGCCACACACTCTGCAAGCCTGCTTCTAGTGTCTTGACTGGAATCCACAAGGGAAGCGAAAAGTGGGTAAACCAAAACAGACTTGGTGCAAAAGTGTTAACGCAGAGGTGAAGGCAACCGGCACGACATGGGCCCAGCTGAAGAGGATAGCCTGTAACCGCGTCCATTAGAGAGGTGTTGTTGCGGCCCTATGTTCCACAAGGAATCAAGAGGCATAATAAAAAAAAAATATTGCTGCAGCTTAAGTCTGGATACCTACTGAGAAAACAGTTGTTGAGAGTAAAAGGAGGTATGGGGGTTTAGACTAGGGTATTTTAGACCACGAATTATGAAGTAAGCTAACTCTAATCATGCTTAGAGCCCTAATCTGGACTAGGCCAAACTATACTCACGTATATTCTGGGAGGGGGTTAGGGTTGAAATTGTTCAAGTTTCCTTGGGAAATATATGAATTCCTTTTCTCACCTTCTCAACCCTTAGATATGTGGGTTAAATAGTAGGGTATTGTTTAGCATCCAGTCAAAAGAAGGGTAACTCTGAATTGAAAATCATAGAGAAGAAAATGTAAAACAATTCCATTATCATCCCAAAGACAATGCACAGTTTACAGATATTAAGCGATCATAAGTTTACTGTAAAGCCATCGATATTGAATGTAAAAGTTGATTCACAATCATGAGTCCTGTAACTCATTAGAGTTGTAGGGGCACCCAATGTACTGCATCCGTAGCAGCGGTGGTGCGTCTTATGCAAGACATCCTGACAGATCCAAACACTCTCCAGGCTGATTTAAACTCCGAAATTTTCTTTCTCCTAGACTAGTTGGCAACCAAAGCTATATGGCCCAGTCTGTTGTATCCATAGCTTGGGACGAGGGAAGAGATGGTTTCATGCCTTTTTCAAAGGTATTTGTGCGTAAGTTAATATAACGAACTTGACTTGAATTTGAACTCGGCTTTCCTGTTTCTCATTCCATTACACCAATGAGAATTTGTAAAATCATACGTTAATTATAGATTTATGGCTTTATAATTATGGCTTTCATCCGTTGTTAACTAGAGATTTATAAAACAAAATTCGACATTAATTATAGGTTCATACTTGTAAATCGTGAATCCCATAGAGGATATTTCTACCTATAAACCTTTAATGAGTTAAATAAAAATGAACCTGTAGATTGAAGTGAGGCAGCATGATGTTAATGCTAATATATTTCAGTGAAAAAAGAAATTAAATGAACGCAATTTTTAAAAGCATGAGTAGTTCGAATATTTGTATTTGTAATGTTCAAACCCGTTTACTAACTCAGCTCTCTGTGTACACGTTCCTGTACTCTAAAATATCGAACTGGACGTGTATCACCCAGAAATGTTAACAGTGGTCGAAAAAAAGAGGGTTACAAATACAGAATAAGTGCGTAGAATGAATTATCAAGTAGCAAACTCGAGGATGATATTGAGAAAATAAATTTACATCTAATTTTTAAAAAAATCTCAAGCAAGCATTTACTTTGTTCGCTTTTACAAAGTGCTTTTTTTAATTCAAATTCTATATTCATGTTGGTATTTATATATCAATTCTTATGTGCAACGTTCAAATTTTTCACATCTGAGATTTAAGAAACTCTACTTACGCTAAAATGATTTCGTCATCATAAATTTTGAACCGTTGTAGATTAATTAATAACGAAAGCAATAATAAATCATTTGCTATATTAAAAAATATCATTTTATTGGAAGAACTAATTAGAACAAAAAAAAGGTTGTTCCTGATTGTTGTACAAAGTTAACTACAAAATTATTAATTCTGCCCAAACTAAAGTTGAATATATTATCTTCAGCTGCAAATCCTTTACTTTTCACACAAACGTTGTTTTTCTTATTAACTAGTATTTCATATAACTCACTCAAACGCTTTTCTTAACAACCGGTCAGCCTAAGGTTGAAATGTCTCCTTCTTTCGTGGTCAGAGCTCAGTAGGTTATTGTTATTATGGTATTTTTTGTTGTTGTGCTAATGGTGCCGTCTCTCCTAATCGGCCATTTCTTAGTCTGACAGGAAATTCTCAATGACGCCAATTCCATCCGGAACGTCGATTTCTGCAGTTACATTTCCGTCAATTATTTGTGTCACAAACTGGTGGAATTGTTGAAAGAAAAAGGCCCACTTTTATCATCTGTTTCTGGCAACGCCTAGGTTTCAAAAAGACAACAACTTATTGTCTGCTCTCATACAAGTCGCTTATCTACTGCAAAAATAGATGTAAAATATTTAAATATCAAGTCCAGATTAAGTCAAATTTGTCACTTAGAATTTATTTTAAAAACGCTTTATTTTAAGGTTTGATTTTAACTTTTTTTTTTATTTGTCTATTTATTGGTTGACTAGCAGTAGAGCCCGGCGTTGCCCGGGGATGTAACAGTAAGAGATAAATCAAGTATCGACCATCATAAAGACGGAAAAATAAAAAAAATGACAAAGATTATTGTTTAAGGTTGACGGATACACGTCTTAATTATTATTTTTTATTTTTTTTTAAGAATTGGTCAAACCCAAACTTAAACAGAAACACTGTTTTCAATCGTTATGAGTCTACCGATTGAATAGAATTTTATTATAAACAATTGGCTTGTAAATGAAATTTTTAAAGCATTCTTTATGTAAAAATAAAGAAAAAAGTTTGCAAGACAATAAGAAACACTACCTGCCAAAAAAAAGTGAAGTTTTGTTGAAATCGGTTGAAAAATGTAGGAAATCCGATCCCATATATAAACACACACACACACACACACACACACACACACACACACACACACACACACACACACACACACGCACAAATAATCTGGGTTTTATAATAAGTATAACTCGATATGAGTTGTCCCCCTTTCATTTTCGCGATGCCTCTTAATCATGTTTTCAAATTGATTTCGTGCAAAAACAATTGTGTTTTTCCAATTTTTGGCGCTGTCAGAACCATCGCAAGGTAATTTTACGTAGTCCTGTGAAGTTTTGTTGAAATCGGTTGAAAAATGTAGGAAATTCGATCCAATATATAAACGTACAGACACACACACACACACACACACACACACACACACACACACACACACACACACACACACACACACACACACACACACAATCTGGGTTTTATAATAAGTATGATTTTATATAAAAGATAACAACTTTTTAGGGTATTTACATTCAAACTATTGTCATTTGGCCGTAGTACCTTTCGGCCTTCATCTGGTGTATATCGATATGGGTAACCTTGTGGAGGGTTGTATTTGTCTTCGTGCCGCTAACAGAAGTTGAATGTCGGTGGACCCAATAAACAAAACCAAACGAAGACTTGAGTAGAAAATGACTAGCCAATGTTATTTGACGCCCATAGGTACAAAGATACGGAGTTATAGAGAATGGTCAACCTCAAGTCAGCCTGACGTTGAGTGAAGGTGGCCGAATCTCTCTTTCTTGGGACTGCTACCAAGTACGTCCAAACTTAATGGTTTGAAAGTGAAAAAAGAACGATCATCTCCTTTCCGGAAGTGGAGGTCATAAAATTTACACGTGACCAGAAACCCTTTTTGATTCCCTTTTGCATTATGAGAAAATGAAATACTATATTTTTTATTATTATTTTATTTATTATTTTATTTTCATTCTCCCATGATACAACACCACCCAGAAGCGGAGCTCTATAAATACATTATTTACTAGAAATATATAAACTCATTCTTTTTAGAAAATGAGCGTGTGGTTCTAGGTTGAGTTTGAGATTGTTCTAATTTTTGAGAGTATTCATCTGGGGTGTTTTTCTCAGTTGATAGTTTAACAGTGGGTGTATCATCATCAGTTGTTATTCCATTAGATTTTAGATCAGACAGAAATATATTTGACAGTGTTACAGGCTTTAGTCTGACTAAGGACACATTTTGATGATATCCTGAATGGAGGTGAATAACAATATTTTTTGTGTTTCTCTATGACTTTAAACGGTCCAGCATAAGGGGCACATGTGTACATTTACTTAGTTCTTAGGAAATTAAGGGTTTTGGAACATTGTTTATACATCCTTCAGAGAGAAAGTCCGTTTCGATTCTTATATTTTAGCAGGTGAGTTGGATCCCGTGTGAACTTTCACGTCAAGAGATTTTGACTTTAGATATTGTAAATACACTATCTCGGATTCATAAAAAAAAAGTAGATGCTATGTCTGGTTTAACGGTAAATTTTTCGCCATTTTTAATTCAAGAGGCCGCTATTTAATTGGGGGAGGGCTAATAATATTTGCTGTTAACATTATGTTTTTAATAACAGGACACAGGACTACAGGAAAATACTAAAAATGTTTGTGTGTGTACATAATTTTCTATGCAAATAAAATGAAAATAGTTATTTTCTTGCATTAATGATATAATTACATTATTTTTATTTATAATATATTTTCTTGATAGAATAATCATAGCACTACAAAATGATACCAAGTTTACTGAAATACAGAAAGAACTTATTGGCACTAAAGTAGCCCTGACTCCAATAATTGTTTATATTTGTCAAAGATAATTTTGTTGCTAGAGTAAGTTGAAAGTCTGTATTACACCGAGTTGAATGCAAGTTGTTTAAAATTCCTAGTGGGTAGTTGTATATATATATATATATATATATATATATATATATATATATATATATATATATATATATAGAGAGAGAGAGAGAGAGAATTCTTACAATTGTAACGTGTTTATAAATGTTTGGTTGAAAAGCGCCCAGCGTTTGTCAATAGAAAAATATTGTTCTCGATGCAAATGTAAGGCATGAATAACACAGGAATAAATTGGAATACGGTTCGTTTGTTCTCTTCTACCCGCCTTATTCATCTGACCTTGCACCAACCAATTATTACCTTTTTCGATCGTTGCTAAACGCTTTTATGGGAAAAGCTTTCTCTAAATAAAATCAGATTCAAGAGTTCATCGAAAACCTTTTCACATAAAAACATGCGGAATTTTGCTGAAAAGTTATCGAATATCTGCTAGCCAGATAAGTGGCAACAAATCACTGCAAATAATGGTGAAAATATAATTTAATAAAATAATAATAATAATTTGTACTTTAGTTCTTAAAGAATAAAGTTGATAAAGAAAAAACGAAAATTATTTGTGAGTCGAACTAATACATATATAAAAATAATAAGAAAAACTAATACATATATAAAAATAATAAGGAAAACATTTTTGCCAGAGAATACGATCGACCAGAGCAATTTCCGGTAGAAAATATATGCATAGGGACATCGATCAACCTGCTGCTGTTCCAGACTATTCTCCCATCCGGCAGTCGACCAGCTACCGTCGCCGATCAACTCTACATTCGTTTCGCCGATACGATCGAAAGCAGCTACCCCTAAACAAAACCAGTCATACCGGACCCGACACCGATTTAAACACATTTCTCTAGAGTACACTCTTGTACATTTTGGATAAATAAAATCAAGGTTATTGTTTCTTAAACCTTTGCCTTTGTCCCCTCTTTGTCTTAGCTGTTCACACCTTTCTTCATAAAGCTTGCGGGGGCGACATCCTTATCGGCCCCGCAACAAGTGGTGACTTCCCGACGTGAGACTGCTAAGCGATGATGGAGTCGGTCAAAAGTGATTCTTTAGACATGACGGCCGCAATCATACCTCTGCCTGCATACCACCATAATGCCAAGAACTGGTTCTTGCAGGTAGAATCGATCTTTTCCATGTTATGCATTACTTCGCAGCGAGCAAGATTCGCGAACGTAATGCAGAAACTCCCATCCGATATGATGGACGAAATTTCTGACGTCCTCTCCGATTTGCGCGAACATGAATCGTACGATCACTTAAAGGAAGCGATCCTCAAGCGTACCAGGCGTTCCGAGGAAGACATGATTCTACGAGCCGAGTAAGACGGAACGGGCGTTGGCCGACCTTCAACGACAAATTCGAGAGATCCAGATCTCCCTGCGCCCACGGACAAGGAAACCGACCCCATCTCGACGGAGACGTACCCCCAGCCGAGAACGGCGAAGCGACCAGGGTGTTTGTTGGTTTCATCGCACATTTGGCGATGGAGCCAGGAACTGTAAACCTCCCTGTACACACCCGTCGGCCCGGGGAAACGAATAAACCGGAGAGTGGCGACGACTAACTCATCCGGTACCAACACGCAATGTCGTCTATTCTACGTTTGGGATCGCCGGAACAAACTGAAATTTCTTGTAGACACAGGTGCGGCCATCAGCGTGGTACCCAATCAGAACGACCACACCGCTAAGCCTACCCTGGTCAAACTACGAGCTGCGAATGGTTCCGCGATAGACAACTACCAGTCATACCGGACCCGACGCCGATACCGACATATTTCTCCAGAGTACACTCTTGTACATTTTGGATAAAATAAAATCAAGGTTATTGTTTCTTAAACCTTTGCCTTTGTCCCCTCATTGTCTTAGCTGTTCACACCTTTCTTCATAAAGCTTGCGGGGGCGACATCCTTATCGGCCCCGCAACAGGTTTATCGCTTATTCCCCGCGTTTCTTTGTTTATAATAGTCAAATCTGACCCACTGTCTAGCTGAAACTTTATGTTTCTTCTATTTACTTTTTACGGTTATAAATTGTCTGCGTTGTCTGTCGTCGACGCAACGTTTACAGTACAACCCTTGTGTTCCGCATTTCCACAGCCGTAACATTTCTAGTTCTTAAAAGGGCAGTTCCTATTGAAATATATTTCGCCGCATCCGTAACATGGATTTGGTTTTGCAAAGTATTTTGTTTTTCCATATACCTTGGAACGAACAGAATTTATATGAGATACATGTTTTTCCTCAATTCTAGTCGTATCGTTTTGTAAGTGCACTACTCTTTGACACTCTTCAGCTACATTTTTAGTCCTATCCGAGCGTAGTCAAAATTCTGAAACGGATTCCCGCATCACTATCAACCCTTGTACGAAGATCAAGCACTTAAACATGTTGGGTGTTAGTTCGCTTAACTTGAACTTTTACATTACCTCTTTACGATAGTGACATAAGTGGTATGATCTTCATAGTCTTTTTTACAAGATATAAGCATTGCCAACGTGTATTAAACAATGAAGTTCGTTCACTGAAGATTTTACTTAAAATAATAATAATTTCTTCAAACGACGATTCACACGTATTTTTCGTGTTCCGTGGGCCCTAACTTTCTTAATAACAGGCGCACCTTTTTCTCGTCCGATCAGCTTATACAGTCTTTTTAAAAGATTTCCTCAGAGCTGCAAATGTAACCTCTTCATCAAGGTTATATTTAAATTCACTAATTGCAGTTACTACTGAGTCATGTGAGAAAAAAGTAGTGTTTTCATTACCTTTACGCTTCATAAAAAGTTCTAGTATTTTTCTTTCAACAATGTATCCTGGAATTGTTGTTATTGTTGTTCTTGCTGTTGTTCTATTAATTCCAATATTACTGCTTTAAAGCCCTTCATTTTTAATTGTTTGACTTGAAATTTTCCTTCCTATGTATATTTCAGATGTTTTAATGTTCGTTGTTTCCGGCGTATTTTTTCTTCGACGTATCGCCATAATCGCCTTGTGCCTTTTCTTTAACTACTTTCATTGTAATTGTTCTGATGAGCTTTCCTCTTTGGTACCTAGGCTTTATGAATTTAAGCACACTACGAGATTTGGCAACAAGGTCTCATCACTTTACAGTTAAAATGGCTAGATGAAACCGTACATTCTATGTTAAGAGTTTCTTTTCTCGCATGCTCCCTTGTGGAACTCTCTTCTGATATCTTGATTTCTAGCCAACTTTGATCTTCAAAAAATTAAATGCAATGCTTCTTTTATTGTTCTCGCTTCTTAATAATTTTTTTTTCTGTCACACACAGTAACCCCCTTGTGTCTTAGCGGCTTTATTTCCTTGCTTAGGGTGAAATGATTAATATATATATATATATATATATATATATATGTGTGTGTGTGTGTGTGTGTGTGTGTGTGTGTGTGAGAGAGAGAGAGAGAGAGAGAGAGAGAGAGAGAGAGAGAGAGAGTGAAAAGTAAAAAAAAGATAAATAAAAACGATAGTGATGTATAAAACAATGGCATCCTGTGTCCCAATCCTATTTAATGACTCAGGAATAAGGACAGATTAAGGTGAGGCATTTAACTGCTTCCTCAATATTTTTAATGTCCTGTTTTTCAGCATTCAATTCTATGTCACGATTTAGAGTTCATACTCACCCAACCTTAATTAAAACAAAAACGAAAAAAACATTTTTAAAATTCTCCTGTTTTATTTATTTATTCGATAACAAGATTTTTTTATTAAAATGTTGTTAAACATTTTCAAATACAGTTTGACAACTTGATATAATATTAGATGATTTACAGACATTTAATGAATAGCACCCAAAACAACAATAATGTAATCAAATCCGTTGTTAGTGGCTAAAATTTGTTTCGGACACTAAATGGTTAATTGAAGCCAAGTTGAATTTTTTAATTACATCGCCAACCGTTTTATTCAAATCAGAAAATGAAACTAAATTATTATGTTAATAATTTTATTCCATAATACAAAATGTGTCGTGAGCGATTATGACGCTCCACAACTTCCGCTGTAGCTCTAAGAAATGTTTCTCTCTTTAATATCACACAGTCCTTGTTCTACTATTAATTTAAATTCGGCAAGTTGCTATTTTCCTCTGCTTTTTTGCCTTCAATATGTCTTATGAGTATCAAATTCTTCAAGCCTCTTATATGTACAAGAAACTTTAATTGTCACTTTCTAACTTTAAGTATAAATGTCCTGTTTGTTTCCAATGTCCTTAAAACTTCCTCATCTTTCACATGCTACATCCATGGTATTATCAGCATTCCTCTGTAAAACCACATCTGTTATTCTCCTCTTCATCTCTGCGGAAATTGTTCACCATTCATTGTTTAGAAGGATTGAAGAATAGCAGTTCATTTTTTTATTTATTTCTAACCCAAATTTCCTGTCTCTTAATATTGTGTTTAGCTTTTAGAAAACATCTTTCGATATCCCAATGCAGTTTCGGATTTTAGAATCACATTTCTCGTCGTTTGTTAAATTTGTACTTGCTTGATTTAGACGTTTCTAATCCGTAGCTAACATCTTGTGCTCTTGCCTTTGTTAACGAGCATACATTTGTCTTCTTAAATTTGTTGGTTAATCCTTTTTTCCCCTCTTTCCTTTACTAGGAGTTCCTGCATTTTTTATGTGTCTGTCATAAACACAGTGCCACTTGCGTATCTTATGTGGTTAAAATTGTGCCCACCAATAATAAATCCTGGTTGGACTTCTAGTTTTCATTTTCTTGGTATAAAGGTTAAAAATATCCGATAAGAAGACGCGTCTTTGTCTTATGCGCCTTTCTATTTTTGTGTACTAGCTCAATTAATCTGTTTGAATGCCGTTTGCTACCAGTAAATGTTCTGAATTATTCTAAAATCTTTCCCAAATAATTTTTTTGCTGTTCAAATAGATTTAAAAAAAAGATATACGCAAAGAGAGTGGTTTCAGGTATGTTTTCGATATCTGTTTTCCTTGAACATCGCAAACTGTCTTATCAATTTGATAATGTTTCTAGGATTCGAGTAATTGAAAAATTGTGTATTTCATTATTATATTGTCCAATTAAAATCAATAAAATGTAAACGAGTTTGTTATCCTGTTATTTATTTAAAACATTTTCAGAAGATGAAATATGCCCAAATGTAATAGAATATGGAACAGAACTTAAAATTCATTTGTCAGTTAATAAACTACAAATAATAAGCTGAGGTAGAATATAGGAAATAGTATCGTATAAAGCAATAGAGTTCATATGGTATTACAAATTGTCTTTTCAAATTAAAGTTTTAATCATTAGAATAAAATTTCAATTTTCACTGCTTAAATATATTTTTGAAAATAAGACCCTTATTATCTTACTTTTTACATGTTTTTAATTTTTAAAAAAGTAATCACTTTTAAAGTTTAAAACTGATGAGAATAACCATCAAGGTTTTACAATAACGACAACAGTTTTTTTTAAATTCTTGAATCTGCTTGTTTGTCATTCGATCTGCCCTCGAATTTCAACCCAAAACCTCAAGTCAAAGCAACTGAATATGTTATAATTAATAGTGGAGAGTTATGAAAACGGGTTACAAATGAGAATCAGAAAACAAAAGCAAAAATCGAATAAACAAATTTCCAAGGTTAAGATATCTTATTAAATTTGGGAAATGTTAAAAGAAATAAAATTAAGTGACAAAAAATGGAATAAAATCTTTCAAAACTAAAACGAAAAACTTGAATGAAATCTTTAATAAATTATTATTAATAAATGCTAATCACAAGTAAGAAGTATGTTAAAGGATGAGTAATATATTTTTTTAATGATTGAGAATAAATTAGTATGTAATTTTTGATAAAAAGCTATACAGTAGCTACAGTTGGCTCATGCTTTAGTAAGTTAAATTTTTACGAGATAAATAAAAAATGAGCCATGTTTACTAAGCAGTCAGTCATTTCCTAATGTGAATTTCACTTTGTCTTCATTAAATCGATGGGGTTAAGCAGATTATATCAAATCGTTTCTTAGTTGCTAGAAGGGGAAGAGCACATAAAAATGAATACATACACTTCAAGTATTTTTATTTCGCCTTAAAAATATCCGAATTGTTAGCAACAAAATAACTATATAGTAATTTGTTTTTTCATTTTTCGTAGACTTTTTTTTCATCTCTCAGAAGTAACCCCACTTTACTTTGAATAGATTGGAATATCTCCAAAGATTACTATTCATTTTTTTTTATTTTTAAGCTATGATAAAAGTGCGTGTGCGTTGGTCAATTACTTTCATCGTCATTATAAAAACCAAATTTAAATAGTTTTAAAAATCCTTTAACTTAAAACCTCCACTTCTCAGGATTTCCCAGTCATTTTTTTGCGCAAATTTTCACCTCAATTTGCTTATCCAGAGACACCAGTGCAGCACACTATATTAGAATCGTATCAGAACTCAGAATTCGGATCGTGGCATAACAGCAGTGGTGTGTCTTCAGGGTGGTTTTAAATTCAGCTTTTCTTCCCTTAGACTGGTTGCCACCTCAAGGCAAGAGAGCCCAGTCAGTTCTGAGAAGAGATAGATTCGTACTTTTCCTAAGTGTATTGCTGCGAAATTGAACGCAGCATCTCGGCCAGAATTCGAAATAGGCTTTCCGAGTCGCTAACCTTTTCTGCACTCCCTAAATAGGTATGACTGATGCATTTAAAATGTACATCAATAACACTTCAAAATCTAATATGACTTGATAATTTTTCAATTTATTTATTTTAAGCATTTCACCCCAAGCAAGGCAGGAGTGCCACTGGTACGCAAGGAGTTACAGAGAGTGAAAATAAGAGAAAATCCTGGGTATGGGGTGGTGGTGGTGGTGGTGGTGGTGGTGGTGAGGAAAAGATAAAAAGAAGAACGAGGATCAAGACTTGAGAAGATGGTGATTAACATTACATTTAAATTTTTGAAGATTATTGGGGAATCAATTAAGAGGAAGGGAGTTCCACTATTGGTAAGTACGAGAGAAGCTGCTGGAGTAGAAGAGGCGGTTACATTTAACTGTTTCAACAGTAAAAGGGTGGGACCTAGACGCCAGCCTAGTAGCACGCTTAAATACGTGCAGGGAAAATAGCTTGTCAGAGCAGTTGCCATGAAAATATTTGTAGAAAAGACAGAGGGAAGCCACATCATGTCTGTGAGAGTGACTAGAGTCGAGGTGCCAAGTTAGGATCGATCACATTGCAAAGCCGTCTTTGGATTTTGTCAATAACCACGAGATAAACAGCAGGGGCACCAGACCATATATGGTAAGAGTATTCATTGCATGAACGAATGGTAGATTTGTAGATGTGCAGGGTGGACTCAGAGGAGAAAAACATTCTGTCACGACATAGAGAAGTAATTTTCCTTTGCGGTAGATGCAGCTATTGATTCAATGTAGTTGTTCCAACTCAGGTCAGTAGAGAACGTAGACCAAGAAGGCACAGTGAGACACTCTCGTGAAGTCTAGCATCAACCATGCTGATAGCGAGCATGGATGTTTCTCTATGCTAATTAAATGAGAGCAGTTTCGTTTTGGAGACATTAAAGTTTACATGCAATTTCCTGCTCCAATCAACCACTGATTGGGGATACTTTTCGAGACCAACAATGGCCAGGTTAACTTTGTCAGCATTGCGCAGGTTTACTATTGAGACAGGAGTAAATGGTAGTGTCGTCTGCATAGATTCCTACTTGAGAATTGATGATATCAGGAAGATTATTGATGAAGATCAGAAACAGTGAAGGGCCCAGGATAGAGCCTTGGGGAAAACCAGCGTTCGTATGAAAGGAACTGGAAGAGAGCCAGTTCAAGACGACCTTCATTTCCCGATTTGATAGGAATGGTGGATTAAATCATATAATCGTCATATAATGCCGTAGCCCTGAAGCTTACATAGAAGGCCAGCATAGCAAATCCTGTCAAACACCTTAGAGATATCTAGAGCCATAGCTCGAGCTTCGCCGTTATTATCAAGAGCTTGGTATACATATTAAGTTATGGCTGTAAGCACATCAGCGGTATACCGAGCAAAGCAGAAAACATTATTATATATATAAGTGTGCGTGTATGTATATAGGGTATCCGAATCAGTAGAAACTGACTCCGTTTTTACGTGGTCTATAGGGAATTTTTGCCCGAGCCCATGGGTTCGGATACCCCACTTTAAACTCGGCCTTGTGCCACATCTTGCTGCGTGGGGCAGTGGGTAAATAATTATATATAAAAACAGTGAACCCAGGAGTCACAAATGCCTGAACGATCAATGGCTTACATTTGCCGTCTGTGCAATAAAACTTGCATATCACTTGCCGGATTCGCGCTATTGTTGGTTAATGTTTATCAGTGATGGTCATACTCAAAGTCGACAAATTCAGTTTAATTTATTGCATCGGGTTTATTCTCTTTTCATTTTAAATCTAAGTTAAAAGTTTGTCAACTGAGAATTTAACTTTGCCTGCTTGATGAAAGAATAACCCTACATTTTAAATCTCAATTAATAGAGAAGGAACAGTAAACAAGTTCACTTCAATTATAAAGATAAAAAATTAGAATATTTCTCATCCTTTTTTCTCTATCTCTCTTTCTTTAATCTTTCTTTCACTCGCATTGTTTCTCAGTCGGCTTTCATTGCATGCTTAATTTTGAATTATATAATGAGAAAGCCGAGTTAAGGTTAATGAGCATCACAAAAGTTGTTTTAATCTCTGAAAAATATAAACGAAAAAAAAATCCCAAATAAAATTTAATGAATTACTGAAATATGTTCAAGCTGACAAAATAACTCATCTCGGAACCATTTAATACGTACAGAAACACAATTAGTCAAACAAAATGTTTGATCATTGCAAAAAAAAACAAAAAAAAAACAACCCCCACCAAAAAACCAAAAAAACCCAAAACAACTGTATAAGATGAAAAGTAAGGAAATAAAAGCAGAAAATAAAAGCAGAAAATAAAAACTTCATAGGGAGAAACGCAAAATCAGTAGGCAAATTGGAATATTCAGCTTTATAAATTAACAAGTAAAAAGCGAAAAAGATCATTCATGTGTTGCAAGAGAAATATTAAATTAAACAAATACTAAAAGGTAGATAGGCTATACACAAAGTACTATAGGTAAAACAAGACATATTAAAATAATGGAAATATATTTGATAGAAAAGTAAATGAAAAAGCAACACAAAAACCGCTACAGACCAAAAGCAAACAGAATATGGAAATGTAAGTAGGAATGTAATAAAAAATCAAGATGGTTGATAAAACTAAATGTGAGGTACATGTTCTCAAAGACGGATATAACATAGAAATTAAATTGTATACTTTAAGAAGAACATGCTACAAAAAGATACCGAAAATATAACACTAAAATTGTAGACTTATAACATGCCTGTTTCTCATGTGAAACATCCTAACAGAACAAGTTGCTGGAGAAGTTTAAAAGTTAATGACTTACTGCATGAGAAAAAAAGATGCCGAAAAGGAACCAGAGGAACAAATAACAAATTTATTAATTAAAACATTCAAAGAAGCAATAACGAAGAAGAAAAACGTGTCTATTGCATGGATATACGAGGGTCGTTCAAAAAGTTCTAAGCCTCACCCAGAAAGAAGAGACATAGTTGAACATTTTTGTTGTGGCAACACACTGCCACTTCTTATAAAACTAGAAAAACTAATTCAGATTTCTGTCTTAATTTCTGTGCAGGTGAAACCCATATAAAGATGAGATGTGTGCAACAAGTCTAAAAATGGACAAAACAGAGGATAAAGCAGTCATAAAGTATCTGCAAATGAAAGGTATGACCCCCAAGGAAGTCCATGAGGACATGGTACAGACACTAGGCAACCGAAGAAGTGGGCTGCGGAATTCAAGTGGAGCAGAGACAATACAGATGACCCTCGGTCAGGTCGTCCAAAAAGCTCAACCACTGATGAACAAGTTGATACCATTCACCCTATGGTTTTGGATGACAGTCGTTTTAATAGTCAACAGATAACTAAGTCCATATGCATTAGTTCTGGTTCGGTCCATACTGTTTTAATTGAGATCATGGGGACGAGCAAGATTAGTCCCAAGAATTCTGACTCTAGAGCAGAAGCTGAAAAGGGTTGACATTTCCAGCACACTTCTGACTCGCTTACAGGCTGACTCAGAGAATTCCCCCCGCAGATTAGAAAATCATGATGAAACCTGGGTTCATCACTTCGAACCTGAATCAAATATTCAAAGTAAACAGTGGAAGCACTCTGGTTCTCCACCCACGAAAAAGTTCAAGCAGGCAGTATCTGTTGGCAAAGGTGATAGCTTCTGTTTTTTTTTTCTTCCAAAGACGTAAACTTGATAGCCTACCTGGAAAAGAGACAAACTATAAATAAACAGTAACTATGCATCAGAAGTAAAACAACTGAAGCAATCAAATCGAAACGCAAAGAGAAGCTGAGGGCAGGTGTACTCTTGCTCCAGGGTAACGCGCCCGTTCACACTACTCAAGTTGTAGTAACTGAAGCAGCCAAACTGTGACTTTAAATTGCTACCCCATGCCTTATTCATCAGACTTAGCTTCATCTGACTTCTTCCTGTTTCATAAACTCAAATTTCAACTGCGTGGTCGTCATTTTGAAAACGATGATGAGATCATGTGTGTTGTGGAAAAGATTTTGGAGGACCAGGGCATTACCTTCCGTGATTGTATTGCAATGCTTAAGCATTGTTGGACCAAGTGCACTGATGTCGGGGGAGGGGTGCTATATTGAGAAATAGTGAAAAGCTATCTTGTTTCTCCGACTCTTTCTGGATAAAGTTTATAACTTTTTCAACGACCTTCGTACTACACAGAACCTTACGAAACTCTATCCTTTAACATTGGAATGATTAAAAATGCCCAGACTCATATGATATGTAAGCAGATTTGTATCAGAACGTAAAGCTAACTGCCGCAGAAGTATTCAACATAAAAAGAGAACTTTTTAAAGGAAGCTATTCATTACATTTTGAAATAGTAATGATACCGCTCACTTCCGTAAGTGAGGAATTATAAAAAGAATTTACTAATTTAGTAGAAAAATTGAAAACATTTGAAGTACCTGAGAGACCTGACATTGTCAAAAGTATAACCGAAAAAGTTGGTCCAAATACACTAACGTTTAAGATAAAGAAAAGTACAACAATGTTCAAATCAAAAGAGGAATAAAAAACAAAAAACAAAAAAAAACAACAAATACAACAAAAAACTCAATTTCAAAACAATGAAATCACCAGGACACATTGAATGAAATCAAGCACTACAAATGCTTTGTTATATTAGAAAATATATTCGATTAAACAAAATGATATAGAATTAAAATAATATCCCAGGTGAACAAAGGAGATTTTGCAACCGAGGCTCAACAGTAGAAATCTTAAAGAATAAATGCATAGGAAGTACCCATAGTAGTAACGATACTAACGAAAATGGACAAGAATAGTATTGAAACTGTTACAATAATGAATAGTATAATAATAGTGTGGATCCGTCGCTCCTCGTCCGAAACATGAACCACGAAATTCGCGTTCAGCTTTTCTGAAAAACTGCCCAACTCCTCTCTGAGGTAGTTATTTATAAAACTGTATGTATTACAATTTTTTCCCACATTTGAAAAACTGGATGAAACTGTGAGGTCGTGTGATTCTGTATTCGGCGTCCAGAAGTAAAGTCGAGTCTGCAATTGGTTTTCCTTGATTGTTTGATACTGAGTGCAAACCGTACAATAAAGAGAGGATGACAGCCAATAACCATTACAAAAAAAAAAAAAAAAAACATGGCGGATCAGAAAAAAGTCAATACATAAATCTAAAAATGAGAAAAGAAACATCTCTATACGATTTTCAAGAGGGAGACAAAAGAAATTTCAGACAATGTTATCATGTTGTGCAATATACTTGAAAAACGGAATCCGAAGCCGAGTAGCATTCGAACGATTTTATTAACAAAGCATGGTAAATAATGTGAAAATAGAACATATGTTATTAATTACAAGTGAATGCAGCGAAATAATCGCAACTGGGTAGACACGGAGTTCTACTAGGGATTGTGTAAAGGATCAAGCTCTTCACTAATCAGAAGATTATAAGAATTGGAAATTCAAGAAAGAATTAAAACAATTCAAACTATAATATTAATAAAAGCCGATATATTACTAAGGAGAGTAATGAGGAAACGTGTTATTTGTTCTTCAGTGAAGAACATTAGATTCTACTGTGAAACAATTACACTCCTATCCTATTATTATTTTCATAATGAGAGCAATCATCATTCTTACGAATTTTAGGCCTTGGATTGATTGATTGATTGATTTGTTTTCTTTACGACTTATTAATTCTTTTTATGTTATTTAAAGCCGAAAGATATTTTGGATTGTAAGAATCTTTTCTTACTCTTGCGAGTGAATATTGCATTAACAGTTTTTGAGAATAGTGATTATTTTTAAGTTACAGATCCTCCTATTTTGCCTATAGCTGGGAGAAAGGAGATTGATTTATACCTTTCTCAAGGGAATTTGTGCATAAGTGAGTGAAACGAATCTGACTGGAATTTGAACTTAGCTCTCCGATTTCTCATTCCTAGTTAGGCACTGGAATTTGTAAATACTGATACTTAGTTCGAAATTCAAACACCTATTTTTTATGCTGGGTCATAAAGTAAGAGGCAGATGTTCATGTTATAGCAGTAGGTTAAATCTTGCCACCAATAACCCATATTTTTCTTTGAAAGAATAGCAGCTGAACAACAGACAGTCTGGTTAAATGGCTCAGACATGAAAGTACGGACGAAACAAAGGCGTATTACTGAATTCTCCCATGCAGAAAAACTTACGCTCATTGACATTCAGTGATTTTTGTCGAATGTTTACAAAGACCAAACAGTGTATGTAAGCACAATTAGGCAGTGGCTACTGTGTTTTAGTGATGTTTTTGAGAATTCACATTCATCGTTGGTGAAAATATATCTCAACTGGTGGTGAATACGGGAAAAATAGTGTTTTGTTAATGAAAACTTGTTCAATCCAACGATATTTTTATGCTCCGTGTATATACTGGAAAAAGCGTTGGAATAGAAAGATTTCTTAATGAGAATGTTTTATCACTGCTTGAATTTCTGGTATGAGGAGCTATCATTATTTACATTCGAACATGTTTTCATCGAGGGTAAATTGTTTAACGGGACACTAGCCTACTAGATTAAAACGTTGTTTCGTGAATTTGACAACTTAGCAATTGTGAGTTCAATCTCTTGTTAGGACTATAGATTAAATAAAGGGTTCAGTTCGAAATTCCCTGAAGGTTACCCGGATCGATAAACACCTGAAGAAGACTGGAATGCACAGCAGCCGAATCGCTGTGATGATAAAATAAATGAGGACATTAATCTTGCACCGAGATATCGAGCTATTCATAAAACTAAACTTAAGTTATTTCGATAATACGAGTTTCCTACCACTAATATCATAGTCTGATGTACGCAGAATTCAAATGCTACAACATATTTTTATTATGTATTTATACAAATGTTATTAAAATACTTCTATGGTGATCATAAAAGGTTTTCATCAGATGATGACCTTGCGTGAATATATCTTGTTAATTTGATGAAAATGTTCAAGAATGTAAATAAAAACAGAATTTAAACTAAGCCTACCAAAGAGTCAAATAACATTTTTATCAAATCTGCCTCAACAGAAGCATTTTATCACAAGTTTACATGTACTTTCAGAAATGACAGCTGCATTTCGGTAATTCCGCAATTTCAGTTGTTATATTTTCTGCATGAGTAATCTAGGAATTTTATTTATAAAATTAACGATATTATCGCATGTAAGAAAGAATTCTGCTTTTTAAAGTAAAAATATCTAAAGAAAACTAACATGAAAAAAGAAATCAAAAGTAATGTATTAGCAACCTGTTATCTAAATATGAGTCATGTTACATAATTGAATTCAAGTAATGTCTTGTTAACAATGGAATGTCTCATTATTCTGAAAAGGGGAGATCAAGTTACGTGACGGACAAATATATAAAAATTTTATATTATAAAATAGGATCTACGCAGTGGCTACATTTAAAAAATTCAATACTGTTGCTTCTTTTGTGATAAGATAAACTGAACTACTACACGATTTTGAATGTCCTCAATTTAAAAAAAAAATTATAAATGTTAGCAACATCTCGTTGGGTTGAGGTTGTTTGGGTTTTGCTTAAGCATTTATGATTTATTCACTGAAACCTATTATCGTTTTTAATGCGTACATTCTCAAATAGAAATACGACTTCAAGTTCTGTTCTCAAGAGAGATATAAGAAAAGGTCGTTCAAAGAAGCCTACTTCAATCTCCCTAAATATAGCGAGTTTGAAGTAGGTTTCTTTGAACGACCTTTTCTGTGCATTCTCCCATACCTAGTTATATTCATAATATTTATCGAGTTAACCGATGCCGTAAAAATGACGACTTGTTTTTCACATGCCCACTATTTCAATATATATATATATATATATATATATATATATATATATATATATATATTGTGGAAATTGTATGACAAAGTGTAAAAGATTTACTTGTGACACGTTTCGTCCATCAGTACTTCTTTGGACAAAATTTGTTATGCTAGTGTCGCAGCCGCCGTTGGCCGCTCCCAAACAGGAACGAATAGGACGCTTCGACCATGACCTTTTCATCGTGTTCCCTACACACTATGTAATTTATTTTCTTTTAGTTTTAGAATTGTTCTAATGACTTTTTAGTTCGTTTTGTGTTAAACCCAAACCCGACCATTTTTACATAGCAAATTTCAGCTTATTTTCCTTAAGATTTTTAGTATTTTACGAGACCTGTGATTGTTGTTAATATAACCTGGCGACTTCTCACCAAATTCGGGGTCGGAGAAAGGAGGAGAAGAAACGCAGGCCTCCTGGTCACAATGGCCAGGGCGCTTGGACAGGCTCTATATTAAGTTACAGTCCTTTTTTTTTGTCTGCCAAGTGGACGCTAATTGGGCTTTTTACTTCTATTCTTATTTGCACATTTCTATTTCTGTCCCTATTTGCTGCCTGTATGTCTTCCAGACTTAAATCACCTATCCCTTATACTACGTTTATAATACTATGGGAGGTTTCGACATCGGACTCGACCAGCAGATACGCAACGCCAGCACCGGACACTGGATCTAACCAACAACGTCACAACGCCAGCACCACATCGCAACGGCAGCTTCCCGTTCCTGTCCGACATTGACCAGCTAATGTCGCTACGGTCCTGTCCGGCACAGACCAGAACAACCGCACATCAGCGTCCAGTCGTCGACATGAACAGGAGCACCACACCTTACCTTCCCGTCATCGACACATCCAGTCCAACCACCTTTCAATTACCAGACAATCTAACCCACGGCCACTCAGGTCTGCATTGTAAATAAATTTAGTATTAATTTTAAATATCTTCGTTTTAATGTCCATTTTGTTTCACCTGTAAGATTTCACGTCTTTAATTAAATGTTAGCGGAACTCTTGTGACCTCATGCCGATTTGGGGTGCTCGGGCTATTTCACATCACGCCCTCTCCGCCCATACACTAGTACGACTACACATGCGTACGAACGAGAAGTGCTGGGTATTTTAGATTTTTTTAATATTTAGACGAATTCATTTAGTCTTTTTTCTTTCCATCACTTTTGTTATTAGGTATTCCACACAGTAATAATAATCTGCTAGTGAAATGTTGTAAGAACCAGGGCGCAATTTACTGTAGATGATCTTGCGATTAAGACACACTCTAAACATTTACGTCGTACTGAATTATTTTCTCCTTTGATCAGAGTAGCATTTTTTATGTGAAAATTGTGGTCAGTCTCATTACGGTGGGCAACCAACGCATTTGATGTATTGTTTTGTAAAATGTTCCTTTTGTGTTCATATAATCTTTTATTTAGATTCCTTGAGGCATTTCCTATGTATTTTTTGTGACAATTATTACTGGTGATGGAGTAAATTCTTCCCTCATGTTTTAGCTTATTGTTTTGTTTAGTATTGACGAAGTATTCTATTGTTTTGGATATAGTAGTAACAAATTTTATGTCGAGTTTAGATAGTTTTTTCGATTGTAGATGTGATAAAGTTAGTTGGTAGGATAATATATTTTTTGATTCATTGGTTTTTTTCCAGAGAGAGCCGTTTTTTTTAATTATTTTTTATTTTGGAATATTTTATGGGAATTTTGTTGAATATTGAATATAAAGTAAATTAGGGTACTGGAGAAGTTTGAAAGTGTTTTCAACGTATTTCTCCTCTTCGTGTAAATAATGCGATCTGCATATTCTGAGTGCTTTTAAGTAGAATCTGATGATTATGCCGAATTCAAACAATTTACAATTCGAGTAAATGTTTCTCGAATAATTGTATTCAAACAATTTTCTCGATACATTCGACATTTAGTTTAGTTGATCTACTATGTCATATAAATCAGTATCACAAAGATATATAAGTAGAGCATCATTAATATAACGGAAGTATATTGATTGTTTGGATAAAATATTTTGGAAAGGACCAGATTCGAGAAATTCTAAAAAGGTACATCGCTCCACTTAGAGGCGATCCAAATTTTTGGTTGGTAAAAACCATTATTAAATGTGAAGTAGCATTGATTGGTCATGAAGCAGCAGATTTTTTATTATTTTACCTGTTGGTAGGGAGAACTTTACCTTTGATTGTGTTAGATGCTTTTTTAGGAGATTTAGGCATTTTCAGTAGTCATGGCAAGACCATCATTGATCGGGTAAACGAAGCATTACGTCGAAAAGGCTCTGCTTTGAGAGCAATTTTTAGGCATGCAAAATAAACGTAAGACGGTGGGACGTTCTTCCATATTCCTCATATTTAGCACCTACAAATTTTAATTTCTTTTGGTCATTAGAACATTTCATAAATGGCAGAACATTTAGATGGATTCTGAATTTGGATTCGATTTTTAAATGTTGATTATGAAAAATGAAACAGAAATATTGTCTTAACTGAAAGTGGCATGACTTGTAAAACCAACCAAATAAGATGAAAAACCAACTGTCATTTTAAACGAAATATAAGCAATTAATTAAACGAAATATAATTTTAATTAAACGCAAACGGTTAACCAGCTACTTTTCCATTTAATTGTGTTACTAGTAAATAACTAATTTTCAAAAATTATCTAAACATTTCAATTAATTAAATATGAAGCTGGATAGTCCTCAAAAAAAGACATAAAAATAGGTACCTCCACTATTTCGGCATAAACTTTCGATACCTAAATTTTAAAATGAATTTTTAAAAATGAAATGAAAAACATTCTTGAAGATTTCATTTTAGCTTTAATTGAATGCTAAATGATTAAATTTATTATTTCCAGTAAGTAAAATATTCTGGTGTATTTCAAGAAGAAATTATATAGATTGGAATGTCAAATTTAATTTTGATTTCTTAAAATATTCTTAAGAGCAGCCATTTACTTAATTTAAAAAATCTGTAAACAAAAAAATTATCCATTTTAAAATTCTTTCAAAACAAAATATATTTCTGACACGTTATTTGAGTAAAATTAGAAAATTGACAGCTAGTATAGCTGGCTTGAATTGATACAAAATTTAAGAAATCTAAGTGAACGCTTTTTTTTTGTTTTTAACTACCTAGTAAATTTTACATATGAACATATTTTCCGCGATTATCTAACAATTTATTGATTTTTATTTACCTTTCGAAGATGCTTTATGCAAAAATAAAAAATTAAAATGCTATAAAATTTTCTTAAATTAATTTCTCTGTAAAGAGACAAAACTCTTAGATCACGTAACCGTAATAATAATGTCACGTTTAGACTTTCATAGATGAAAATAGGGAACAAATTAAGTAAAAAAAATAAGAAATAAAAAATTATTTTAAAAATAGAATAGCGTAACCACGTTTATTCATCTTTTCGATTTTGGATTCGTAAATTTAATTTCCACGTAATTACTATATCACTTCCAGGAAATAGCCCAATACAGAATTTTACACGATTTTAAACTATTATAAATTATTATAATTAAAATTTAAAAAAAAAAAATGAAAAAAATCTTGTAAAAATTCATTATTCATTGGAAAACTTTTTGTTTCTTTAGACAATAATGTCCTTAATATAACTTATTTACAAAAGCAATTAAAAGCTTTTCTAATTAAATAATGTTATAGTTTCATTGCAATCATTATTTTTCAATTCAGAGCAAATTTTCAGTTAGTGCAAGTTTGAAAAAAAAATAGGCGATTTACATTTTTCAAGGAGTCCTACTTTTAATGAATAAAAAAATTTAGGAAATGTGAGCCGGTGTAAAAAAATAAAAAAAAAATTTTACCAAAATTTTCTAAAACAGAAATTTCAATAATTTATTTCAGAACAAGTCCTGAAAATTTCATTAAAATCGGACAATTATTTGATTTTTATAAGAATTTCGAAATCAATGTGTTTTCAACATAAAAAACGCGCAAAAAAGTTAATGCTATTATTATGCCACCCCGATGACGTAAACACAATATTTTATCTGAAATTTCGAACGTTTTAGAAACGATTAAAAAATATCAAAAAATAATTTTAAAATTTCATTTTGTCTTTCATCTTAATAATAACAAACATTTTGACTTTATTTTTATTAAGTTTGTGGCCTTTTTTACTATTCTATGCTGTTTTCCCGCGAAAGGGTGGAAGTACCTACATAACATTTTACGATCGCAATTATTTTTTCCTGTTTACTTTAGCGTCACTTTATACGCACGAGCAATAAGAAAATAAGTCATCTGTGCATATTTTTAGCTGAGGATAGACTAGATTAGAAGCAAAGTCAAACCCTAGAAGAAATAATAACAAAGATTTTGACGATAAAACTGTTTTTATTATGTTTGGAGCATTTTTTCTATCATGGTATGCCCATTTTTTAACAAATCTGTCGAAGTACCTAATTTAAAATATCTACTTACCGAAACTTATAGAACAGTTTTCTTTCACTTCTTTCATGGAACCGGAGATCATTTTTCTTGAATAATTTTAAAATTAGGTAACTACTCAATCACAGGAAATCCTTTTGTTCGCATTGATCAATCCAGATAAATATATCTTAAAGTTGTGATTAAATACCCACAAAGAACGTTTTGGACAGTATAAATACTGACTTATTTAACTGACTTGTTTGTAGATTTTCCGCCGAGGATATATATAAAAAATATAATGTTGCATATGCAAAAATAAAGAGAGATTTATATAACTTTTAAATACTGCACACTTAAGCGACTTCGAATATTGTTATTCTTTGTAAGTGCGTGAATTTTGGTAAGAGGGCGTTATTTCTTTTTAGGTTATGAGGATAGGTTCATTGCGTCATTCTGCACTGAATAATGTCTTCCATAAAGGAAAAACTACATTTCCTGCTGTTACTCTGGTTCTTTTTGCTATAGCATTTCTTTATTAATTATTCACTTCCTCTTATTTTTATGATAAACATGCCATATAATAATACAGTCTGTGTTTCTACTTGTTTCTTCTGCATAGATTAAAATTAAAGCAACCTATCCGAATGTATAAAATAATTTTACTTTCAATTTAATTCTTTTTCATTCAATTTTAATTTTATAATTAATTAGATACAGAATAGAAACTAATATAATAAAGGACACTCAGTTCATTAGTCATTAATTTCAAGTTAATTTTTTTAATCTTAACTCTTACGATTTTTTGAAAATTTCTACGGGCCGTCTGTTTACGGTAGAAGATAAAGCTAAGACAAAAAGCAACGAAGATGAAATAAAATTAACAGTTAAAATTACAAGTTAATAATGGTTGACAATGTTCCATGTAAAAATAAAGATCATATTGATGCTAAAAATATGTTCATTTGAATTTTAAAATTATTTTCTTGGCATTTTATTTATGGCTCTGCAATATCAATATCTTGGATCAATAACTGATCTCAGATATTGACACTGAAGAATTTTGTAATGTCGAATAATATATTTTGTGTGCGGAAATTAAATATAGGATTTTCCAATTCGAACTTGATATTGTAGCGGACTTCACCACATTAATTTAACTTTGATAAGAAGACAGGACTCACGCAAGAAGAATGACCACAAGGCATTGTTGCACATAAAATATATGTATATTAACAAGATGTACAATATCAAACAACGATGTGAAAGAAAACATGTATTTAAGTAAGGAAGGTTGAATTAATCAAGAGTTGCCTCCCTTTGATGTCAATTTAAGAGTTCAGTGAGAGATAATTATTTGGTTTAAAGTTCACTGGATAAATGTTCATAAGTGTTTCATGATATAATTGTTCTTGTGATATTACTGTTGAAAAGTATTATTGTGTCAAAAGAAGTTTTTAGTGAAGGTGTACAAATTATCATCAGCATGTGGGTGTGCGTGTGAGTGAAAAAGTTGGCGCGTCGTGGATTCGTTTAGCAGTTGAGGTCTCCCTATTTATTGTACGTAAACTGTACAAATGCGACACAAGGCCAAAAGGGGGAATGGGGAAAAGGACAGTCATCAACTGACTTAAGATTAAACTTAGCTAGTCACAATCACTGACCCCCGCATACAAACAATATTCCTTTCATCAAAACAACGTATTTTTACTTACCATTCTTACCTCAACCACCATAATGCCTCAGAAACTCTATGAAGTCCTAAATTAGTCCCCATATTTACAATTCATTCTTTGTGGGGGAGGGGAATAAAAAATAACAATTTAAAAATCTAAAAACCCCAAGGATTATTTACATATATGTACAAAACAAGAAACTAAACAAAAATTTTGTTAGTAGTAAAACCACCCACAGCCCTAAATGTTGCAGAAACATCAGTTAACTGGACGAAATCAATGCGAGATTTTAGAAAACTAAAATATTCATACAAGCCATGCACTCACTACAAACACACACTCATTCAAACACAACAACAAATACGAAAGACACATTCGAAACGAAACGCGCCCCGCACCCAACAGAGAACTGATATCACTAACCACCTAACGATGGGTGGGATGGGGAATTAAACAAAAGAAAAAAAAGAAAAAAATAAGGGCCAGAAATAAAAGGGGCCAATGAGCACACATACCCTAGCTAAGTTAACATTGAAAAAGGAGAGAAAAAAACTAAACCAAAAACCGACCTAAACTAACCTCTACACGGGGAAGTGTTGTCAATGTTTAGAGAAGCAATCCCCAAATTCTTAATGCCTAACCGGCATCAAAATGCCACTCGAAGTCAGCACCTTTCACTTGGCAGAGACGCGCAAGACTCACCCATTTTCGCCATATTCCAATGGATAGAGTCGTTTCCTTTCCGTTCTGATCTTGACTAAGCTGATGCTTAAAGAACAAGATCAGTTGGGAAGAGGTAAACTTTTCGCGCCCATGAAATTCCTCCTGTCGCGTCGTCCATATCACGACTCGCATAACCCCCAGTAAGCAAAGGAACACATAGTGCTCAGCTTTAGTCAACGGCGGTACTATATTGCTACAGACGGAACTCACCACCGAATACGAAAAGAGTCCAAGTCCATACTACCTCCCATGTGTTTTCATTTCAAACTACTTATCGACGAGATCAAACCCGTCGATAAAGTCTCGAAACGGCTTCATCCGGATTGTTAGTACCCGCTTTTTTATCTATACGATCTATATCGGGATCAAGGACGGCATTAAATCATCACGCCAGAACTACCGAACGAGAAGTCGTCATTTCGGCTCGATCTGCCGAAACAAAACAGGCCGCGCTGCACAGTCATTACGTTCCCGCATAAAACCCAATGAGAGGAAGAGCCTTATCCTTTGTGGTAATATCCAGCATGAAAAGCCTGCCCCGCGAATCCGCGAAGACAAGAGCACACACCGCATCCAGAGACTTGTCACCAGCCAGAAAACACCACTCGAGCATCCATGAAAGCATACTAAATAGAGGACGAACCTCTTAGACAGAATGTCCTCATGGTCGCGAGATAAAAAATGGGTCTCCTGTACACAACATACATCCACTCCGAGGCCCTGAAGATCGCGATCTTTGAGACTCCGACCTCAGGCCCTGGACATTCAGACTCGCTAACCACAGTGCCATTATCAGACCGATTAGTGTTGGGACACTGGTTTGAACATGGTCGGGGTAAGGATACCGACAGCCTCTCCCATAGACCCATGGCCCATCTCAGTCTTGATGGTGCCGTCTTGAGAGACTCCGCCGACATCCCAGGGAAATGTCAGTTTGCTCTATAGAGGGAGGGGTGAACTAAAACTGGGACCCTCCGTCCAAAATTGTTCCTTCCAAGTGATTGAGTTCTTTATTTTCAATGATTGCTATAGGAGGTGACATTTTGTGAGATGTGAGAACCTCGTCGAACATTGCCCAAGCTTGCTTAGCTCCTGCCCCAGTCCTTATTACAGTAAGAAGTCTTTGCGCATTTGCGAAATTTTGCGGCCATTCGACATTTTGTTTAACTGGGGAAGGACTGGGAGAGGCATAGGATAATATTTTTCTAACAGGGGAAGGACTGGAAGTATGTAGAGGAGTGTAGCCAGATCTTGGTCGGTAAGGGCTGGGTTTAGGTGATGCCAGAGAGAAAGGTTGTTTCTTGGGAGACGGTGTGGATGGAAACGTGGATGTTGAAGGAGTAGGGGATTTTGGCAGGGTCTCTTTCTGCAGGTCTATTTTTTTTTAATTCCTTAATTTTTTCCGTCCCGGGACATATTTTTTCTGTTGTTCCTTCAGAAGTTGCTTTGAGGCTGGGGCATCGACCTTAACGTTGCCAGAGGGAGTGGGGCTGTGTGTGCCTTTCGCCCTTGGGGCTTCGTGGGACTGAGGACCTGCTGTCTGGCGCTTCCCTCTGGCAACCAACCATTCCCCTCCCTCTTCTCCACGACTGCACCAGCAGCGGACGAATGCTCTTTGGGAAATGTGGTCTTGGATGTTGCGCCAACCGGAGGTTTAACCGTACCGGTCCCAGAAGCTGGCATGCCCATTACAAGCGAGGCGGTAGGTAAAGACGCGGTCAGAGGGGGATCTTGGTCTACTGGAGCTTGACTTCCAGAGGCCTTCTTCTCTGGGCAGGAAGAGGAGAGGTGACCAGTCTCTCCGCACTTCCAACATACTGGCTTGAGGGCCGGTCACAATGACCGGCAGCCTCAAGCTCCCTACTTCCAGACAGTTGTGGATGGAGAGGAAGGCTTTTCGGTCTAAAAAAATTTCGAAACTCACCCCCCCCCTTTCAGGCTATCGCAGGAAGCACCTAGAATCTCGCCATATTGCGATAGGAGAGCAGCCAGGTGTTCCCCGATACCCTGAGGAGGGGCCTCGTATATTTACACTCTGGTCCTTCTTCAGCCGTCATACTCTGTGCGCAATATTAGTTCTTTCATTATCAAGTCACGCCTTGATGCAGCAACACAGTGTTCCGGCATGGGTAGCAATACGTTCCACATGAAATAGCCGGCTCCTGGGGCTTAAACCCCAAGGACTCCAGTGATTTTATCACTGTGTCTTTCGTCGAGCGACAAATTTTGCGCGTACGCTTGTCCACGAAAAAAACTGACACTATTCTTTTATCAATTTTTCTTAATTCTTGGGGGTCTTCTAAGAGTCCACCTTCTACGACAAGGTGAGCGTAACTCTTAGCTCGCTCCAAGAACTCCGCAACATTGATTACACAACTCGGTGGGGACGTCCAACAAGAGGGCGTTTCCCCGGCCTCTGCAATCTTATTTTTCTTGTCTTCACTTTGGCCGTTCTCGGCGTCCATATTTTCTACGTTCTGGATCTTTTTGGCCTCCGTAAACTCAGCAGCTATTTTGAGGGTATTCACAATGTCCTCATTTGATGGAATTAAAATTATCCGGCGGGTGTTTTTTAATTGCAAATAAATGTTTTTTAACTGATCTTTTAAAATCAGCCATTACCGGTTTCTTTTCTTTTTTAATCAGAAAAGACAGCACTTTTCTTGTTTTTTCTCCATTATTAAAGAAGTAAAGGGAAGGGGAGGGGTGGTAAGAAAAAAACTTTATGGAACAAATAAACAAGGTTCACATAAAAAACAGTCAAAAAGAAATCACAAAACAGACGGACGTAAAAAAAAGATGAGAGACGGAAACAAATGAACAAAGTTCGCCTAAAGGCGAGACAAGTTTAAACGTACAAAAATAAAATAGATAATAGACGAGAACAAAGAACAAATTTCGCCTAAAGACGAAACAATAAATTTAAACAGTAAAAAAAGGAAAATACAAAAACGGAAAGACGTGCAAACAGATTAAATAGACAAGAATAAACAATAAAACGAAACGCTATTCAAAGAAAAAGGAAAACGTTATACAAAAAATACGAAACAATTAAAATATGTAAAGCTATTCACAAAAACAAGATGGCTGACTCTAAGAACGAGTCAACCCAATAACAAATTAAAACAAAAGAAAAGTTGGACAAATTAGACAATATAAATACAAAAAAAAATAGAAAAAAATATGGACACAAACATTAAAACAAAAACACGGAAAGCTTAAAATGGATATTTAAAAGAAAACAGGCAATAAACGAAGTAAGATGTAACAATTAAACAAAGAGAAAAATAAAGTCAGTCGAAAGAAAGAATAATGCGTAGAAAAAATAAACAGAAAGTTTGATAGGAGGAATGCAAAATTAAAAAAAAAAAAAATAAAATTAAAAAAAGGAACTTAAAAGTAAAAGAAAATCAAAAGAAAATATAATATTAAAAGAATAAGAGCAAAATAAAGTTTAAAAAAACTGAAAAAGAAAAAATCAAAAACCTTTGAAAAAACAGTCGTAAAAACGCAAGCAAAGACGGTAAAAAATAAATCAAACTTAACCAAAACAGGTCCAAAATAACGTAGAGCGTCATAAAAAAGTTTCGTGGTAAATCACCAGTCAAGAATAAGTCAGAGCGAGCAGTTGAGGTCTCACTCATTGAGATCAGAAAAATCTTGGCTTAAATAATGGACTATAGGCTCCGATTCGTTGCGCCGGAAAAATATTCTTCACGTGCAAACGATCTGATTGGTTGGCATCAATCAATCAGCGAGTGAACTTTGGGGAGACTTAAAGAAGCTTCTGTGAGCCACTTCTTCCAAAAGTGCACAAATTTGACTACTTAAAAATAAAGCGATTCCAAAATTGTCGCATTACTGCGATTTGTAAATTACCTGTAGAAAATGTATTAGATGATCGTTTGGCATTGTACATGTGATTTTGTATTTGTATGTATATGTTCGTGCGTAAATAGGTTCGCACAATATCGCTAATCATTTTAGGCACATCTTAGGAAAATAGCTTTATCTTTTAGCATGTTTTATATATCTGCGCTATATTCCACAGCCCCCCACCCACTTATTACTGAAACTGACAACTGAGCAGAAGACTAAATTTGTCCTCAACCTATGACAATACTGTATCCTTTGTTTGAAATAATTTCTGTCATCAAATTTCAAAATTAATAATAAAATGTCATTTTTTCCTTGAAATATTAAGTTAAAAGACTTTTATGTTTTATATATGGAAAATAAGCAGAAACCAAAAGAAAAAGTGTATTTAATACAAAATATGTTTACAGTAGGACAATATATATATATATATATATATATATATATATATATATATATATATATATATATATATATCAAAAAAAATGTTAATTTTATGAATAGATCAGATAATAAATATAGAATCGGAAATTTTAAACTTATATCTGATTTATCCCCCTCACACAACACCTTTTATTTTGTGGTACCCTGCTTGTTTTATTTACAGTACTATAACAGTAAATTGATTTTTCCTATTGCGTTTAATAGTAACACAAAAGAAAATTTACTCTAGGGAGGATATTAAAAATAGAAAAAGGACTACACTCACATCTGGAACTAATGAATATTTAGCGTTTTAAAACGTTAGGCATATGGTGTGGTCACCACTTTCCATGGATTTAAACCCCATTGAGAACTTTTGTTTCAAAGGTTCTCAATCTGCTTCTTGTCAAAAAAGGAAGCAAACAATTTTTATTTAAAATAAACTTTGAGAAGCAATATTAGCTGTTTCCAAAGCCATTACCTCTGAAGAATTCCACCAATTAATTTCTGTTTGACAGTAAGCTTCTATCGGTCCATTGGAAAGAATGGAAAGAAATTATATCAGTAAATTATGTTACTTTTCTGTTTTGTTCTTGGACCTACCTTGTCATGAGTTTTGTATGTCCTTACTTGAAGTAAATTATTGTTGGGTTAGTCATTGGCTTTCAATTATTTCTCTTTATTTTCACATGTATTTATTTTGGAGATGGTTGCATAAAAACTGGAAGAGTCTAAAAATGTTTTTCTTTTATATATTTAAATATAAATTCAATTCTATTTCATAATGCAACCTAAGAATGAGGAGGGGTATTCATAAATTCCTATTCAGATTAAATTTGACCCAAATTTTGTGACCCATTCATCTTATTATTATAGTTATGTACTGAGTGCAGACTTGCGGATATTGTTGAAACTGCGGCAGAATATAAGTTTTTAGTGAATTTTAATATATCTGAAGAAAGGAATCGTTGAAACAACAGAACCTTTGACTTTTTTGATTGATATTCTTTAACTAAAACATTGATTTTAAGGTGTTTGCAAATCTTTATTTTCTTTGATAATTGTAATCATACAAATGAAACAATTACAGCTTTTGGGAGAAGATTTTATAATTTTATATGGTTTTAATTAACAATAAACAGGACAGAATTTTACTTCTTTATAATTTTTCACGAAAAACGCACCATTGTTATTACGACTCAGTAGCGCAAGTCAATTTGTTATAAATAACTGTTACTTGTAGGTTATTTTATCATTTATTTCTAAATATCTAACTTTCATCAAATATTTCTTCCTGTTACAATCGCCTTCTTAATTGAAATTTGATAAATAATAAAGATAGGTTTGTTATGCGCAATACTAAAATTTAAAGCAAGCGATACTAAAAACATAGAGACCAACTAAACTGCACCTCACACTAAGATCGGTATAGTCATAACTTTTCAAATATATTTAACGCTCCAATTTTATATTTAGCAAGAAAAGTTGTAAAAATTTGCTCAAGTGTACAGGCTTGCTCACTGGTTCGAACTCGTACCAGTACGTACTTACCAAACGAAACGAAAGAGTAGAATATTATCTCAATAAGTACATAAAAAATTGAAAATTGAGAAGGCACAAGCTGAATATCTTACCAACCTAACCTTATTTTCGTAGCTTTCTATGAAGTAAAAGTGTATATGAGAGAGAGAGACAGAGACAGAGAGAGAGACAGAGACAGAGAGAGACAGAGAGACAGAGAGAGAGAGACAGAGAGAGAGAGAGACAGAGAGAGAGAGAGACAGAGAGTGATGATGTGTTCGCCTTAGACGCAGTTCGGAAGAGAGCCAACAACGCTACTCTCTAACATAACCCCTTAGTACTAGTGTACTTAGTGGGAGAGCCACGCCAGTAAATGATATCTGCACAAGACTTCCTTCAGGGATCTTCAGTTTCATAAAAAAAAAGTCTTCGCTTTATTGTTAGTGGCCACTTGTTTTATTTGTTGCTTTACTTTTCAAACTTTTCGTTTTTTTTTCTTTTGTTGATTTCAGTGTCAATACTAAGCTATGAATGCACTAATTCTTGAAATTATCATGTAGTCTGTTGTAGACACAAACACCAGTGTGAATTTTCTTTGAAAATTGAATATATCAGATTCTCTTCTTTCTTGATTCAGGCCAGATTTCGGCGTTGAAAATTTTTATAGATACTTTTAGAGCGATACATCACTTGATTGCTTCTAGTCAGTGATTACATGGCAATTACAATTAACAAAGTAATTCTATTTTATTGTAGATAGCCTTTTAATTTGGTCTTCCATAACGAAATTAAAAGGCTTCTCTAAAATTCGCAATCCTTCAGAATTCTTTAAAATTTGCAATATTTTAGAATTCTTTAAAATTTATAATATTTTAGAATTCTTTTGAAATTTTTAATCTTAAAATTACATTAAAAAGTCTGCATAAATAGGTCAGATCTGTGCCGATAAGAAATTCTAACAATTGTTTTAAAATTTAATATATAAATATACACTTTTTAATATATTCTAAATGATTAAGAATTGTAACTGGTCATATAAAAATACCTATTAGTAAAATGCGGCAAAATAAACGAAATATGTTAATATAATTGTAATGATATTAGCGTCCAAATTAATAAAAGCACATGAGTCAGTTTCTCATATTTAACATTATATTAAATTCCTCGCCTGATTTCGTCAATTAATGTCAGTCAGTGTTTGCAAGCGGTCCATTAAAAACTGAAACGTAGACCTTACATTCTAGTCTACGAGTCTGCCTACGTGGTGGGTGTTTATATATCCACCTGTAACATAGCTCTGTCCATGTCTTCAACTCAGGTGTAGCTGGATCGATCACAATGGCCGTCTCATCTCAAGTCAACCCTGCACCTGGCTCCCTTGGTGGTCTGGTGTGACTTTGAGTCCAAAGTCTATTCTGTCATGATTTGGGGGTGAAGCACATAATACATCATTTATAACCTGATTTGTTTTACGATACAATTATTACAAATCATATATTAAAATCAGATAACATATTTTTGCCTGTAATGTTTTCATAAAGCCTTTAAAAATGAAAATACCGCCTACTACAGTGATGTCACAAAAATCGACGTTTTTCTGATAAATATTTTCACAGAGTTTAAAGGTTATTTTACAGCAAGATATCATCATCATAATCCTTAGTCCCATGACTTAGCATCTGAGCAGCTACCTCCAAATGTCTACGTTGCGTGCCAATATCTGAGTCTATATGTGAATGAACTTTCAGTCCACTCAGAGATATCAGCAATTTTCTTCTGCCTCTATTTTTTGCCTAAGGTGGTACCTTGCAGAATTGCAGTGGTAAGATTGTTGACTCTTATACCGTGTCGATACAATTTCGCCTTTCCCTTATTGACGGTGGTCATAAAGTCTTTTGATGTATTTGTTTCTTGCCTGATGATGTGACACACTACGTCATTTTTGATGCAGTTTACGTAGGAGATGACTCGGGTGTTTCTGTGGCATCTCATTTTTAAAGATTGGATTAATTGTTATAATTCTGCTATCAATATAAAAAATTCGCAGGCGTACAAAATGATTGAGAAGGCCAATACGCGAAATATTCTGATCTCTGATTTCAGGCAGATGTTCTTGTTTTATTTTTCCTATACATACCTCTTAAGCTTGAGGCAAATATCTATAAAAACCAAAGCACATCAACCTTCTTAGATTTGTATACTTCATTCAATACAAGTCAGAATATATGTATGTAAGTTTTAGACTGGCTAAAAGCTACTTCTTTATTCTGTATTCCTACTGTTTTATATAGATGTATGTAAAAAATAAATAAATAACGACCCTCTCTGTTTGTTTGCAACCAATGAGGTGTTCGGGTGAAACTTTTTGATAAATTTTGCTTCTGAACCTGATTGTAGCGGCACACCTGGTGCACAATAATAAACTGGAAATGTTCTGACAAAAAGTTTTGAGAAGAGATTTCTTCTCATTTCCAACCAGTCAAAAGGACAACATTTGAAACCTGAGAAAGGTAGTTTAATTAACCGGTCGGAACAGTCGGAACCACTAGCCTGTTTAATCATTATTAGCCGTGATTCTATTCCGATCATCGCTATTATAAATTCATACAATCCCAAAGTTTCGGTGTTTGAATCAAATTCTCCTTTCTATCCTATGTGCACAGTATGGTGACAAAGTTTGATAAAATCAGTTCATAAGTTTACAAATGAGGACCTAGATAAAGCTTCAAATCGGGTAACCAAGTCTGTTCGGTCGTTCTCAGATTGAAGGTATCCCCAAGTATCTAGATGTGTCCCCCAGGATGTCTTGACTACCTCATCCTTCAAGCATAAAATAACCCTTTCAACACTTGGCCATGATTCTCCCCCACTACCCATAAACAGAGATGCACAGTGCGCCAATCCCTGAGCATTCCCAACTGCTTAAGGTCAAGCAACTGACAAACAAATCTATGGTATTGAACGGGATATTTACTGTTAATACATTATGACCAGAAAGCCATACCTGGTGTATTTGTGTTATTATTATTATTATTATTATTATTATTATTATTATTTTCTTTGATTTCTGACGTTTACACATTTCTTTCCGGGTCCCGCCCAGGGACCTAAGGTTAGAAATGGCAGCATGACACTTTCCACTGACAAAAAAAAAAAAAAAAAAATTACATAGATAAAGCCCTTCGTAAAGTGTGGGCTGTACTTGTCAGAACAATTTTTTGTATCTCCGTGAGGCATGGACTTCCAGGAATCCCTTCAATTAGTCTACTGCAATCTTTTCCAACCAGTCCTAGGGCTCCAACTACAACAGGGATTGTTGATGTTCCCATATGCCACATTTTCGAGATTTCTATTTCAAGGTCCTTGTATTTTGACAGCTTTTTGAATATCTTCAAAGATACATTGCAGTCAGCAGGGACTGCCACATCAATAAGGAGGCACCGTTTTTGTTTGTGGTCTTTAATAACAATATCTGGGCGGTTGGCCTTGATTGTTCTGTCAGTGTGTATTGTGTAGTCCCATAGAATTGTAACAGGTCCTATCTCCGTAACCGGGTCTGGATGGTGTTCATACCAGTTTCTTTCAGTTTCCTTCCCGTAGAAGTTGCAGATTTTCAAGTGCAGATATTGGCCCACTCTGTCTTGTCGGGTTTTATATTCAGTGGGTGCCAACATCGTGCAACCTGATACAAGATGATCAATCATTTCTGGATATTTATCACAGAATCTGCATTTTGGGCTGACACAATATTTTAGTATATGTGTTTGATAATTCCTAGTTAGCAAGCAGTGGTCCTGCGCAGCAATGATAAAACCTTCAGTTTCCGCTTTCAACCCTGCACTACGTAGCCACTGATGGGTACGGGTTTTGTCTACGTTAGCTTGTTTGGTACGGGCAGAGTATTGGCCATGAAGCGGTTTATCTTGCCATCGCTTCTGTATCTGGTCGGTTGCATTCGTCTTTGCTGTCTTTTTTAAGTATTTTGCAGTTTCAGCCGGTGTATTGTGCTGTAGTTGCATCTCTACGCCCATTTGAAACTCCATTTATTATTATTATTATTATTATTATTAAATACTACGTAACGTGCCTACTGTTTGAAAGTATGGTCGACCATACACGGCATTATCAAAAAATAAGAGCGATGACTATAGTAAATTTAAAGTCAACATTCCTAAAATTAGATTACGGAGAATATTTTCCAACATTTTAAGATTACTAATTACTTAAAAAATATATATAAAAGAGGTACTCGCCCATCATTTTCTTAAATTATGTTTTAACAGATAAAATTTCCGTAGAACAACAATAAATACACCTTATCTGTGTTTGTTAAGTGATTGACAAGCGATGAAAAGTACCTAAATCACTGCTACTGTTTGTTTTAAAAATCAATTTCTCTGTTATTTTAAACTTAAAGTAAGTAATATTTTTTTCAAATCAGATTAATTATACTTTAAATCAGCTAATATTCCCTAAATAAAGATTCAGAAAAATATATTTTATTTTTGGAAGATTTTAAAACCGAGAATTAACTTTTGTTTACAAATGTGTCAAAAAATGCCGATTTTAATGACTTTACTGAAAGCGACCAAAAGATTCAAAGATTTCTACTTGAAATACATCAGAGTATTTTGCTTACTGGAAATAGTAAATTTAATCATTTAGCCTTCAATTAAAACTAAAAAGAAAGCTTCAAGAATGCATTTTCATTAAAAAAAATCATTTTAAATCTTAGGTATCGAAAATTAGTGGCGGTACCTAGAATTATAAATTTATAGAGAAAGCAAGGGATAATTTGTACTGTAGTTAGCCAGAAATATTGGCGGAAGAATTTTAAAACATCTACTTTAAAACAGTACATGGCATCAATACTATCAAAATGACCATCCCAAAGGTTTTTGAGTGCTCTCAACCTTGTTTTCTCATTATCATCAAGCAAAAACTATCCCAGCACTCCTCTGCTCTTATAATAAAATCGAACAGGGAATTCAAATCAGTTATTGCCTGCTAAAATGTGACGCATTCGTTTGTAACTATTGGAATCAACGATTGTTTTTAGATTAGCAGTGTAAGTTATGGTCTCTTTCTGAATATATTTTATGTCTGTGTAATATATTTTTGAATGTTTAATCGTAAAAAAAAGAATATAAATATAAAATGAATTCAATATGAAGGATTTAGTGAGGGCGAAAAATCAGATTTAATTCAACTGAAATCATAGTCACATCATAGTCAGGCAAACCATTAGGGTCGTAAGGGTATCAGATGTACTGCAGCCATAATAACAAGTGCATCCCTAGGGCAAGATAACCTGACGTAGCCAATTCCTCTTTAGGATAGTTTTAATTTTTAGCGCCAGCAATTATTTGCAAAATACATCAGTTATAAAAAAAATAGCTCTTCGGTTTACGCAACCGAAACTTTTATTCAATCAACAGAATAGGTTGTTCTCATTTGGTTTCCGATGCTTAACGAAGTTAAGTAACTATGTCATTTTACCCTAAGAAAATCAACTACATACATATTAAAAAGTTCAACCTCAAATTAAAAAAAACTGAATTTTAAAGTTAAAAAGTCTAGAGGGAGAGGCAAAGGACAAATGTTGCGAATGGCGAAGAAAACCTCACAAAAGCATTTCGAGCGAAAATATGAAGATAATTATCGTCTGTGGCAATGTGTCTGTTCGTGTGGATTTAGAGAAACCATTATTATCCGCAGCGCGCCTCTAAATACAATCGGAGAATGTTTGAGCTCTGTGTGGATGAAACATTTAAAACCATAATGGCTTCACCACCAGCAGGAATTACTTAGAGTACAGATTACGCTACCTCAAAAACAATCGATGAAGTAATGTCTGCAATTACTCGAGTACTACGTTTGAAAATTTACAATCATGCACAAACGTTTTACCATAACTTTAGCTCAACAAGTATCACCAAATGAGGGACAATTTTTTAACTGGTTAATTCCTAGTTATCCGTGTGTGATTATATTAGTTCAATCTCTGTGTCGGGAAATACAGAAAGTCATATACTCTTAAAAAGAAAACCAAAGGCAAAGTTATCCCATTATAAAACATACACAACACAAATACTGCATGCATGCACTGTGTCGCATATTTCCCCAGAATTTCTAATGACTAGCAGTAATCGGGAAGATTTCACGGTTTTCCTATTTGAATTTTCTGATGAATCATAATTTACAATTACTGAATAATCTCCTTGTGAGTTTCTCGACTATAAAATACCCATGGAAATTCACTTATTGTATAATTAAATATTTCAGTTTAAATTTAACAAAATATTGCAATAGCAATCATAAGTATGAATGCAGGTTATTATATAAAGAAGTAAAACAGCAGAAGTTAAACACATGAAAGTTTTATCATATCTTTTCTCCTTCTCAAAGCAAACAGCGTCTATCTTTTTTCGTCTTTCATCCTAATCAAAATTGAACGGTCTATTATTTATCTGAGGTGATGGCGGAGCGTAATGCACGTGCTAACTTACTAACAGAGAAAAGCAGAATTAGATTATAATTAAATAAATGTAATACCAAAAGAAAAAATGATTAAGAATGTAACCATTTTTGTTTTCGTCAGAGAGCATTTTTCCATAGGATAACTTACAGAATAATATACCAGAACAAGATGTGAAAATGTGGGCGTAGTTTTGTTGTTCCTTCTCCCCTACCCTTTATCTATCGGAAATTCATCTTGCATGACACCATAATTGCTGGTTGAATTTTTTACATGATTAAGTTGTCATTTTAATCTCACGCGCAAAAATTATAATAAACCTGCCGTCGAATTTTAATTTGTTTTTAAAACTAAAAATTCATTCGAATTCGTTAAAGTTCACGATGAAAATCCTATATTTATAGTAAAAATTAAAAAATAATTTAATTACTTCATAAAGGTACTAATACTAAAAATCATAAAGAGACACTTGAAGATTCCAGGAAACATTGTGAAGGAAGAACAGTCTGGAAAATTTAATGTTAACAGGAAAGGTGGCTAGATAGAAACAGTGAGCTAATCACTGTTTCTGTCTAGCCACCTTTCCCCTAATATGGATTTGGGAGGGATGGTTATGAGTCAAACATTACTTTAAGCTACAAGCAACAGAGAGTTGTAGAGAGCAATAATCCCCTTTGTCCTGAAGGGACATCGAACATAAATGATAAGTACTACCCACTCGCAAAACAGCGTCCTTGACATATATTTCCTTTATAGGAAATATATATCAGTTTTCTTATTAGACTAAAAAGACGGTAAAAATAATAAGTGCTCAATATCTCTCGAGGCATTGTGACAACTGGCATTATGCACGCTTTTGTCCGTTCAAAAAACATAAGTGCAATATTTGTCACCGAAACGGTCATTTTGCAATCCAAATTCATACAAAAATTCAACCGGAAAAAAATTTAAAAAACGAAACAGAAAAAAATGTCCGAAATAAACACAATGTTTGCGACGTTCAAAGTGGATTTTCCGCAGAAAATATATTGTTGTTTTTGTAAACAACAAACCTGTTCATTTCTTGTTTGATACAGCATCGGACATACCATTAATATCGCATTCGACTTGGGAACGAATTGAAAACTCACGTGTGTATGAAACAGATCACAATAAGTGCGTCAGGAAGTACAATTCGTTTAACCGGTGAGTTAACTCGCGATGTTTCTTTTCGAAATAGAACATTTTCTGGTGTGTTATGTCGCAGATGTCTTAACCTTTTTGAAATTCCTTTCAAATCTGTCTTCAATACATTTAACCTCACGTCAATTTCTGATATTGTAAATCATTTCACGGACGAATTTAAAAATAAGTTTGGTGACGTTTTCCAAGGTGGACTTGGGTGCTGTACAAAAATTAAAGCTACCCTGAATTTAAAACCAGATTTTAAGCCAGTTTTTAGACAAAAAGGCCAATACTCTATGCTGCTCTTAATATGGTTAAAAAGAAACTGAAACGTCTTCACTAAAAATGGGTAATAGAACCTGTAAATTACTTCCGATGCGTTTCTTCAACTGAAAGTTGACGTGTAGTCCAAAGACCTCCTTACTATCAATACCCATAAGGGATTATTCAGATTTAACCGTCTTAGCTTCGGTGTCAAACCAGCATCAGCCATTTTCTAACAGGCAATGGTCGCCATTGCTGATAGGATTGACAGGAGTTGCAACATTCATCGATGACATCATCGTTGTAAGAACAAATCAAGATGAACTTTTGCAAAGTTTATTTTCTGTTTTCAGTCGAATTCAACAATAAGGATATCGTGTTAAAGCTGAAAAGTGTGAATTTTTCTCAAACAAAGCAAATATCTTTTTCGACAAAAATGGTAGACGACCAGACCCGGAAATATCTCAGCAATAAAAAAAAACAAAAACAAAAACAAAAAAACATGCCAGCACCGACAAATATAACAAAATTACGTTCTTTTCTTGGATTGGTTAGCCACTATAGTGCTTTTTTTTGCCTGAACTTCATCGAATTCGTGCGCTCCTCAACAATGCAAAGAATTTTGCATGGGAGTGGTCTGTCGCGTGTCAGGTAGCCTTCAAAAAGCTAAAGTCCTTATTTTCTTCCAATCTTTTGCTGACACACTAAACCCATCCATGGATATTGTGATGGTCTTTGAAACTTCCCATTATGGTATTGAAACTGTCATTTCTCACATCATTTTCCCTGATGGCACGCATTCAGACCACTGACACTAGCAGCGCGTAATTATAGTCAAAAGGAAAAAGAAGCATTAGCAATAGTCTTTGCTATTAAAACATTCCACAAAACGCTGTACAGACGTCATTTCACTCTGATCACAGATCACAAGCCTCTTGTTAGCATTTTTGGATATAAAAAGGCATCCCAATGTATACAGCAAACTGTCTTCAAAGATGCTGTCAAATCATAATTTTTTATAAAAACAAATACAGTTGGTCATGCCGAAACATGACTACACAAAATAAAGTACCCAGTCATCGCAGCATTATATCTAGAGCCAGTGCTTGTATCTACCGCAGAGCATTATCAGTCACTTCTATAATGATCCGTGATTCAATGTTAAAAATAGTGATATGCTTTCATCATTTTGGCCATAAGTATGTACTGACAAAAGAATTCAGTCATTCATTCAGCGTTGATCTTAATTGTCAGAAGTCGACGGTTGACTTCTTTTCGTGGAACGCATGGTTGTCCCATCTTCATTACATAAAAGAGTGATAAAGCAATTCCATTATGGCCATCAAGGTATTATCCGTATGAGATCCCTAGCACTCAGCTATGTTTATTGGCCAAACATGGATAAACAGCTGGAGGAAATGGTACGCACATTGTTCCAACTGGCAACAAAATCTCGTAGGAAAATTACGCTAAGTTCTTGGCCTATCCCTGAATCACCCTGGTCATAGACTTTTCTGGAGCCATCAAGGGATAGTATTATTTTATTCTCGTTGATGCCTACAGCAAATAGCCAGAAATGTTTCAGATGAATCGCATCATCTCGGATGAAACAATTCCTAAGTTAAAACAAATCTTCAGTCGATTTGGAGTTCCACAGATACTAGTTTCGGATAATGGCACTCCATTCAATTCAGCTGCATTTTCAACTTTCTGTGCACAGAATGGTATTCAACACATTAGGACATCACCTTTTCACCCACAATCAAATGGACAAGTGCAGAGTTTTGTAGATACATTTAAGAGAGCACTCCTCGAAGGGGAGGGAAACACACAAGAAATATAAAAATTCCTTGGAAGTTACAGAGATACACCCAATCCAAACGCACCTAATGGAAATTCACCAGTAGAAGCAATGATGAACCGTAAAGTTCGTTTGCACATAGATGTCACTCATTCAACTAGAAACCATTCCCTAAAAAGGAACATGGTGATGAAAGAACAATTTAACCATCATAATAGAGCAGTGAAACGCAATATGTACCAGAACAACCTGTATTCGCAAAAGATAACCGCAACGGTAAGGAAAAATGGAAATGTTACGTATGACGTGTATATTCAGTCTTCAGTCAAGGTTCGACTTGGAAGCCAATTACGCCCATCAAACCTTCCTGAGACCAAATTAAACTCCACTTGGACATTCTATTGGACACCTTTGAACTAACTCAACAAAATCCCCAAGTAATGCCAAGGGACAAAGACAGGACTCCAACAAAAAGTGCACCAAGAAGATCGTACCCGCTGCAATTAAATCTCCAGCAAAAGTCATACGAACACGAGGTGTTAGGGTGTGTTACTTACTTCCTCCCATAATGGACGATAACCCAAAATACAATGGAGTTACGTCACTTATCCGCTAGTAGGGACGCAGCACTTTTGAATCCAGCTGACACACGTGTAACTCATGATTTAAACCCAAACAATCCTTGCTGTTCTCAGACAGTAAATAAATAAAAGTTATTTCATTATATGTTAAAATATACTTGTCTTTTATTTTCATTGGTTTTTGTTTATCTCAACAATCTGGGATATAACACTAATGTTTTCTTTTTCTCATTCTTTCATACTCAGTAACCCCTTGCGTATTAGTGTCTTTATTGCATTGCTTGGGATGAAATGATTAAAAAAAAAACGCTATGATTCTCATTCTTTCTATCTCCGCACTTTTCGTTGTGCCATTCATCACTTGAATGTCTGCATTTGTTTCTAATGTTTATACTTAATGTTCTCTACCATTCCTTGGCATTGCTTGCAGTCTTTTTTCATCATCTCGAGAATTTAATCTGCCATCCACTTCTTTTGTCGTTTTTCCTTGGGATGATATCACTAGAGCTTCTTTTAATGCGTTCCACTTTAAAGTTATTATTCTACCCAAGTTATTATATTTACTTTTAACTCTGTCAGCATATATCTATTTACAAATTGAGTCATTGTGGAGGCTGTCCTATTGTAGATTAGGCGTTGCTTGGTTTTCTTTAATTTCTGTTGTTTTAATCTTAGTTTGTATATGACTAGGGAGGGTCACTTCCACAGTCAGAATTTGCAGAGCAAGGATCTCGTTGTCCCCCACCGAATCTATGATACATGGTTACCCACTCTCAATTTTCATAAGGTAGCATTCATAAAAATACAAATTTTCTTGTAACCTAATCATGTACAATAAAAGATCTTATGCAATATAGATGAACAATTCAAATAGAAAAACTGAAAATAAATAAAAGGTGTCTAAATACAAATTAGAGACATGTCATAATAGATCATTCCATCTTAAATAATTCAAAAATGTTTTGCGGCAATTTTTAACATCAACGTGAGATTATTTTTGTTAAAAAGTTGAATTTTAACACATTCAAAATTATGTATAAAAAATAGTGAATTTTATATCGCGTTTTTTCAAGACTTAGTATGAGAAAATAAATTCACGGATTTGGTTTAAAAAAAGAACTCAGAATGGCATAAAAATCCACGAAACCTTTTCATTCTTTCATAGTCACTTGTGCGTAGTTTAATTTGTAATGTATATAAATGTAGGCAGAAAAAAGTAAATGTTGATAAGATAGCAAGTGTTACAAAGCATTGTATGGTGCCTCCAATTCGATTTAGAACCCCGACTTGAGGTTTCTGGGGTAGTTCGCACCGACCCTAAGCACTTAGGATAGGTTTAGTATAGAACGGTATTCCTTAGTTTTTTATTGATTGTTCAGTAATTGACCTCGTTCTTCGTGTTCCCTCCTGGGCTCTTCCATATCCACAAGCATCTTCGTTGCTCTTGTAACCAGGTGTTGGTTATTATTTGGTCGTGCACCACTGAACCCATTATTCTCAGCGATCATTACTGTATACTACTCCGTACTTGCCAACTATTTTACTATCTTGTTCCTATTTTGGTATTTAGGTCTGCCATGATGGTACCATTATACAGTGTGTTATGAAAGTTTTCAATTTTTCCTGTATTTTGTTCTGTTGGTGCGTATATTACTATAAAGTTTAAATTACGTGGCTTTTTCTTCAGCATAAGTTTTCTTACAGACGGAAAATGTGCCACGAAATTGCATTGGAATAGTGAAAGATGTCTTCCAAAAGTTAAAAGAAAAGCACTGATATGCAACATCAATCCCGTTATATGGCAGTGAATGCTGGACAATTTGCTCACAGATGAAGAAAATTCAGTTAGAGAAAGATGTTGAGAATACCATGGATGGAGCATGGTTAGGAACAAGGAAGTTTTACAACTGTCTCTTTTGAATTTTGACTAGAAGTTTCATTTCTGTTTCCATAAACAGAAAGCAAACTTCTACTCAAAATTAGAAAGAGATAGTTGATATTTCTAGGGCACATAATGAGGAAAGAGAATATGGATGGCAGAACAAGGACTGAAAGGATAGTAAAGAGATATATGTGGAAAGCTACGGTTGCCTAGCTCCTGAAGAAATATGATTTCTTCAGGAGCTAGGCGATCATGGCTCTCAGCATATTCGATTTTTTATTGTCTGCAAACTGTTATTGAGAAAGATAGTGGAGTGGTTTGCCGTTGTCTTCCACTGTTTGAAAGTCAGGGTTATTTTTTCTTTTTAGAATGGTTGTCACGCTGTCTACGTTGCTATTTAATGCATGACTCAGAAGAGAAGATTCATACTTTTTCACAATGGCATTTGTGCGAAAGTGAACGCATCAGACTAGAAAGAATTTAAACTCAGACACTCCATTTCACTTTCTGTCACATTACACGCACATCCTTCCAGATCTTCAATTACAGTCGTTTTAACAAATTCCAGATAATTTCAATATTGCAACAAGATGTATGTATATTTTCAGATAAAGACGGTAAACTTTTTGTATAACAAAATAAATTTGAGAAATTATATTAAATAATCATCAATAATGGATAAGTCAACGGGTCATGTGGTCAAGTTTATTATTATTATTGAGAGAGCAGCACGCTAAGAATGTGACACTGAGGTAGAAATATACAAAGCCCAATTTGACACCCAGTCAACCAAAAGAGTATAGCCAAACACATGCGTCATAACCAAAAATGTATGCTATATTGTAATCAGTTTTGATAAAAGTGGCGCGTAATCTTACAGGTGGGACCTAATTAGAAATACCTTCAGATCGGATGACCTAGTTCACTCAGACGGTCCCAGTCACCCTGGCTGTCTCAGCCTTCAAACTACCTTCACGATCTTCGGCCTTGATATTCCCTCAAAACTCCCGCTCATAAACGGAGATACCGACATGGTTAAGATCACGCAGGTGACAAGTAAATCTGTGGTACTAACCGGGAAATTTATTTTAGCCCATCCCAATTCATCAAAAAAAAAAAATATATATATATATATATATATATATATATATATATATATATATATATATATATATATATATATATATATTGACGCCAACCATGAAAGGCATGCCTAGTATATTATTATTGTTGTTGTTTTAAAATGGAAAATTAACATTTGGTGTATTTCTTTACTCAAATTTAGATTTTTATACTAAATCTAACAATTGATAACAGAGTAACATTTTTCCACCAGTTATTAACTTGAAATGCGCGAGTTTTGTGTGAAAAGCCTATGTAAATTTTTAACGTTGTTATCTTCCTGTTATGAGCGCAACACTGAAAAGTTTCGAGACACTTGATTGCTGGGAACCATCAAATGACGTCGATTAGTGACGCGCGGGAAGCGAAATTGGTTGATGTTAATCTGAAAAAAAGCAGACGTTAGGGACTGCGTCGGCTGAGCAATGACATCATGTAACAGAAAAAGTATCCTACTCATCAACAAGTTGTAGAGCTCTTTAACTTACAAATACATACATAATCTAAGCACAGCTATGTAGACATGCATTCTTCCAACCCACTCTCTCTTTCGTCTTATTATCTTTCTCTCGCTTTCTGTTTCTTTATCCAACTATCTTTGATAGATCTCGTAAAAATGAACTTGAATGAAAATTTCCATCTTTTACTACAACGTAAGATAAAGTGATAAGCCACAGAGAGAGAGAGAGAGAGAGAGAGAGAGAGAGAGAGAGAGAGAGAGAGAGAGAGAGAGCGAGTTGAGAGATAGAGGATAATAAATAAGAAACAAGTCAGGTTGGAATGAGATGAGAAGTAAAGGCGAAAAACGAAAGAAAGAAGAAAAGGAGAGTAGTGATGGGAAGTAAAGAGAGACGTAAAAGAGAGATTTATAGGTCAAAGCCATCCTCACATCTACTTGGTGTTAAGTGTAACAACCTATATATCTCCTCGATAGTTTGTCCGTCGTCAGCTAGCGTAATTTACTCTCACCCATTCGTTGTGTTAAAAAGAAAGCCCCACAATATAATGGCGCTCGACGCTCACTACACCATCACCGTACACACACATCAACCCACTTTCTTCTGCTACAGATTCGGTTCGTTAGTAGTAGTAGTAGGAGGAGGTAGTTCGCTTAGAATTGTTTTTTCTTTATTTTTTATTTTATTTTATTTTATTTTTTTTTGCAGGCTTTTTAAAGTGTTTTAGTATTTCGTTCATTTTTCCGTCAGGGAAATCCTCTCTCAAATAGAAGGGAATTAAGCTCATAGGGTGTGCACATGTGGGGGTAGTGTGTGTGTGTGTGTGTGTGTGTGTGTGTGTGTGTGTGTGTGTGTGTGTGTGTGTGTGTGTGCAGTTGAGTATTCTAATCCTAGTGGGTTGTTGGAAAAGACGGAACTGGAAAGAGAAAAGTCAAAGAATGTAGTAGAGATAGAAAATGCAGAAAGAAAGAGAGAAGGGGAGGGAGAGAAGCTATGACATTAATAAAGGGAGGTCACTGAATAAAGTTGTGAAGAGAGAACCATCATGAGAAGAGATTAACTTGGCCATATAAGTTATGCATTTTGTTATGTAGGGCGGAGCTTTCCGTATAAGATTGGCATTGCCGCTTCTGATTGGCTGTATTTATTTACTTTAGTTGCAGAGCTTCTTTTTAAAAGCTTCAGTAAAGGAGTAAAAGTGAGGGATCGCACTGTAGAAGTGAAACATTCTGAATTCAGTGCCTAAACCCAGTCATGCTGAGGTAGTATTCGCGTACACACACAAACATACACAAGTGCATCAAAGGGACAAAATCCTCTTTATACAAACTTTCAAATGTACGGACGCTAAAAGCAAACAAACAAATTTTATCGCGTCCTAAACCGCCAAAACACATCATAAAACTGAAGATGTTGATTTAGTTAAAATAAAAACAAAACAACAACATCCATAACAAAAAAACAATACACACACACGCACACACATACACACACATACATATACACATAGTATCCATCAAAACACCGTATAATGAAATAAAAATGAGGACAGAGAGGACGTGCTTTCTTGACTAACGAAAAGTTAAACTTTTATTATTGGATTTACTACCTTCATGGATTTATACTTGCGAAGGATATAACAACTGAATGAATTTAATTTCTGCAAATTAACATTAAACAAAAAAGTAAGAGAGCAAGAATATCAAATCTTCTTTTCTACAGTGAAAAGAAGAAATAAAAAAAATAAACCAATTGGAATATTTTTCTAACTGTTATCGATTCGTCTCGTGAAACCCGGACGCTGTCCTATATTTCCGATGCCTTGTCTTGAGAGTGGACACTTTGCAATGGACGACTATTTTACCCCGGAGGGTCTGACGGCCCAGCTGAAGGCAGGCCATGAATTACCCTTGTTAGACTGCCGAAGTCAGTGCGAGTTCGCCCGTCGACATATTATCGGGGCAATCAATATCACTATGCCCGCCCTGCTACAAAAACGCCTGAAGACAGGTACCCTTAACGTCCTTGGTATTATACACAATAATGACGCTAAAAAAAGGTTCAAGAGGTATTGGAAAACCCATAAAGTTGTTTTGTACGACGATTGTTCAACGGACTTAAACGAGAATCCATCCAGCTTTCTAAATTTATTACTAGAGAAATTGCGTCAAGAGGGTTGTTCAGCATGCTACTTATTAGGTATGTAAGATGTACAAATTTTATATATCTCGATTGTTTTCCACTTGGTCATTCATTAAGGCTTTTAGGTCAGTATACAACTCGAGTGTAAGTGCACTTTGAATGCCAGTGTGTATGTATGAATAAACTGTCCATTTCAAGTTTTAATATGGCACACCCTGCACTGAAGAAAAAAAGAAGGAAAGAAAGAAATAGTTTCTCAGATATTTTAGGGCTCTGTAAAAAAAAAAAATCTTTTCAAATAACAATGAGATTTAGAGAAAAAATTGAGAATGCGATTTTCCATGCCTATTGACTTAAAATATGTTTCGCTCTTAATTACAATTGTATTAGCAAAATAGCAGTAGTAGTAGTGGTCGTGGTGATATATAGGAGTGGGTCCAAATTTATATGTATTTTTGATGGTTGAGAAGAGCGTTTGCGCCCTTGTTCAATCTTTGTCAGATTTAAATCTACTATATTCAGCAGAATTGTTTTTATTGAACTGCACATAAACAGAGGCAACTTTATTAAACACACTGGTGTAAATGAATGAAGATTCATGACTTTTTTGTCGATGAGTGAAAATTGAAAAACGAACCTTAATGAATGAAAATACAGACAGGTTGTTCGTACATTTTTAATTTAACGAATCACAATTTGTACACATTTTATTCATTTAATAATGAAGTCGTTTTGATTCGCTTGAGACGAACAAAGAGTTACTCTGCTGAAAAAGCGGTAGTATCTTAAAAAATAATCAATACATGGGACTTACTGAGCGGACGTTTCTTTAGTGAGCCAAGTTGTTGTATGTTTACCGACTTCATAATAATATTAAAATGGGGTATAAAAATATTATTAGTTTTCGTTATAAATAAACAATCCTTAAGCATTTTTTGAAACATGTTACGAACGTTTATGCTTCCCATTTTTCTCTCTATGAAAGGTGGTTATTCAACTGCGCGCGCGTGTGTGTGTGTGTGTGTGTGTGTGTGCGTGCTTCATGAGGTTCTAGTTATTACATTTTAAACTCTTTATACATAAGGCTATATTATTGCTTGATGTACTTATATATTGAGCAGTATTGTTACTACATAACCCAAGCCATGTACAAGGGTGAGACTGAATATGGTTTGTTATTGAATCAGTGCATTCAATTCAGAGGAATGCAAGCATAATAATTACATTAATTACGCTGGTATCTATCACTAACTGATGTCTCTCTCTCTCTTACTTTCAATCTGTCTTTCAATCACAGTCTTTCTGTGTGTCTAAACCTCTCTGTGTCTGTCAATCTCTCTGTTTCTCAATCTCTGTCTCTTTAAATTTCTCCCTCTCTCTCAATATATTTGTATCTATGTATTCAATAATCTTAGCCACAGTGCTTGTTCATCATCATCAACAGAAAAGAAATTTAGTGAATAAAGAAAATGTCCATTTAAACATTTTCCTCGTAGAAGTTTTAGAAAATGTAAATGAACGTGTAAATAAACAAAACAAAAATAAACAAAACAAAAATAAGCAAAACAAAAATTGAAGTTTGACTTAGAAAAGTTTCCTATAGACTATTTCTTGTTGGTCTACTTACTTTCTTCCTATTATTTACTTTCATAAGTTAAGTACAATTATGTGATTTATTTGATTAGGAATAAACTATTTGCCTCATTTAAATTAGAACAAAATATGAATGTAAAATAATCTAAAAACCATCACTTAACTTTTAAATCACGTTTTTAAAATAAAATATTGATTTGACTTGTTACAAAGTGTTATTTCGTTGTAACTCTTTCTAATATAGAAAATAATGATTTCAGTTTTACAATCATATTTAATTTATTATTAGAAGTTCAACTGAAAAGTTAATTATAAAAACCATTAATCTTTAATTAAAACATAAAAATCATACATCCTTATTCAATGATTAATTTTCCAAAAGGGAACAATAATGTGCTTTCTTTTCGATTTTTATAAAAATGAAATCGAAATTATTAGAAAAATAACCAAAGATGTGTGAAACAAGTCTTTTAAGAATTAAGTAGAAACTCTTCTTAACTTTAGTTTCAATGGAAGTTCAAAGACTTAAGATTTTTTTTATTAAATTAGAAATAAAATAATGTTTATTTAAAGCATTTAATCGCATAATTATTTGGTAGGATATTAAAACAGTAAAATGGGAGTGCCGTTTTAGCTGACATTACTGATGAATTTTCCAAACTTGATGTTTTCATATGAAAATATTTGATTGGTTCCGAAACTCAGTCTTGAAAACTGGAAAATACAAATGAACTAGAAATGAATTAAGTCCAGATAAAAAAAAAATGCGAGGTATTAATCAAATTAAAATCAGATAAATTCGTTTACATTTTATTTTTCAGCTAATCACATTGATTTAATGTCCACATCTGTTGCTTAAGGTTTCTGAATGGGAAGCGTCTATGTAAATCTCACTGATTTTCTTTACCCTTTTTATTCTGACCGATTAACGTCTGTTGCCATTTGTTTTAAGAGTACTCGTTCTTGAAGAATTCCCTGCGAATTTGTACGAAAATAGAGAAGAGAATTTAAAATTAGCGACAATGAAAGGACTTAGATTTCAAGATTGCCATCCTAGTTTTACTTTTGGGACAATGTTCATCTGTATATTAATGGCTCGATTGATTGACTAATTTGTAAAAAAGATATAATTATTAATTCGAACGTGTGAAAGTAATGCTGCACAATCTATGACGCAATTTTCAAACATAAAATGAAAAGAATCTGGGAATCGAAAATTAATATTTAAATATAAATTACAAACAAGAAAGTGACGTGGATTTTCTTGAACTAATACTTACACCATTTTAGAATTGACTGTCTATAAACAAAATGTATTAAAGGAACATTAACAAAAAAATTACTTCATTTTCACTTTTCAGTATCAAAGTAAATTGTAGTTTCCTTGGTTTACTTTAGCGAAATTGTAATGTTTCTCAATAATTACAATTTTATTCATTTTCTACATTTCAAATTCTTATTTATGGTATAATTTCAATCAGTAAATTATCAATATAATATTTTATTTAGTAAATTACAGCTTTACTTTACATTTACTTACTGTGTCTATACAAATATATTAATTAATTATGATACTTAAATATTTAAAACAATTTTCCCTTTTTTTCGTGGTTATTACGTAAAATTTGTAAGAATAAATTTCTTACAAATTTTACACAATATTAACTAGTCTTTCTGTAAGTTAAAAAGTTTCCTTATTGTTTTTATTGCATGTAAAAGGGTGTTCCAATAACTTGGGCCGATTTTAAATGTGAATTAAGTTTAAAATCGGTCCAAGTTATTGGAACATCCTTTACTTTTACGTACCTGACCGCTTAAATATGTCATTTTAACAACAAAAAATTATAAAGATAAATTTCTTCTGAGTATGGCAACAAATAAGCTAGATATATAAACCCTCAAAACATGCCGTAATCAATTTAAAAATACACTGATCTAAATTAGCTTTCTAAAGAAATAATATTGAATAAAAAATATAATCTAAATAAATTATATACGTACCGAGTTAAGCAAATTTTAAATTTGTTTACATTGTGAGATAAATATTTCAAGAGAAGTCAATGTTAAAAAAACTAAAAGCGTATGTAAGTTTTTCCTTAATTTTAGAAATATAATCTTGAAATTATTTCGAATGTGCCCCTAAACTGTTGAAGTGTGGCTGACAATTAGATCAAGTATTTACTTTAGTAGAAAACATATTTCTTATGTTTTTACACAAGCCACTAACGATCAAATAGACGGTAAGATAAGACAACAATTTTTCTTTATAGCATGACAACAATAAATGACAGCTTTTATTATTGGTATTGTAATTTTGTTCTCATTTTCTAGCATACAACTAAGAAGTGTGGCGTTCAGTGAAATTCCAGTTTGGCTTCCAGAAAGTCATATTGGAAAATAGTTTTGCATATGTTTGTACTTATTGTCTTTGACGTCATATAAGAACATCCCTTCCCTATTACACTTAATCTTACAGTATTATGGAATTAGAATAAGTACAATTAATTCAGTAGTCTGGGAAAATACTCGTCTATCAGATACCTTCGCATATAAGACCCGGAAGGTAATTTTTAACTGTTTTGTGGAATGAGGGGAGTAGGTCGATAGATAAAATATGCATTCTGACAATTTGTGTATTTTATTTCCATCATTCCAACGTTATGAATTTGTAAAAATATTAATAATACTATTTTTGTAAAAAAAAGTTTTCATGAACATTTTTAGGAAGTTGAGTTCAGTAAACGCGTAAAAAGAATAAATGCCAATCAAAATGATGTGATTGCATTTGTCGCTGTCCGTTTTGACAACGAACCATTTGGATTCATATTTTAGTTCACATTAAAAAAATAAATTAATCCAATAACTTGAGCAGTTATCGTCTTAACACCATAAAACCTAACATGGCTAATGCTGCTAAAAACTTTATTTTTACAAGTAATTTGCTTGAAAATGTTGTGTATTGTCATCTTACTATTATCATTCTACTCCATCCTATTATTGTTCCATTTTATCGCATTTGAGTCGTTAAACTCTTAAACTGTTTGAGCAAATAGCACAAAACCTGAAATGAAGAAGTAGTTCCCGGTGAGACTTGAATGTGTACACTAACCCTTGGAAGCTCGACATTTATGGATGTCGCCTGAACCACGTCGGTCATGAAAGCGTCAATAATTTATTTGAGCACAAATCCGTAGTCCCCCCCCCCGCTACACTTTGCAAATTTTAAAAATATATGTATTTATCTGTATTGATACCCGAAAACTGAGATTTTCATCAACAGTAACGGTGCGATGAAAGTTGAGATTTTTCTCAAATTTTGCAACTTCCTCAATAACGCAATAAGAACATTCTTTCTGAAAATATTCTATATTTTATTTCCATTAAAATAATGTAACTTTTAAGAGGGTACACCAAGAATGTTTCAATAAAGTTTTTTTTTGTTTTATGTTTCAGTACAGCACTAAGAATAAATGTAGCGAATAATTGTCCCATTTTTTTTATCGATAATATTAAAAATTTCATTTTGTATAATCTTTTTGTTGTTTTTGCAAGGATATTTTATTTAGATGACATTTTAATTATCGACCATCAAATGTGATCCTGGTTTAAACTTGTCACGTACAATAAAGAGTTTAAAAACTTTTATCCCGAATTAATGAATAATTATTTGCAGTTCTATGCCCTTCATTCTTCATCTTTCTTTTGTTTCTTGTATCCAACTATAATTTTGGTATGCCTATAAATAAAGAGAAGAGAGAACAACAATTATAATTTGTCTAATTATTTTAATTTCCCCAACATCCGGGTCTCCCTTACCAACTCCCTTAAACTTGCCTCCTACACGACGTGTAGGAGGCAAGTTTAAGGCTGTCGATTATTTTACTCGCAACAGTTAATTGTAAAACTGTTCTACATAGCCATCTGGAATGTGTTGATTTGTGACGTCATTACAATTCACAGCCTTAGTAATATAATAATAGGCTTGGACGGAAATATATTACTAGACAACCTAACCAACCATATATACATTTCTCAATTTTACACACTCAAACACACTCCTTCATGTAGAGCAAACGCCCACGTACAAATTCACTCTATAACATTAGTCCGAAAATAGTGCAAATATGAAAAAATGCTACAACTAAGTTTTTAAGTCATATACTCCTTTCCTGAAGTTAAAGGTAACCAGTAAAAGTTGTACAAGAATTAAATTTACCTCACATTTTCACGCGTCTATTTTTCTTTCTCTTAGTGTTTTTTCAGATAGTAACTAGAATCTAAAAAGAGAGAAAAAGTTAATTAAGAACTTTAAGAACTTTCAGTAATTCAGATATTTATTATTACTCTAAAATTTTGCCTTATTCTTCTTCTCCTACTGTATTTCTTTACCTTAATCCCAGTGCGCGCACATGTGTGTGTGGATGGGAAGATGTTTTCTTTTCTTTCTTTCTTTCTTTCTTTCTTTCTTTCTTTCTTTCTTTCTTTCTTTCTTCATAGTTTAATGGGCTCAATATGAGATTATATTTAGCTTGATGTTAACTGCGTTTTATCAATTGCATGCCTGTAACTGTTTTGTGTTCATGCCATATTAAAGTACAAATACGTATGCGTGCAACATGTGTAATTAATAGGTTAATTTTAATGTTTTCCTTTTGGGTAGATTGTTATTAATTTAATGTGAAAAGCAATGTTGCTGTTAAAGTTACCAATGAGAATCGCGGATAACTTTTTGCTATTGATCAATTACTAAAAGAAAACATCTCAAGTCTTTACATGAAAATGTTTCTTTTCGATGTAACGTTTTAGTTTGAAATATAGTTATTTATATCAGACGTTGTTTGGACGCTCAAATCTCTAGTCTCAGTTTCATCTCGCGTAAGAAGTGATATGTAAGAGAACAGGAACTTTGTTGTCTGGAGTTAGAGGTTTCCATTTTTATCTCATGGATCTGACGAGGGATAAAGAACGAACCAGTTGAAACTTTGTGCCGACAACAGTAAATATACAATGAAGAGAAACATTTTAATGTAAAGTTTAGAAAACGTTTTCGTTTTAAAATTTCTTGTATATTGCACATATTCATCTTGATTTGGCAAGATGAATATATACTGCGGTAATGACTCATCTTAAAGTTATTGACAATATCATTATTGTTTGTTATTGCTTTGTTTTTCTTTCTTTTTTACTTGAACGTTTTGTTTCTTCTTGTGTTACAGGTGGCTTTTCAACATTCGAACAAAGGTATCCTGAACTGAGCGCGTTCCTCGATTCGGAAACTGACTCTACCATCATTGGTTTGCGTAATTTATCTTTGTCAGAAGACATTAGTGACTGTGACTCAGAGAACAGTCCGTCAGATATTTCTCCTTTGCCAGTCGAGGTATTACCCAATCTTTACTTAGGCAATGCTAGAAACTCACAGGAGTTGTCATATTTAAAAAAGAATGGAATAAAATATATTCTTAACGTCACTGCTAACGTACCAAATATGTTCGAAAAGGATGAAACCTTCAAATACATGCAGATCCCGATCAACGACCATTGGTCACAAAAACCTGTCTGTATTCTTTCCGAAAGCTATAGCTTTTTATTGGTAAGTATGCAGCATACTTCCAAAACTCTAACCAGCTTACCAACTGATCACTTTACAAATTATATATATATATATATATATATATATATATATATATATATATATATATATATATATATATATATATAAATAGCACCACTGTACGAGCCTATTCCACAAAATAGCATTTCTTGAGAAAAAATGTCTCTAGAACTTCCATTTTGAATACAGAGGAAGTGAAGGTGATACGATTCCGAGAAAGTAGCATGGCGTATCCTTGCAGCAAAAGGTCTGAACTAGTGGAACGTAGGAATGTTTCCTGTAGATGTATTTATATATGTATGTGCCTCCTTGGAGTATGTGTGTACACAACATAATCATATAAATACATATCAAATACATGCATCGATGAGAAGCTTGTAAATTTATCTGAATTTTGGTCTAAAACCCCTGTGATTGTGCTCACAAGTATTGACGGCGAATTTTCTAGAATGTGTCACCGTTCTTTTGGGTGTGTTTTTAAATGTTACCTGTTTTGTTGGTTGTCAATAGACTTTCAAGTAGGCTGACTTTGGGGATTTCTCCCAGCTCTCCCTTTCCTATCAGTTGTTAAATTTTCTTTAGTTTTCTTTACTTTCGTGACTCACAATCATTAGCATTTGGTCATAGATGACGTCACAACATTTGTTACTTGTGAGCAGTCACCCGAGCTATCTTTTGCCCATACAACAGCGCCTTAAAGCCTAATTTTTAAGTGCTATTAGGTGTGAAAAGACAACATAACATTATTATTATTATTTCATCAGTGAACTTATATGTCTGTGTAAGTAATTTTATAGCAACGTGTTCAATTTGAACAAGGGTAAAATTGAGAGACATATTTCTATTATTTCAACTAAAAGTTTAATACTTTCGAAGCCACATTACTTAAAACTTTATACTAGAGAATAGTGTTGAGTATATTAACATTTCCTTTGCTATCGAAAAGAAGTAAAAAATAATTTGGACAAACAAATTGAATCTAAATTTAAAATAGTGTTTTGATAAGAGAATATTCAAGTTTATACTTCTAATTTGTAGACGTTACAAATTTATTTTTAAATTTTAATTTATTAATAACACAAAATTCAACATAAATTACTACTTCTTTCAATTGTAATAGTTTTTTTTCTAACAAAGGTGCAATTATTGACCACGTAAACAATGTTTTTCTTTAATACTTAGTACTTTAGTGCAGTTAGTGCTTCTCTGTCATGCGCCGAAAAAATTGTATCACTGTTTACAAAATCCTTTCACATTTTTGTATTCATATTCATCTGTGAATTCTCGTACGGAATTAATGCGTAGATTGATTGACACTGAGTGCCAAATAATTAATCAGAAGATTATATACAGTTTCAGAAACTTAAAGGTACTTTTTGCAAAAATAAAAAAAGGCACGCTGTTTTGTTTTTATTGCAAATATCCAACGTTTTCATTATTTTTATCAGTTACAAATAGACAATTGACAAGAGAATTTGAAATAATTTGTGGTTACATGAATAAAATTAAATACATGATATAGGTACTAATCGCAATAAATCTAGCAAAATAGCACTTTTAAAATTGTCATTTTAAAATTTCCAATAGACATCGAAGAAGTTATGATTTGTTATGATTTTGTTGTGAGAAAGATTAAGAAAAAGAAATAAACAATGCAAAATGAATTTTTTCACTTCAGTCTATAAAATAAATTAAAATCTATACAGTGAGTGAAATTCAATTGCTGCCTGACAAAAATATTTACAATCCTCTATACATACTTGTCATTGCAATTGTTTCATTCGATACAGTTGAAAATAATTATTAAAAAGTAAATTGAAAGAAAGACAATTTTCTTGAGGAGGTTATTTCAAAATTATAGATATTTTCATTTACTTTACGGAATATTTTATAACGAAAAATTGAAATTACAAAAAATAACTGTACAGCCTCTCTGGTATTGTAGATATTTTTCTATGTAAATTTAAGTTAAATTTTCCCTCTTTTAATATTCATTGGAGGTCTACTACGCATTTACAGTGTGTATAATTTTTCTTAATTGTAATCTAGTCAGTGAATTATTATTATTGTTGTTGAATGAACTTTCTCATCAGTAATACCTGGTTTCTCGTATATATTTTTGCCGATTTTAATAATGCGATTGTCTGAAAAATTTCAGTTCCTAATTCTGCCAATCATTTTGTAAGGTTCCAAGCACTCCAATAATTATGGATACCATTGCCATCTTCATGTTGCAGAGAATCAGATGTTTCAGTTAGGTTTGGTGTGACGAATAGTAATCTAAGCATCTATATTCCAGTTTTCTTGCCTCTTACTAAGTGTTTTAGTATAACATGTATTTGTACTTGCTTCTTCTTATTTATCGTGTTCATTTGCCTCATTCTTTTTGAAAGGAATTCTTTTAGAGGTCTCAGTGCTTTTTTGGGCTACAATTATTTTCATATTCCATGAGTTTATAGTTCTCTTGCAAGTCTCAGATATTTTCCAGCTTTTATTTTCTTTCAGTCTCCCTCTGAGATATTCACTGAAAAATTTTCGTGACTTGGATTGCATATTCTAACTGAATTTCAAAACCTCGAAGGATGTTTTTCTATTCTTCGAATCAGTTTCTGATTTGTTTACATTCGAGTTGTTTACCCAATTCATAAATTATCAGCGTTCCTATTCCGTTGCTTCTATTTATTGTACGTCTTCTGAGATAATTCTCTACTTCCACTTATTGATTTTATTTTTATGTCTGTCCCCGTACAGACGATATTTGCTATTTTGTCTTGTTTATTTGAGCATTGATGTAATTGTGTTTTCGGCTGCTATTGCTATAAAATCAGTTTCCTTTTTCAAATATTCTTTACGCAATCATACTCTCGCTATTTCACATGAAAGACAATTTATCTTTTATTTACACTATTTACAGTCGGACTATTGCCATCTTTGTCATTGAGGACAATAGTTCGATTATAAATAGTGTAAAAGTAATGATAACTCCTCATTCCAGAAATTCAGACAGAAATGTGTCTGTTAAATTCTCCATTAAGTTGTTTTCCTTTTTATAGAGCTTTCGATATTCAATTACGTTACTTATATTTAATAGAATATATCTGTTGTCTAGATTAGAATCATCGAATGCAGAAAAGTGTTTTACAATCTGTACTTGTCACATTAAATTTTCGATAAGTGTTTGAGAATAAACTCAACGCTTATTACATCAATATAGAATTATGTCTGCGCATATTCACTGATTATTAGTCGTATATTCTTGAGCTTATTCGCAAAACTGTGAGTGGATGACGTTTTATAGTAAAGTATGAAGTTACAGAACATTAATAAATTTAGATATTGATTTAACTTGTGCAGAAAATAGATTGTTGAATTTTTTGTCTGCAGTCAATTGCCAACTTATCTTACGCATGCGCATTGAATTTCTATCAGATAATTTATCTGAACCTCCGATGTAGCAGATTCCTAATCCCGCTACGTTCGTGTCTGCTGCCGAATTTAACCATCACTATCTGACATGAGAAGGTTGTTGGGAAGACATATTTTCGTTAGTTTACAAGCACCTGCTTCTGATTATACACTGCTATCTTTGCGTTTACGCTTGTCTATGATTGCGAAAGTAAAATGAAGATTTCTTGTTCGAAACAGACATAAAAATGATAGTTTGATTGAACTTTAGACTATGGTTGCTTTACTATGAAATGAATTCAACACTAAATAAATTCTTTGCTGCGAGGATATCGCAGACTTGAAGAAGAAAAACTTCTTCGTTCATATTTCATGTTAGTTTCTTTTATTCCTGATTGAAATTCATCAAAATTGAGTTATTTTGTTAGTCGCACAATTATAAAAAAATTAGGTTTTTAACCCTCAACTTCTCTTAAGCTTTTTTCTGTTGGAAGATAGTTCACGTACGGCTACTTCATTATTAATTGATATTTTCGCCGTTATTTGGATTTATTGAGACGCCAGTAATATTTATTATTATAGGATGTGGGTGTGGTGTAACCGATCTCGGTGTAAGAATGGAATTGGCGAGTCGAGTTTAAATTTCACGCTAGTATTTTACGTTCACCTTCGCACAAATGTCCTTGGGGAAGTCATGAATCTGTATCTTCTCCCCTCAGCTATGGGTTAACTAGCCTTGGGTGGTAACCAGTATAATGAAGGAAAATAAATTCCAAACAATAGAGAAGGTAACAGGAAACCACTTCACTATATTTCCCAAGAATTTATAGCAATTTATAGATAAAGAAAATGCTGTGGTGTAGGCGATCATAACGAGCGCCTATGCCCTGAGGGACATGAATTAAAAATATATTTATTTATTATTAGTGTTTTGCACTCGTACAAATTTTACGTTTGAATCTTTGCAAATCCTACAATTATGTTAAAAGATCACAAATGAAAGTGAAACTTAAAATTTATTAAAATGTATTTACACTATTTATATCCAGACTATTGTCCTTGTCTTTGTTGTTGCTATCACAACGTTTCGGCTGCTGTGCCCTTTGTTCTTCATGTGTATATAGATTTGGATAACTTACAGGGAATTCTGAACGGAACCCTTTAATTAATATATGGGGGCAGACTGTTCTCGTTCCACTGCTCATGTCTAAGGATATCTAATCTAATTCCTATTTTTATTTACTCAGTTATTGCTCGCCTGCTTCTGCTGAGTGCAAATACGCACTACCCGACTCAGGGATTGAACTCACAATCACCATGTCACCAATTCAATGGCCTAGTCATGGCGTAGAAATTCAAACAGGAATTATTAAAATTAATTGTAAAAACTAAATAATTGACATATGAACTGATTGTTGTTTTAATATTAACTATTTTTTATAAACATGTTATCACAATTGCCAATGCCTAGATATCATAGATAGGAAACCGGAAAATATTGAAATTTAAATCATTTGCGCGCACTATGGTGTTGGGTCTGCAAATATTGGTAACTATCACTGAGAATATAAATAGTAGTGGAATTCAAGAATTAAATCAGGTGTAAGTCAATGTTATTCATTTACTAAGCCAAGTTAGCACGTATCTATTGCGTCTTCCTCTTTATTGCCATTCACCTATTATCGTATACGTCTTAAATATTGTTGCGGCACTTTTATTCTAATACAAAGACATATTAACCCTCACACAAGCGTCACAGAAGACTAAAAATCGCCTATACAGAGATGAGTTACTTGCTGATATTTTGTAAGTTTTACGTTCAAGAAAAAAATTTCCCGTCATCAGTGAAGGTTTTCATCATTTGCTGGTGGTCGGTTACTATTTCGTAGCTAAAGAATAAAGAATCTATTTTAAGAGCAAGCAACCTCATAGCAGTCTCCATTACGACTTCATCTTCTTAACAAAGTATAAATACCATAGATTTTCTTCTATGATTTTTCTGAAACAATATAAGAAATATGTGTTCTAATGCATTGAATATTTTGATATTTTAAAAATTATCTTGGAAAAACACATTCAAATATTTTGAACTATATCGCACATAACATAAGTTTATGTATATGTTTTTTTTTTTTCCGGTGAACTTCAAAGATTAAATATCATTGAGAAAATGTAGAAGGATAAAAAAAAACGAATCGGTAGTGAATAATATCACATTACTCATGAATACATTTTCTACCAAGTTGAATCAACGAGCCGATCTCAAATTCCGGCATAGTCTAATAGAGGGCTTAGAACTGGGTTACTTTGCATTGGCTGATAGATAGTTTAATAGAAGGAAAACTCTGAATTCCAAACTGTGGAGAAGACAGCGCGAAACCAATCCGCTATATTTCACTTGGAAATTCACAAATTATAAAGAAAATGAATCTGTGGAGAAATCTGCATGCCTATATCCTGAAAAGACATTGTATTAAAAAAGAAAGAAAGAAAGAAAGAAAGAAAGAAAAAAAAAACGAACTAAACTTAGCTTAATAAATCTTCTATTAGGCTGAAATAAATGACTGTATTTGAATTTCGGTTTATTTCGTATCATTCCGTTCTGTTTCTTGGTACATTTTTAAAATTCTGCATCTATTCCTTCGCGTGTTTTTAAAATTTTTACATTACTTTCCTTTGTCTCGAAGCAAAAATGAATAAATGCAATTATCGTGGCATTATATATTAGTTTAAACTACTGCTTTGCTGAACCTACCTGGAATATCAAGTGTTTTCGTGGTTGATTTAACTGGTGATTTCGGGGTTATGATTTTGCTTCCATAGTTTGACACGCAATGCAATTTGCTTGTTCCTTCGAAATTATACTTTTCTTGATCCTGTGTTTCTTGTTGATGAAAAGTGGTTTCTATATGATAATTGGAAACAGGTTTTCTTTGTCTCTACAAACTCACTCTTCTTTCAACTGACCTTCCCACTGCCACAAAACAATGATTCATCTGGCACTTTGGTGGAGTAATCCATTACAATCTTACTGAAGTAATCCATTACAATCTTTTGTAACTTGTAACTTATTGTCAGGTATCGGAAATGATGCATCAAATTTGCAAGCATTTTTGGTGAAAAGAAAAGTGCTTCTCCCGCTGCAAAATATTTCACAAAGCACCCGACAAAAACTGATGTAATGAGACACCACAGTTCAGTACCTGTACTCAACTTTTCCGGGTCTTAGGTGCATATACATGCGAGCAAGCAATGCAAACTAAGTTAAAATGCCTTCTGACAATTTGTCGACTCGCGTGACCAGTTTTTGTCTGAATGTTGGCAAACTTGTGTCGATTCTAATTATGTTTACTGTGACTAAAATTGTGTTTGAGCCATGCTATGACGGTTTCAAATTTGTGGTTTAAAATTATCATTTTTGTTTTAAACTAATCCATATACAAACTATTCGCTGGAAATCTTGGGTATGAGATGCCAAAAATTGTTCTAATGAGTTCTTTACTTGCAAGCCGCTAATATGAAGCTGTTTTTGTGCCAAATTACTTTCTTGCAATGTAACAATTCATTATAAATATATTATTGAAATGGGAAGTAACACAGCACTAACAATAGGGAATGCTGCGGCCCTTCTTTTAGTACAATAGGGAGGTACCGTTTATGCTTTTACACCCAGTGCCAAGACTAATTTATTAGTAAAACTTTTTAGGGAGCCCAGCGGAAACTAATTGTTGCTTGCGTCTTATCTGTGATATTGTCATTCCTTATCGCTTCCTTGCCCCCCCTCTCTCGCTCACACTCTCTATTGTGTTCGTTCTTATCTTCATCTTTTCCAGCAACTACTTTTCTATTGATATTTTTCTTGCTTTTTGTTCTTTCTTTCATTATCTTGTGTATCTCTCTCAAGTTTTTCTAATTTCAACGACGCTTCTTTCTTATTTGCTCTCCCTTTCATTTTTTCTTTTTTCATTCCTGACAAAATTGTTCTTTATCAAAATTGTACTTCATTACAAAAACCTAACACCGCCCCTCTCTCCTACTCTCTGTTTATATATATATGCCCCATGTTACCTATGTCTTAACGAAAAATTTGAAATAATTAGATTTAAAAATAAGACTGATCTCTTAAATCAAAGATATGAACTAACAGTTAATTGTAAACACCGTTATAAATTTAACTTATTATAGGGGTCGTATACTTTCTATGATAATGATATGTCGCTGTAAGTTTAATAGATTATTACTTTTATAACCTGATGGTCATCCTGACGATGAATGTGTATTGTGTACCTACATAGTGTTATTCGTGTCTGTATATGCGTGTATATATTTGTGTGTATGTATGTGTGTTTGTACTGCTGGATGTGTATGTGTGTATATAAATTTATATATATGTTAGTAGGTTTTTATATATATATATATATATATATATATATATAAAGTAAGAAGATAAAAGGGAGGAGAAGAAAGGAGGTTAAAAATATTGTGTATATATATATATATATATATGTGAAAAGTGTGTATAAATATAAATATATATATATATATGTATAATTATTTATATATTATATATATGAAAGCGCTCAATATCAGAGATAGAGTTAACATATTTGGATGGATAGATGTTTGTGAAGGAGACCTGGGTTTCATTGTATGATTATTTTTTATATATATATATATATATATATATATATATATATATATATATATATATATATATATATCCAGTTATATTGTGTATCTATATTTATATTTGTATATTTCTGTATGTATGAATATGTTTATGTATGTATGTTAGGATACATGTATATGGGGTGTGTGTGTATGTATATATATATGTATATGTATGTATATGTATGTACGTTTATGTATATATATATATGATGTATGTGTATTTATGTGTATGTATGTATATATCATGTATATATATATATATATGTATGTATATGTGTGTGTATGTGTGTATATATATATATGTGTGTATACCTATCATATATGAGCTTGTTTGTGTGTATGTGTAGGTATGTAAATATTGGTTTGTGTCTATATGTATATATATGTATATATATATATATATGTATTATATATGTGTATATATATATATATATATATATATATATATATATATGTGTATGTGTATGTGTGTATGTGTGTATGTATTATATATATATATATTGTATATTTATGTGTTTATGTGTGTATATATATTTATATATATATATATATATGTGTGTGTGTTTATCTTATATGTATATATATGTACAGTGTATTATATATGTGTATACTCAGGATGTGTCGATACAAATCCTGGTATTTATACATGATTATATATTTGTATATGTGGATGTATGTTCGTATGTTCTAGTATATGTATATGTATGTATATATATGTCTTGGAATATATCATCGATACTAACTAAAATCTACTTTTGTTTGATAGGGATTTTTTTTAATTGCTTATAGACTTAATCAACAACTGTGTGTGGTTACTTTTAAAAAATTATTATGAACTTTTACTATATTTTATCGTCAATAATATAATGTTGTTAGAATATATGTAGGTTTCTGTATATATATTCCCATTTTTATGTGTATATATATATATATATATATATATATATATATATATATATATATATATATATAATATGTATATATATATATATGGATGTGTTTGTGCGTATATATATGTCTATATAGGTGAATTTACGTTTGTATGTTTTTTGTGTATATACGTGTTTTGTATATATTTGGTATATATGTATGTTTGTTTAGTTTATATACGTATATGTATACATGCATATGTTTATGTATATATGTGTATATGTATGTGTATATGTATGTATATGTATATGTATTTGTATATATGTGTATATATATATATTTATATTTGGTTTGTTTATTTTTTTACGTCACTGTGTGTGGGTTGATATATTTATACTTGCTTCTGTATGTATATATATATATATATATATATATATATATATATATATATATATATATATATATATATATATTTAATGTTTATTTGTGTGTATCTGTATATGTATATATGTGTGACACAAATATATCTGTATTAAGAATATCTTGTTTATTATCTTATTTTCTTTTCACCTAATATATAATAAATATATCGACTTATATGATAAAAATATATTTTTTATAGATGTTTGTGTGTTTGGAATTTTCGTTTTTTTATATATTAGATAATGTTATTTTTTAATGGCATTTTTATCTATGTATATTTGCCCCGTATAAGTTATATTTTAATTTATAAGTAAAGTTTAGCATTCGTTTAATAACACTTTCAGTCTTGAATATTTCTTGGTTGTGTTATCAGATTGTCTAAAAATGTATGTGGATGTGTGTACATGTATTTATCGGTGTCTATGTGTATAGAAAATGCATGCACATTTAATTGTGTATGTATGTATTTGTTCGTTTTTTTTTTTTTTTTTTAAAAGGCCGTGGAGATGTTTCCTCTTTTCACTTTTTGTGTGTGTATATATCTAAATATGTCTGGGGGATTATGTATTATAATCTGAATGTGTTTTTATTGTTTTACATGAGATGTTAGCACCCCATTCACACACTTGGGATTAAAATGTATACATTTTGTCGGGAAGACCAGCTGATGTGAGCGTCTATTCTAACGTAATTTCAATGAAGAAATAAATTGAATAACATATGTATTTTTTCTTTTCTCCTCAGTAATTTTATAATTTTAAACTTAATAGAGATTAAATTTAGATTTTAAAATTGGTAATTTTTTACTTTTAATTTTAATATCAAATTTTATCATATAATTTAATACTTATTGGTTAGAATAAATTCTTTTTTAGTATAACCCCAACTTTAAAGCTCTTAATAGCTATTATAACCCTACTTCGTTGTCAAGCTTTTTGAATTCTCCTATACTTGTGTTTTGATTAGTCATTCTAGCTTTTGTAACAAACGTTTTCCCCTTACGAAGGATCGTTAATTAATTTGAAACTTTTAAAACCATTTATTTTACATTCAACATCATCACTTGATAAGACATCAGAAATGTTGAAACAAAATGGCTATTTTTATGATTTTATAACATATTTTTATGTTAAATAATTTTTAAATAAATAATTATATATATATATATATAGATATATATATAGATATATATAGTTCAATTGCATATAGATAATTGCCTTTTTTTTCCTACCGAGTTTTTTTATATTACAATGTTGATCGTGCACTTTTTTCTTCTTTTTAAACCTCTCATTCTCTCCCCGCTACATAATAATACATCATTTGGAATATATATTCCTGAAGGTTAGATGATATTCATGTTTGTCTGTCCGGAATTCCTGTTTTGTTTAATTTGTGTATGTGTGGAGAAAGGATATTTTCACCCTATGGTGCTTTGATTCTGTAACACGTAACCGTTTTTTTTTTTTTTTCCTGCACCTTCCTCAAATAAAATCTGCCAACGTGGACCTCATATTTCGCGTTATGGTAGGTGGGGGAATGAAGGATAAACTATATATCAATCTTATGTTCGAAAAAAAAAAATAAAAAGTTAAACAAATTTGTCCATTTGTTATTGTCTGTTTGTGTATGTACCCAAATTGTTTAATTGAAATTATCATATAAAATTAAATAGAATAATATAAACCTTTATTTAAAATAATTTTTGAACAGACGATTTTTTTTCTAAATCATTTTGCTGTTAGTGTTATTTATACATTAGAAATAAATACATTGTAAATGCTGAACACCTCAAGTATTAATATGTGAGAGTTATTCAGCGTGCAAGTATATTTTAAACAAGTAAAATAGAAGTTATGTAAAATCATTTACTTTATATTTTTACCTGTTTCTCATATATGGAAACTTTTATGATGAAAGTGACATAAATTTTAATTTGACTCCAGTAAAAAATGGAGAATCACTTTCAGTACCTTTTCAAAATTTCATCAGTATATTTGGATCATACATTTGTTTTTTGTCTTTTTAGAATATGAATGAATAAACAACGAATATTGTTTAATGCTTCCACTTAAAACTTTCAGATATCAATTCTTATTAAATGATTTACATTTCTTCAACATTTTTATTTAATTCTACATGTATCAAAATTAAATTAGAGATTACTTTCTAACGCAACTTATTCCCAAGATTTGTAAAAGTCTTCGACTATTCAAGTAAACGTGAGCACTAACAAACAAATTTGCACATTATTTATGTTGAGAGAACAGTCATTTTTTTATTTAATGATTTACCTTAACACTAAATATAAAGATACAATAAGGATCGAATTCACTAATAAAGGTCAACTGGACAAGCTCACTAACTATTATGCTCCTGCACCACAGCAGTCAATACAATACCTTGTTTTCAAATTAAACACATTCTTATAATACGAATATTTGGCTTAATCCAAAATATTAACAAATATGGAACGGGCACGCTTCCATTTGTTTATATAAAATCCCCTAATGCTCTATCAATTTTAATTACTATTTTCTGGTTTTTCATCTAATGGCCTCCCGGATGTTGATCAGTTTAATTCAACTAGGTATTTATGCAGATGAATCAACCATTTAATTCTTTGTCTTAGTAACAAAATTCGACTAAAAACCGAGAATTTTATTTAAAAAAGAACCTACAATCAGTCAATAACTGGGTAAGAAATGGCTTGTAAATTTTAACGTGTCCAAAAACAAAACTGGTTTCATTTAATCACCATTTAGAACCTTTTTTTACCTACCATCATATAACTGATGCTACACCTTTCATTGAGAGCAAAATCTCTTTTTTTCTTGATTTAATCATTTAATATTGAATCATGAAGGTCTACTGAATATATAAAGTTGGTTTACTATATAAAGTTAGATAAAATTTTCTTGTTAGAATCCATCTTGCATATTTATAAATCTACCATTTGTCTGTGCATTGAATATCAACTGCCATATCTAACCTGGTATCCAGTTGTAAATTAGAACATTCTTTAAAAATCCAAATCAGTTATCTGTAATGTAATCCCATCCTGGCTTTAAAGTCACTTTCCACTGACCTGATGTGTCTTTTCTCGATCTTTTAAAACTATTTTCATGGCAACTTGTTCTAATGAGAATTTCCTAAGAATTCATTTTGAATTTAAATAAACTAGATTGGCCATTGGTATCACCGTTTTATTGTTGAACTAGCTAGATGCAACCATTTTAGATTTTCTAAGGTTATTATCAGATTTAACCCTTTGAAACTTCCTTTTCAAGGATTGTTTTTTATAACCTGACATAAAGGCAAATTCTAAATACAAATTCAATTGCCAAATTCTGTCTTCCTGAAAATTATTTCTTTTTATTGTCCTTTTCCTCAAAACCACTAAATTTGGAAATGCTTTGTCTATTTGTTTTTAGTGACATTATCAGACCTCAGCTTTTTAAACAAGTAAAAAGGATGGATTCTCATAAAAATACAAAAAAAAATATTGCTTGGTAAAATTCGGATATAACTCAATATATAAATATATTTAAGTCTAGTGCTTGATTCTATTTTAGAAATATCAGAAAATTTTAATAATTCTGAAATTTGAAAACGAATTCAATTTTAAAATATATTTTTTGATAAATAAGTTTATCAAAACTACTTTTTAATGTTAATAAACTGCTAAATAGTATTTCATTTTTTAAAAAATATTTTAAACTGCAAAATATTTTATTTTTAAAGTGGTCAATTTGTTCATAGCATTTATGTACGGATATAAATATAAATTTAAATATTGAATTATATATATTACTGATTTTTTAATCAAATTAACAGTATTTACATTAGTCAGACTATTGTCCTCATCTTTGTCGCCATATTTGTCAAAACGTTTCGGCCGTTGTACGCTCCGGCCTTCTTCAGGTGGTTGGAATTTCGAACTGAACCATTTATTTCGATCACTGGGGTAGACTGTTCTAGTTCCACGTGCCATGTTTAATGGATGTCAATTATCATTTATCTCCTTTAATTTTCCCTCTGAAAGTTCTCCACTGCCTTAACCAGGTATTGAACTCACCTTCTTTGGGTCTGTCACTGGATCTAACCAACAAATTTTATCCACTGTGCCATGTGTCCTTGAGGACATCTGAATTCCTGAATGAACTTCTGAGTATTATAAACAGTCTTCATTTTTTTTACCAGTGCTCATATTGCAATTTTGCTGTTATCATTCCATGTCTTTACCAGAGTTCATATTGCAACTTTTGTTATCATTGCTTTTCTCTGGCACTCTTTATTACTGGTTCCCATATTGTATTTTTTTCTATGCTTGGTCGGCTCAGGAGATTTTTGTGGCTGATTCCATATGTGCTGATTCCTTAAGTTTACGAATTTTCCAATGGTGTTCCCTGTCTATGATCTCAACAGATCCCACATTGGGCACCCAAGGCTTAAATCCATATGTGGTCAGAATGGATGATTTTTTCTAAGAGGAAAAATATTGGGATTTTAAAGCTAATGAAATAAAAGGGGTTCAGTTCTGAAATTCCAACCATCTCTGAAATACAGACAGATATGAAAGGTGTCAACGTTGTGACAAATATGGCGACAAAGATGAGGACAATAGTCCGACTAATGTAAATACTGTAGATAATACCTCATCTCGAAATACGTTTACCAAATAACAATATTAAATGTGTATAAAACATAGATAATAATTAGCCGGAGAAATAATTTTTTGTTGAAAGTGGTTTTCTCTCTTTATTTGGAAAATTCCTGCCCGTACATGATTTTTTCTTTATATTCATATTTTTCTCTTGATTTTTTTTTGCTCTCTTTTCATCCTTATTTGATTTTTGGGTTGATAAATTTAACCTTGCATTATATTTTCAGATGAAGCCCGAATAATGATTTTGGAGTTTTGGTCCACTGTCCAGACTGAATCATAAGGAATTTCATAGTCATATTGCTTTATGCAAAAAGGTGCCTCCTGACATTGAATGAACAATGCTGGTTTCGGAAAATGTGTAAACCAAATCGATCCTCTAACATCAATTTCATGGGGCAATTACTGGACTTTGAAAAGACTTTGGTTTTTGAGAAAGAAAAACGCCTTGTATCAGACATTTATCAATCATTAAATATAAAGATTATTGTGAATTATGATCCTATCTTTAACCATTGTCTTCTGGTGTTGTTTTACAATACAGTCCATTTGTAGTAGACAGACCAGATTATCGAGTTGAAATGAGAACGTCTTGAAGTCTATTACAGTGAAAAAAAAAATCAGGAACTGTAAACAATGAATAAACAGAATGTTAAGAAAGAAGATGTAAAAATACAATGAAAGGATCTAATTATCATGATCATGGACGGTATTTCCAAGTAGGTAAAGATGACTGTTTACTAATGGATTCAATGTCTCTAAGAACCTGTTGTTTTCACAAATTTCAAGAGATTAGTTTTTTTTTGTTATTTTGTAAGTTTTTACTTTCTAAACTAAACATAATAAGCTTTAAAGAGATGAACTGAAGTTATTTTTATTAATTTTTTTAATCTACCATTAATTTGATCCATTTTTTATAATGACAATAGTTTTTCCGTTGATCTTCTTCATACGATTTTGAAATCATTTGTAAAAAAAATAGCTATACTTAAAAATTTCCATATATATAAATTTATAGTGATATATATATATATATATATAAATATGTGTGGATATATAATATCTTTATTTAAATAAAATATTTCATCTTGATTTTGCCCATTGTGTGTGGTTATTTATATGATTTGTTAATATCTCAAGATAGATCATTTCTTCACAAGTCTGTTAATTATATTTGCCAATATATTAATATATATATATATATATATATATATATTAATAGTATACAAACTTCAGCCTATTCAGCATACTGACCATTGAAAATTTATTAATTTATTATTTTTACTTATTTTTTTAATATATAGTTTGACTGCTAATTAACTAATGTCCATAATTATGAAATGATGAAATTGTACAAGACTTCTTTTATAAGATGGAACAAAGTTTTAAAAGAAACATTCAGAAATTGTTTCAGGTAGACATTTTTTCAGTTGGATTGTCAAGAAAGATGTCCATAAAAACCACTGCTGTGATTGTCCACCAAATTTAGATTAGTAAATACCCAGTGATCATTCAATCCTCAAAATGGCAATGTCCTTTGTTGTAATGACTCATTGTTATTGAAATCCTTATCATTGTCAATATCACTCCTTGAGCAACAAATGATATCTTTTCTCTTAGATGAACAATTGAGATTGTAAAATCGTGTTCAAAATACACTACCCCGTCCATATTCTATATATTTATCCAGTGCTCAACAGAGAAGAATTTTTTTAAAAAATTTTCATTTTTTGTTAACAATGGTTCCAGATGTTTTGATAAAAAAAATGGTTTTTCCATTTGTCACAACTTAGCATGTTATGTTTTTGTTTTGTTTTTTTTTTGTAAATTTTATCACCATCAAATCACATAAAGTATATTTTATTATTTCCAAATAATGTTGCTCCAAAATTTCATTTTAAATACTTAGCAGTTAATTGAAAATATCTGTAAGCAATTATAATATCAAATGAACTGAAAGAACCAAATGGATGACAATTATCTCAACAGGGCCAATAGCATATACGACATCTTCAAAATATTATAATGAAGTTACATTTAATACAAACTTTTATTTTATGTTCACAAACTGCTCTCTCAATGTACATAAAAACAAACATATGAGTGTAATCCTAAATAAATACACTTGAATGAATTAGATTTTGAAAAGTGTGAATGTACAATAAACTTTTATGCTGACTACATATAATCAACCCAATAAGTTTCTATGGATAAAAATGGAATTCTTCAAAATATGTTCCACTTCATCCTTGGCAGAACATTAAAGTCTCCAGAATATTCACAGGAAATCAACAAAGACATTTAAAATATTGTCAAAATATTTAACCTCACAATTGATTCATTGTGAACAGTCATTGTATTATGAAAGCAGTTTTGATACCAGGTAGTTAAATAGAAAATGTGAACACAATCATATTTTTAATATTTTCTCTGTATCGACCCTTTTGAAAATTATACACTTATAAATCTCATCTTTATTTAACAATTTTGTTGATGTTTGGCCTCAAAGTTTAAGTATAAAAGGGGAATTTTTCATTGGATTGCTTTGTACATTAACATAACACTTCAAAACAAATTAATATAACTTTTTGGTCTGCATTTTAATCACAGATAAAATATTTTTGATTTGAAAGTAACCCACCAAAAAGAACATGTACATTTTTTAAATGGAAAAAAAAGAAATTTTCTGCATCAAAAATAAAAATGTTGGTTGGTAATATCATTATAAAAAATGTTGATATATTCATCTGAAATTTATTCAAAGAATTAAACATTAAATATATCCAAGAATCCATATAAAGCCTTTATCATAACTGACCAAGTCCCCTCTCCACTAAATTAAGGCCAGTATTATTCCACTTAAAACTACAGGCTTTTCTTTATGGTTATCCATGTGGATAGGTTAAAAATGTTCTTCATCTTTATCTACACTTGCATTTCTTTATATTTCTCGTCAAGTTTGATCATCATCATCATCATCATCATCATCATCATCATCATCATCATCATCATCCCCTTCCTCCTCCTTTTAAGAATAAAAAAGGATACATGTTAAATACCAGATTTGCATTTGACAACATTTTATAGTGGTATACTTTTCACATTAAAATTAACTACATATGGAAAATTCTAAAATTAGTGGTTCCTGTATTTTGGGACTTGGCTCCATATTTTCAGCTGTTGCACCCTTCATACCATCAACTATTTTCATCTTATGTGACATCAAACACCAAAGACATTTTCCCACCATCCAACCATGAAGATGGTTTTTACATGTATTTTAAAACTTATGGAAGTTATAAAACTCTTTAAACAGACCCAGTGATCAAAAGTATAATTAAGTGCCTTAATTATAATCTTACTGATATGAGACAAGGAGAAAACTTCCATTTTCAACATAAGAGCTTTTTATTCACATTATTATTTTATAAAATGTACTCTCAATTTGAAAATGAACTGAATTTAATTCTGATGTTTGTTTTCATTTCTATAAGTTTTGTATACAATGGCAAAATTATTTGAATTGAAAATCAGACAACAGTATTTGACTGAGAGTAATGTTATATAAAAAAAAAACTATTTTTTATTAAGAAATGGTTTTGTGATGAAAATTTATGTCAAAATCAAAGGCCATAAACAGATCTCAAGAAGAAAAAAATTTTGACATAAATGACTGATGGAAACACATACAAGTTATTAGTTGTTGGACATTATTATTATTATTATTATTATTATTATTATTATTATTATTCTATTTCTTTTTAAATCACTGATTCTTTTTACAAAGCCTTCTCATTATTTAAAATTTAATCGAAAAGGTAACTAAATTGCCTTTCACATATAATCTTCTATTTCTCAAATCATCGGTTTTCTTGGCTTTTAAAAGAGTGCAAAGGAATATTTTCTTTGTGGTAGTATTTCTAACAAAATCATTAAAATATTTAAATCAAACAATGTTATGTATAGTCACCTCCCATTAATATCAGCCATCATTAAACAATATATTGCCTGCCATTTTGGTAAATGCTATGCATAAATTAAAATCAACCAATCACATAATTCTAGCCAAATTTAAATTTTAAAGAACACCATGTCCATTGATTCTTTAAATTTAACCATTTTTGCATTTCTTTTCTTCCATTATTCTTTTCTTGTGTGTGTGTGTGTGTGCGCGCGCGCTTGTGTGTGTGTGTGTGTTCACAAGTGTGCACCCAGAGATGAATGTGTGTTTTATTTTTAATTCTTGTTAACAAATTAGAAACAACTGCCTCTTCAATGATTGTTTGCATCTTGTTTTATTCATCTTTCTTGAGTTATACTTAAGGCTACTCTTCATATTCCTAACTTGGATGTGCTCAACTAATGTTATCTACCTGAATATAAAACATTAAGTTTTAACTCAAGACACAATTTACAAAAATATCCAAGGTGCTGAATTCTTAGTTTGTCATTTTCCAATGAAGTTATTCAAGAAATGCTGACAACAGATCCTTGAACAAACACAAAACCAAACTGCTATTTTAAATCAAAAACATTTTTGTGGAGTTTTGAGTTTTAAGAAAAAAAAAAACAAAATAACAAATTGTTGTATATTGTTGAAAATGTTACTGAAAACATTTGGGTGAAATTTCAAATGCAATGCCTTCACAATTCTTTCAAAATGTACCTCATATGCTGAATTGTAAATAATGTACAGTTGTCAAAATCCATAAAGAGCCAATACATATATATATATATATATATATATATTTTGTTAAGTCTGTGTTTGTGTTTTTATTTATTTCATCTATTTTTTATGTATTTTTTGATTCATTACATTTATGTTGAAATTAAAAAATTTGATGGATAAATAGAAAAATAAGAAATGAAACTGAAGAATAATAATCAATAAAACAATAGTTTGCAGAGATTAATTTCTAAAACTAAAGAAAATATACAAATTCCTTAAAATCATGGATTTGTGCCTATTCACAAACCTGCAACAGAAAAAAGAAATTATAATTGTTGATATTACTAGTAAATGATTTGATAAATCCCTTAAACATGAAGAATAGTTAATTGGAAAATATAGAAAATTACATATTGTGTATTTTGATTCTTACCAACCTTTTTAAAATTGTGTGTAGAAAGTAAAAAGGTTAAATAGTTTTAATGCAGTTGTGTAGTTAGAGTGTGTGCTACCAAGGACAGCCCATGAATTTTTGGCCACTCTTCACACAAAAAAAACCAACATATTGCACAGTGACTCCCTCTAATATAGTATGCTTATTTATTTATTATTATTATTATTATTATTTTAATTATTATAATTATTTTTATATTTATAGATACTAAACATGTAATATTTAATCATGCTATCAGTACATTACAAAAGCACTGTATTTAAGTATGCAATATTTAAAGCTGTCAATATATTGCAAAACATCACAAAAATACTTTAGCTATAACAGAAAACATTACTGTGTATAAAAAGCAAGCAAGCTAGGAGTATAAAGTAAGAAGAGTGAAAATATTCTGCATGATTACAGTAACACAATATAACAAGAGAAAAAGAAGCTGAAATCATTTTATACAGAGCAACCTATCATTATAGTTGAGCATACTGTTTTACCATTTCCTTTCAGTTAGGTCTCTTTCTTTTGTAATTTACAGCTGTTGAGGTAAATTTAAGTCTGATGGATCAGCTGGTACTGATAAATGTTGGTGATACATTACCAGTTAGCATAATAATAATAATAATAATAATGAAGCTATTTGAGTAAATAATATTATTAAGGCATTGTGCTATTTAGAAATGACTGTTTGAGGTAAAAATATAGCTTACAGTAATGAATGTTGGCTATTAAATTAGCTTATGAAATACACGGTTATTTTTTTTAGCAGCTCTCTGTGTTTTTTAGAAGTGCATCTTATATGGTATCCTATACAGTGAGTATGAATTAAATAATGTCTAAAAGTTCTCTTGAACTGATATATCCAATGTTGAACAGAACTTGAAGTATACTTGCCAATATCTCTTGATAATTAAATTTATTTATCCTTCAAGATTCAAACTGTAATGAAGTTGATCTCTGATATTAAAACATGGTGGAAATTTCAGTGTTAAGAAATATATTTTAAATTCTTTCCCTTCTATTTATTGAACATCATCTATCTTACTGCTTGAGTCTCTGCTTTTATTATTATTTTTTAAATTCATAAATATAGTGAAAGAATTCAACATTTTGAATAAAATAATTATATTTGTATTCAGTGCCAGCAATGAAAACAATATGGATAACAATTTTTAAAAATTTCCTATTTAACAAAATTTGTGTAAAACTGAATATTATTTAATAAAATTTTATTTAAAAATTGTCCTTTATATTATTAACCTAAGAAAGAGAAAGTTACACTAAGTTTAATATTTAACATTGCAGTAAGAAAAATATTACCATTAAGTTTTCTTTACAGAAAAAGATTTTCAAGACAGAGAAATTTTTATAGGCTTATTGATGACTAAAAATAAATGACAGAAACCAACAAAGGACAGTCAGTCTGGATGAACTGATGTGAATATGTGAAAAAACAATTTTTTATTAAAATAAAACTAATTCAATTGAACAAGTATGCTCAGATGGTAATTAAAAATTAGAATGGATTGGTATATATATATATATATATATATATATATATATATATATATATATATATAATATAATATATATATGTATATATATATTGATATATATACAATGAACTTGAAATAAATAAATTGTATAAGCTGGAGTGGATCATTGAGGAAGAAAAAGTAAAGATTTTATGGGGCATGAAGATTCAAATGGACAAAGTCATTGAACATTTAAATATAGTTGTCCGAGTTCATCACTTTATTGACACTGTTTGTTAGCTCATTACTTTGACACTGTTTATCCATTTGATAATAGAATAGTTGAGACAGAAGAAAAGAAAATTGAGAAATATCTATACTTAACCCTTTGAGCCCTGACCACCGTTTTACTGGTGGTAGAGAAAAATAGCATAATGCCTAACCACCAGTTGAACAGTGGTAGAGAAAAATAGCATAATGCCTAACTACCAGTTGAACAGTAGTAGAGAAAAATAGCATAATGCCTAACTACCAGTTGAACAGTGGTAGAGAAAAATAGCATAATGCCTAACCACCAGTTGAACAGTGGTAGAGAAAAATGACTTAATGCTCAGCCATTGGTTGAACAGTGGGTAAAGTTTTGCATTGTGTTTTGCTATTAGTTGTCTTATTTTGAAGAGCTATTCAGAAAAGCCATAATATTCTGATGTCATTGAACGTTATACCAACATGTCATTGTGTTTTGTGCATGTGTTTTGGATAAAAAAGATCGTTTTTACCATGAAGCATGCAGAGTCTCAACCTGGACTGTCAGGGAAGCAATCAGGGCCAAAATGTGCAAGAAAAGAGCTCTACTCAGCACAGCAAGTAATTGATTTTGCTTGATAATTTATCGGAACTAGAGTATGACAATGAACTCATGCAAAAGGGTTAAAATTGTTCAGGAATGCAGGGCTCAAAAGATTAAAGTAGAACATCACAAGAATATGAAATTGTCAAAAGATAGAGATTGTCATTACTGCAATTGGAATAGTGTTAGTGAATTTTAGCCCATTGGATGAAAGCAATAGATTTATCTGTGATTTTCTATGTGTTGGAGATGGCCTGTTAGCTTGATATTATGAACAATCAGAAAAGAACTCTATACATTTAAGGAATTAATAATACTGTTTAGTGCAATAACAAGTAATCACATATAATAAGTTGTGCCAAAGGATTAATAATAATAATAATGTTGTTGCTGATAGAGCAACAAAATAAGGAAAGGATATTTCAATACCTCTTGATATTGGTTGCTATCTAAAATAAAAGGTAAATCAAATTTAGATTCTATGTAACAAAAAATTATCATTATAATTTTATTTTGCCATTATTTTTTTATATGTTTTTTTACATGCTACATAGATTCAACATCTTACTACATCATCATGAAAGTTCTGAGAAGTACAAATCTCATTTTTTAAAATATGAATTATGAAGGATTTATTTACTGAGACTATTAGTTTGTGTTTACCATGGAAATTTTTTTAATTATCTCATTATATATTGTTATAAGAATAGGCATTTATATGAGATTTTGTCTGACAAAAGATCATTTTTTTGGTAATCATTTCCTCCAAGTGAGTGTGCTTCCCATGAAATACATTTTTCAAAACTCAACAATTGTTAACTGCAGATATTCAGTAATTTTCCTTACTCCCTCAACTCTAATCATCTGCTACTGTCACATGACTTGGCCAATGATGAACAGATCAGTTCTTTTTAACGCAATCTCAAATGGATTGCTCTGATCAAATCAGAAAACAGTTCCATGATATCTGCCAATTTCTTGGCAGATTTACTGGAAATATTTCTGATTTGTTACTAATTCTTTTTTTCTAAATGTTTTTGTTATTTTTTTTCAAAAGATTTTTGTTGAATGGCTTCTCCATTGATTCAAATAAAAATCTGAAACCATAAAAGGATTTCATCTTTTTGATCTCCAATTGCATATAAAATAATGAATTGATTAGCATACATTTTTATAGGTAGGACTGAATGATTTAAATTGCAATTACAATAAAATTCAATATATTGTTTGGTTTAAAGTTTCAGAGAATTTATTAATGAGCCATCATATATGAAATGTTGCTTGTTGCTAGTAAAATGGAAAAGATAAACAAAGACTGCATGATGTGTATAATGGGAAAATTTATTAAAGGAAAATTTATTAGGAAGTATCATAAAAGATACCTAAACAGTGATTGTATTGTAGGTAAGAAAATTTATCTGCAATATGATTAGATTAAAATAATAATATCCAAGATTACAAGCAACTGAAGTATCACTGTACAGAAAATGCAAATAATGTGATATAAATAAATACAACACTTTGTAATTCTTGATTTATTATGTTTTATGATGTGCATAGTTTTTTTTTTACAGAAGGTTGTTTTCTTAAGAAACTTTACAACTGTTTCCAGTAATTATAGTAATCCAATTCACTTTGTTATTCTTCCAAGATGGTTGCTATAATTTCCTGTTCTTTATTGACAATAAAACAATACCAGTTCTCTACTGAGTCATCAGGTCATCAGTTTTCTTGTTTTTTGATTATTTTGGTTTAACCATGTCAGCAACTTTTTTAAAGTCTTTTTTCTTTTGAATTGTTGCCATCATCAGTTTCATCATTCTCATTATTGATAAATATAATCACTATCATCATCAGCAGCACTGTTACAAATTTCAGTAGAATTGTATAAAGGCAGTAAGAAAAAAAAACAAGTGATTCTGTATCATGTTTTGAAACTTGTTTTTCCTCTTAAGTTTTTTCTTTCTTGAATAACCCATTCAATTGTTAATATTTCTTTATGTTAAAAATAGACAAAGAAAAAGTCTTCACTGTGAATATGTATATTTTTAAATGAAAAAAAATTTCCTTACAAAATAAATATCAATGTTATTTCTAAGAAGTAAGTTTATATTTTGCAAAAATTGCTTTTCTTCTTTTTTATTAATTTATTTTTCCTTGATTCTTATGTTTCAGATTTAATGTATATTCTGAGAATTGTATAAAATGAACAATAGTTTAATATCAAGATTTTGTCTGTCCTTACTTTGTTCATATATTGGTTCAAGGTCAAATACAGACACACACATTACAGTTTGTCAAAGATGCTCACACACACACATATAAACTTGCATTAGAGTGCATCTTTAGCTGTTACCATTAAGAAGACATACAATTATGTGTAATAAGCAGGTAGAAATTAATAGTTTATACTAAATCTTCGGCAAGATGTGCAATGGTTCATTTTAAATTGTAAGTTTCTAACATTTTTAGTTGATGAATTTTTAAATTTTAATCCAAATTTCTTTTTTGAAAAGGAACTATATATGATGTAAATTTCTTCCTCAATTCTTTAAAACATTTTCCTAAAGCATACTGTCTAATTTGCTGGCACCTACAATTTGTTGGGTTTTATTCTGAATCTCAATGTTTTTGTAATAAAAATGCCAACCAATGCTGGTAAAATCTACAAAATAGTGTACTATTGGTGATGTGAGATTTTATTATGCAACTCTAGTGTTGTTTCTCATAAAATATATAACAGCAAATATATAAAATAATAATACAGTTAATGATCTCCAAGGAGTTCTATTGAACACTTATAACAAAAAGAAATAGTGTCTCTCCTTAGAATCCAGATGTTTATGAGAAAATTCAAGAACATATTATCACCTCTGAGACACAAAAATTCAATAAATTCATCAGAAAATTAGTTACCAATGAAGAAAAATCATGGGTGATATTGATAGAATACCACCCAACTATACCCAAGCTTTACAGCCTACCCAAGACAACCCAATGCACCCTACAATATCAGGGATAAATAGTGTGCCCCACAAATTAGTAAAAGCCATAGCAAAAATCTTATCCCTCTCTTCTCGGAACTATCAGTTAAGCAAACACAAAAATTTTGGTGATTTCATCAACAGGCTAAAACCCTTAGGCATGACAAATAAAAACATGGCTAGCTTGGATATCAAATCCCTATAAACAAACATATCCATCACCAAATGCTTTAGATTTTTAAAAAGATATTTAAAAAAATAAAAAATTGACCTCCCACTACCAGCAGACAAAATTATAAGAATATGTCATCTTATTACAAATCAATGCTATTTCACTTTCAATAGGAATTTTTATACAGAAATTTGGACTATCAATGGGCTCACCACTCAATGAATTATTGGTATGCATCTTCCTAAAACTTTTAGAATCTGGATACCCATTTCAGTGTATTGTCCCCAAAAACTCAACATATTGATTACTATGTGGAGTACCCTTCTTTGGCAAGATGGGCAATGGTTAGTTTTGCAGAATGTAAGGGAGTATGAACAGATTAAAGCTTTTTGGCTGTGACTATCTGTATCCCTCAAAATGGTTTATCCAATAACTTCAATAATTCACTGCATTTATTTTGATACTATCATCAATTTTGAAAGAACGTATAAATTTATTACCTACAATACTAACCTAAAACACCACTACATTGTTCCCTATTGTCTTTAATTGTCTATAAGTGGCGTTAGTTGACTATTTCCATGAAGGAGCTAACATCTATCTCAACAGTCAGGCCTATCAAATGTAGCTCTTCATTCATCAATAAATATTATTGTTGCAAATCTGTTTTTATGTACTTCTGCACCCAACTCACATTTCTCTATGAGAAGTTTGATAGTTTTGGTTGCTTTCATGTCTTAATGTTCTTAATATTCTGCATTTTTCCCTCTGTTTACATTTACAATTCTCATTTGCTTTAAATATTTTCTTGTTGTCCAAATCACTTTTCTTGCTTATTTATGACATTCTTAAAACCCAGTTTTTTTTTATCATTTTTAATGTTTTTGCCAATGTTTCCAATTTTTCATTTTTGATTATTCTATGTTTTTTGTCCAACTTTTTCACAATGTCAATTTTTTTTTGTTTCTCTTTTGAGGTTTATCTTTCTTATGACCTTTATAAATCTGAAATTAAAAATAAAATATTAGTAACTATACTATAATACATATTTATTTAAAATATAATAAACAACTATTGATTTTCATCATAAAATCCTATAACACCAAATAGGTCATTGTAAATATTTCTAATAATAATATTATCTGCTGAAATTAACATGGTATATTTATCATCTAAATATATCTTGTAAATTTATCAACATTGGTTGACAAATAACATTTTAATGACAAAAAAATTGACTTTCATAATAAATACAACAAATTGTAGGTATCAATAAATTAGACAATGTTTAATACAAAAATGTTAAATGAGGGAAAAAACTTACACATCCTCTAATCAAAGAAAATAATACCAATAAGAAATAACATTTTAAGAACATTATTCAGATTAAATATACAGAATTGATTCTGTTTCTTTAATAAAGGTTTAGTTTTTAATAAATTTTGGAATAATTGGTTACCATCATGATGATAATAAATGAAACTATCATTGGGACCATTATTAGGCTTTCAACTTAATTTTAGTTTTTCTAAATGCTATCTATATAATTCAATAAGAAAATAAATGAAGTCTGCTATTTAAATTTTCTTAAATATGTCCTTTTAAAAATAAAAAAAATCAACAAAAAAATATTTCCTTTGATTTCATGCCTGATTTTTATTTTGCCCATAAAAAAAAACCTTTGATTTTTATAATGATCATCAACAGAAAGGGAATATTGGTTTCTTTATCTAAGGTTTATACACAGAACAGGCTCATCATCAGAGTGTTTTCAGTGTGGAAATATTTAAGTCAAAGGTGGCTGCAAGTAAAAATTTCATACTAAGATTAATTAACAACATTTTGATTGGGGGTGTGGCAAATTATTTCTGGGAGACCTACTTCTACTTGGTGGCAGGTCTGGCACAGACTTTTGATTTTATGTGACTTATTAACATGAATAGTTTTAAAAGACCAAATTCCTTTTTCTTTTTCTTCTTCATCATCCTCATCTTCACATTATCAGCAGCAGTCCTATGGCCAGGTGGGGTAGTTAGAGGTGTTGTGAAGCTGGGGAACTAACCAGCTACCCCTATATGTTGTTTGACAATTTGAGGATTTCTGTGAAGGATCATCCAGTCTAATCATTGATGTTGTCAGGCAATTTCTTTCTCTCTCTGCCTCTTCTTCTTTTGCGTAAGGTGTTACCTTGTAGGGTGTTAGTGGAAAGATTGTTATACCATTTCAAGTGGTAATGAGGTCTTCCCACAGGTCTGTTTCCTGTCTGATACTATTCTTTCTTTCTTTTTTTAACCAAAAGTTTAATAAACCTTCAGAATTTATAGATATTAGCATTAATATATACACACTTATATAAAATGTTTATAAATAGAGAAAGCATTGAGGAACGCATTTTCTCAAACAAGCAACCAACTAGCAAAACTATTTTACATATGATTTTAATATAAATTTCATCATTTCTTGATAATTTGTTCGTTGACATATGCAAAATATTAGCAATTTACTTCATACTGCACAAGATTGGACATTATTTTCTCAGAAGCATTTTTTGTAAAATTTGAAATAGTAAGCTAGGGATTTGGTCATTATACATATCATGAAAACTAATATAGCAAGATTACTGGTTGTTTATTTCATGAAAATCTTCAATAAGGAAGGTATTTGACAAAGGAGTGATTATAACAATGTAAAGTGACAAGGCCAGTCATAATGTCAGCAAGTTTGATAAGGACTGATAAGAGAAGCTCTGTACTTGACTTGACAACTAAGTTTCTGACAAACCAAATAATTTTAAACCTGTTTCATTCACACTTTCTCAAAAATCTCCTGTTTTATGATTAAAAAATTTGATGTTGAGATTTACCCGAGCAATGAATGCTACTAACAAGACTACTTCCTTCATACATACATGCTTTTTCTATTTCTCTCACTTAATCTTTTACATAAACAGGTTCCAGGACAACAACAAAAACTTTTACCAATGAAAGTGATTTTTTTTTAAACTGCCAAGCATTGACTCTTTTTTTAAAAAACTATAATTATTCCGCAAATAGAAAATATATCAGTATTTGTTTCCTTGCCAAGTATAGTTTTTATATTCAATATTAAAAAATTAAGTTTTGGATAATTAAAGCCAGGATATATATATATATATATATATATATATATATATATATATATATATATATATATATATATATATATATAGAGAGAGAGAGAGAGAGAGAGAGAGAGAGATAGATAGATAGATAGATAGATAGATAGATAGATAGATAGATATATCAGTTATTCAAAATCTGTTAAGGTTGCTAGCTAATCTTTATTGGGGAGACACCTACTCAGGCACATTTATATTTCTTCAATGCACACAGAGCCAACAGTTTTTTTTTTATTCTGCAACTATATTGAACATAATAATGGTTTTTGGGAGAGAACACATAATTGTTGAGATCAGTAGTTGAACAAGGCCAGTACACTCAAACACTTGGTAAAATAATTTTGACTTTGTGTTAAACACAACCATTGACAGCTTCCAAACAGTTTTGTCTACCCAATTTTACTCATATATTTTGGCTCAACTCATGGTATGGTTTTCAGGCACCTTCCAATAGTGCTACATGCTGGTTTTGTCTTACCAGACTGATATTATCAAAAAGTAACCTCAATAATAAACCAACCTTGTTTGGATTTATACTAGGTCTTATGGCCTGAAATACTAACATTTTAACACTAGTCATACTGTATAAATAAGTAGACATTTATTACAGCAGAAATTATCTATTGCAGTGTCCTTAAAATCATTTTAAAGTTTCCTTCTTTTCTATATAGTACTATTACTAATAGTACTATTACTACTTATCATTATAGGTTGGTAATCTTTTTTGGAAGTGTGTTAAAAATTAATAAAAAAAAATACCACTGGTTTAATTAATTAATTAAACTAATTAAACAAAATTGATTAAAATTTAAACTATCAAAGATAATGCAAATTTATTAATACTTATCCTCTGACCTAACTGTCGGATGAGTTACAAGCAAACAAGCATTATCATAGTTTGAACTTTACACTATCATACACTTTACACTTGAGTGCTTTACCACCAAGCAAGATGTAAAAATTATTAGTAAATTATTTTAGATAAATATTGAATTTTTATGTTTTCTGGATAGCACAAAGTTTATAAACGAACGAAATATGTCATGAAAATCATGATTTTACAAGTAATTAAAAAAGATTCTTATTTGGTAGGGTTTCTGATCTCATCTATATTGAAAGACACGTAAAATACGTTTTTCCTCTGCCGATTATATCTTAACAAATGTGTTAACTGAATTATATATAAATACCAGAATTACTTTCTTATAGCCAACCACCAAGACAATAAAGATACAATATTTGATGGTGCCCCAGAGTGATTTTGTATTTAGTTATGTTTTAATGAATTAAATACATGTCTCCTTTCTAAGAGCAATGGTTAAAATGGTTTTAGCGAGGGAAGTGGATCTTGGTGCTACAGAATCACAAAAATGAATTGTACCAGATAACAGAAACCACATCACTGAGGGGCTTTCAACAGCAGCAACAACTAAAATAAACATTACAAAAGAAAACAATGACATAATGAAGATGTTGATGTTCCACAGTACATCAAATAAAAGGTTAGGAAGTAAGCCCCCATCAATGACAGAGAATGACTAGACTTGAGAACACTATTTTTTCTGAAAAATTATTTTAAGAGAAAAATAATGTATAAATTTCAACAGTCAGCAGCACGTTTACAGTGAACGGTAATGGAAATATTAGCGGCTAATATTTCCATTACCGTTCACTGTAATTCGGTTACGAGAAACAAAAAAGGTGTGAATGAATGCCTCAAACTACTCTCTTGAGAGAAAAAATAAATTAACATTATTATTGTGCTATAAATGGATTGTGAAATAGATTGTTTTTCTGAACTTTTTGATTTGATTTCATAATAGTGATCACTTCTAAATCGTGGTCAGTCGTTTATCCAGACGGTTTTAAAATCAGGTTAATGTTAAGGCAGAACCGTGAATCTATCAGTTCCGTTTTGCAACCACTGAACCAAGCGATATGTTGTTGTCTAAAGAGATCATAAATTGGGTATAATCAGGCATAGTGAGCGAGTTGAATGGAATTTGTACCATTGTTCGTGGAGAACAGATTTCTTTTGAAATGCTACCCTCTTGTCAGTGTTACTCATTTCAGAATCGATGCACACACCTGTCACGAAATGAGTGTACTCACCACGGCTACAGCATAAACATGGTTTGTAATAAATATAAATTGTTTCATTGAAATAATACAATTGGATCCAGCAGTCATGATAAAACCCCACTTTAAATATAGAGACGTGTTGCACTTTATTATTATTTCTTAACACTAGCATTCCAAGGTCCATCAAATCTCCGTTAATTAATAGTGCTGCTTATATTGTTTCCTTAAAAATTAAATCTGTTTTCTTCTTCCAAGATTGGAAGAATTTCCGAATTATTCACACTAACGTTTATGATTATAGATATATTATTCTCAAAATATACTTTTCATAGTTCAATAAAAATAGGTTTTAACCCGGAAAATTGGTATCAAGCTAAATTTGATAGTTTTTCAAAAAAATCCGCAAAAATCCGTCTTTTACAGATATTTTTGTGCAGGAGGGTCAAGCAAGCATAATACGGCATGTCCCCCATCAAGAATTATCTCGCTTCAGTTACATCTATGCAATTACAAGTGCAACTGAGTTAGACCTTGGGCCTGAAGTAGATTATATTCGAGAAGTAAGTTTGAAAGCATTTGTAGATTGATCACGGGATCATAAGATCACGTGAATACAAAATTTGTATTTCATTCACTAGTCTGTAAATTATAGAAAAAACATTATAGGATATTATAAGTATACAGCTTTCTTTGGTTGTTGGAATTAGAATCGGGTGTTTGTAGACATCTTTACTGTGACAATAAGTTCAGTGGAGTAAAAAAATGTTGCTAGTAAAAAAAGAAAAAAATAATTATTCTTTTACATCTCTCTTATTATACAGGTGTAATTCCAATATTTTCATTGCCTTTTATATGAAATTTTTACTCATTATCATTATGATTGTTATTCATCTGAAAACCATCAGTAAACTAGCACGAATAGACATACTTATTTTATCACCTTTCAAATTCCTTTTAGAGATTTCATACTAATGAGTTACTATAAAACTAGTAGAACTAAATATCAAATTTGTAAGCACCTGAGAAAGTTCCTGGTATTTTCAAGTTTTTCACCCTCAAGTCAGGCTACGTATACTGCGGACATGCATCTAGAATAATAATTATGTTGTCAAGTTTCAGTGGAATGGTTTCTGTTCACATTCAATTACTTGTTTTGATGAACAATTTTGGTTTATACTCACTATTAACGTTATCGTTTATATTAAGTATATTCAATACTTCGCTAAAAAAAGAGCATACTCTGAGGAAAAAAGGCTTCAAATTTGATAAACAATTTTTATCGTTTAAATGTTTACGTTATTATTAAGAGGAAAGACCAAATATTTGAAAATTTTTAATCCTTCCTACCACGTCCGAGATTTTAGTTTAGTTTTCTGCACTGTTTCACAGTTTAAAATGCGACGATGATGGTCGGTCTGTCAGAGAATTTGATACATGCTAGACAGAAGGAAATCAACGCAATTTATGAGGCCAGATCCTCGCTTATCAGGAGAAACAACCCTTAAAACACGTGACATTATTTCTGAATTTTGTCTCCGTAGTTTTGCCGAAAACGTTTTTAATACATTTTTGGCATATTAAAAAATATAAATATATAATTATTATATAAAATATATAAAATTCAAGCGCTTCGCAAATTGTAATAAGCTTTCAAATTTAAGTTGTGTAAAAATAGATCTTTTTAATATTTCCAGAGATACACATATTCAAACTTAATTTTAAAATATTTAACAACTTTATCACATTTTGTATTTAAAATTGAAAAACAAAGAAAGCAATTCATTTTTCATCGGAAAAATATTGTGGCCTCATTTTGCTTTTCCTTAAAATATATTATTCATAAAAGCCATTAAGCTTTTTGTTGTGGTGTCCTCCCTCTAATGAGTCCACTGTGAACTCTTTTACCTAGTATAAAATTAGTAGGAAAGTAAGCCTCGGGGTAACAGTAACATAGATTGAACGCTGGTTAACCGACACACACTCCCAAGTCGTGTAATACACTTTTGTTGTATTTACTGTTCAACACACTATTTATCTGCAACCTCTTGTTTTGTTATTTCTTAACCATATACTTGGTTACAACATCTTGGCGACGAAGGATTCGAAGAAACGGTCTTCACGTTTAATCATTTTTTTTTTTTTTTTTTTTTTGCCAATATCTGGTGATGAAAAGAATTCTACACAAAACTCTACGGCAAAAGAATATCCAGTGTTAATTATAACATTGTCCGTGAAAAAAAGAAAATCCGCAAAACATTAGGATTTTTACAAGTTCATTTCAGTGGTTGTGAAGAAGGCTGGTGAACCTTGTTATTTTTTTTCTGTTCCAACAAGACAGTAAAAGAATTGTTCAAGTCAAACAGACTTAATGTTTGGTTAAATGAAAAAAAAAAATCCCCCTTCATTTCTTAATTTCCATACCACCGCAGTAAAATGGACGAATTTAGGGCAATGCTAGAGTTGTTAAAACACCAACAGGAACAAAAACTGTTGGAATACAAATTTCAAGAAAGACAAGAGAAATTCCAACGAGAACAAGCAGAATTGCGTTTGCAAAATGAACAAGAAAATAAAAGATTGCACCTAGAAATTCTCGTTAGACAACAGAAACTTGAGGAGTTGCTCCTTCAAACAAAGAATGAGCAAAGGCACTTATCCAACAAAAGCTAAAATGAGGACAGCGAAAACGCGTTCTCTCAAAATGCTATATGGAGTGCTATTGCAAACTTTACGTACGCACCTGAAAAAGAAATTACGTTCACTTCGTACTTTAAACGTTACGAGGATTGTACTAATTGAGCTGACCATAAAAAGGTTCGCCTACTCCTTAGGAAATTAGGCACAGCAGAATATACTAAGTTTGTTAATTATATTTTGCCTAAGAAAACCAGCGACTTGAAATTTAAAGAGACGGCTCAATCATTAACAGAACTCTTCAGTCCAAAGACATCACTGTTCCACAAGCGTTGGAAATGCATGAATCTCACCCGCAAAGAAGACGAAGATTTGACTACTTTCGCGAGTGTAGTCAATAAATACTGCGATGATTTCAAATTGGCAGAGTTAAGCGCCAATAATTTTAAATGATTGATTTTCGTCCAGGGTTTGATTTCAAAATACGAAATACGTCGTAGGGTGCTCAAGAAGCTTGAAAACGAGCCAGACGTTACTTTACAGAAAGTTGCCGAAGATTGCCAACGTTTCGTGAGCGTCAGAGAGGATTCGAAAAACATCGAACAGAGTGGCGTGGCTCACATTAAAAAAATACGCCAAAGAAAAATTAAAAAAGGCCAATCAAAAAATAATAAAGTTACTTTGCCGTCAAGATCATATTTCGGGTGTGGTCAATTACATTGGTATAAAGATTGTTCTTTTTAAAGATAAAAAAATGTTTTAATTGCGATAAATTGGGAAACAAAAGTTCCCACTGCAGGATTAAGACAAAAATATTTTTGCAAAAATTACCAAGTCTGATGAACCAGAAAGTGGTAACATCAGGAAATATATTGAAGAACAAATATTTAACAAAAATATACGGCTACAACTTAATTCGGCTTCAGACTTATCCATAATTAATTATTAAACATGGAAAAAATTGGGTAAGCCAATTTTGTTAAAAAGGAACCGAATAGCTAAAGGCGACACTATTAAGTTTATGGGCGAATTTATAACAAACGTGTCATTCAAAGGTAAAGCGTTAAAACTTGGCATATATTATGAAGAATACGGGTAATTTGTTTGGGACTGATTGGTTAGAACAGTTTCAACTTTGGGATATACCTATTAACTCATTATTTCAAAGAGTCAAAAATTTAACTGACGAAGCAGAAAAGATGAAAGGTGAACTTAAAGAAAAAATTTCTCGACGTTTTCAGTGGAGGACTAGGAAAATGCACAAAAATGTCTGCCAAGTTTTAGTTAAAGCCAGACGTTAATACAGTTTTGAAGAAAAAACGTAACGTTCCATTTGTCTCGTTAAATCAAATTGACGAAGAATTGATTCGACTTGAGGAAATGGGAGTTCTGGCAAAGGTTGAATATAGCGAATGGGCATCTCCCACAGCAAAGAAATTCGCGTATGTGCTGACTTCTGTATGGGGCTGAACAGCGCCCTAAAGGATCACCATTATCGCCTTCCAAGTCCAGAGGAGATATTCGCTAAGCTTAGTGGAGGAGAATTGAATTAAGCGACGCTTATCTACAAATACACGTGGACCAGGTATGCTTGAAGCTCCTTTGTATAAACACTCACAAGGGTTTATACAAATTTTTAAGACTTTCGTTCGGGGTTAAGGTCGCCCCTTCCATTTTTCAACAGGTCATGGACACGATGTTAAATGGTCTGGATTTTGCGGTGGCTTATATCGATGACGTCCTGATGAAAAGCGAGAGAATCGAGGAACACAAATCGCACGTTTGGCAGGTGTTAATGAGAATCCAGGATTACGTATTCAAGTTAAAAGATGGGAAGTGTGAGTTTTTCTTAGAGAGGATTAAGTACTTGGGAAAATATTTGCCAAAGACGGAAGACGTCCCGACCCAGATAGATTAACGGCAATAAAGAATATTTCAGCCCGAAAATGTGTCGGCTCTTCAAAGTTTTTTAATCTTGCCAATTATTATAACGTTTTTATTTCAATGCAGTTTGAGAGATCCACTTAATGAATTATTGAGAAAAGACAAATATAACGAGTGGGAATGGACAACCAAATGCCAGGAAGCATTTGAGAAAATAAAGAAGGTCCTTACATCAGATCTGTTCCTGACTCATTACGAACCAAACCTTGACATCATTGTAGTCAGCGATGCTAGTTCCTACGGTATCGGGGCGTGCATTTTACACAAGCTAAAGGATGGATCGGTAAAGACAATCGCCCATGCATCTAAGACGCTATTACCAGCTGAAAGGGGTTCTCCTGAATTATAATTACAAAATGGAGTTTCTCTCATCTACTAAAATCTATCATGCAGACGGGTTATCGAGATTGATACCTAAATATGCTGAACTCCTGGAAGACACAGTCATTGCTGCCATAAGAACATAGATCGAAATAAAAAGTACCTTGTGCCAGGGAGCTTCCAATAACAATCAATGAAATTAAAGACAAAGCGTCCGATGATGACTTCATAAAGGAAGTAAAGGACAAATTAAATAACAAAGACCAGAGTATTTCAGAAGTTTACTCACTCTGTAACGACATACTAATTTACGGAGACAGAGTAGTAATCCCATCTACACTTCAGAATAGAACACTAAAGGAATTCCATGTTGGCCATCCGGGAATTTCAAGTATGAAGAGTCTGATGAGGAGTTATGTCTACTGGACAAACATGGACAAGGATAATGAAAACACGGTAAGATCGTGCAAAAGATGTGCTTTGGATGCTAGAGCACCCCCGATAAAATTCAATCCCTGGCCTAAAACCGACCGTCCATGGTCGCGGATTCATATTGATTTTGCTGGACCACTTGATGGTTTTTACTACCTCGTAATTATTCCAAGTAGCCAGAAGTAATGAAATGCAAGAAGCCGACCGCGGAGGTAACAGTCAAGTTTTTACACGAGCTGTTTGCCCGTTTCGGAGTCGTTGACTGTATTGTAACAGACAATGGCACACAGTTTAGACCGTTTGAATTTAAGGATTTCTGTCAGTCATTCCTGATCGAACATGTTACCACGGCGCCATATCACCCAAGAAGTAATGGACAGGCAGAGCGTTTTGTGGATACTTTTAAGAGAGCACTGAGGAAGGCGAGAGGTACTCCCATCGATACGGCTATACAACATTTTTCGTAGGTCAATCGGGTAACTCCTAATAGTAGTACTCCATCTACCAAGACGCCAGCGGAGGTCATGTTTGCCAGGAAAATAAAATCGGTATTTGACAAATTACTTCCGAATATAAGTATGTATATTACCAGGTCACAAAAGCGGGTAATAAGAATAAATTGCTTAAAAAGCGATTTACGATCGGTGAAAAGGTTTATTTTCGTGTATTTGAGAATAGCAAAGCTCACTGGGAGATAGGAATAATAGACAAACAAATTAGTAACATGATTTACATGGTTCAGGGACAGAAGTTTGTACATAAACGTCATGTACACCAAATTAGAAGACGGTATGAAAGCGTTGTCGACAGGCATCCCATAGAAGATGATAGTATGGACGTCGTCTTTGATACGTTTGAGGTTCTAATACCGCAATCGGTACCAGAGCTCAGAAGGCCCAAAAGAAAAGGAAGTTTACGGAACCTTTAGAAGTTAACCCGAAATGAAAAAGATATTGAACATCTTTCATTTCATACCATGACTACAGAAAAAAAAAAGAATGAGTAAAAAACCCATATCCTCTCTTATGAACTTTGAATTACCAGAAAAGCACAATACTCATTGGATTATTGGAAATTATTAATATTATAATTTACCATTAGACTTATTCAATTTTTTTCATTATTTAGGACTATAGTTAACACATGAAATGCGTGTCGTAAATCTAAAATGAACGAAAAATTGTGAACGTAATTCCTGTATGTAGCTTTTTTTTCAAAGTGGTTGTTGCTGATTTTTTATTTTTATTCTTTTGGTTGAATAAAGTATTGTGTAGTAATTAAAAAAAAAAGAGACTCCATGCGGAGTTAGGCTGAAAAGTGGGGGATGTTGTAGTGTCCTCCCTCTAATGAGTCTATTGTGGATGCTTCCATCTAGTATAAAATTAGTAGGAAAGTAAGCCTTGGTGGAACAGTAGCATAGACTGAACGTTGGTCAACCGACACACATATCTGTTGTATTTACTGTTCAATACACGATTTAACAGCAACCTCTTGTTTTGTTATTTCATAACCATTTACTTGGTCACAACACTTTTCTAATTAAATAATCTCTTAGTTTTATTGGCTTTTGTATTTTACAATTCAGAGCTAAATTTTGGGTAGAAACGCTCTCGATTTACAAAGAAAATCGATGATTTATATTTCTCAAAGTCTTCTGCATTTAATTAAAAAATCACAAACTACACATAGTCGAGTTTTTTAGTTTTCATAAAATCAAGTAAGTGCTGGTGGTGGTGGCGGGGTAACAGATGTAAAAAAATATTTTTACCATGTCTTTCTAAAAAACAAACATTTTTGAAATAATTGAATTCAGTTTTGAATAAGTTCTGAAAGTTTCATTAAAGTCTGACAGTTATTTGATTTTTCTCAAGAATTTCCAAATTGTGTTTTTCAAGTGAAAAAGCGTTAAAAATCTAATGCTAAATACTACGCGACCACTGACGTAAAAAAACAAAACCAACATTTTTAACGTTCTAGAAAGGATTAATAAATAAATAAAATGATAAAATATACTTTGGTCTTTCTTAATAATAATATAAACATTTTGGCGATAAAATATTGTTTTTTATTAAGTTTGGGGCCTTTTTTCATCATGCTATGCCGTTTTTCGGCGAATTATTGAATATACCTAGTTTATATTAATTTAAAATGAATGACGAAAGCGTTTTTGTTTAAATAATTGCTCCACGAGTGAAGAAAAATAATTTCCAACCAATAATCAATAACCTTAGTCATAAATTACAATAAGTGAATGCAAATAACTAATCTCCTAAAACGGCATACATGGTAATATATAGAGTGGTTGAGGAAAGAAAATTTACCTAATCACCGCATTGTAACATTACCACACTGATGATATGGTAACAGTTTGTGAATAGATGAAAACAGACAAGGGCACCTATAAATATTTGGCGAAAAAAAATCAAACGAAAAACAATATATATATATATATATATATATATATATATATATATATATATATATATAAAGAAAGAAAGAACTAAGATATATAATCCGGTGTTCTTATAGATATTTTTATTTTTTTAAAATAGTGCTCAATGTAAATTTACTGAATAAATATTATAAATTAACTGATTTAAAATATGGTTTTTTTCGCTACACAGTTCTAACCATGTTTCAAAAATGGAAGCTAAAAGCTTCGAATTTAATTTTGTAATTAAATTAAAGACATTAGTTCCATTTCAAGCGAATTTTGGAGTAACTTTTTTTTTTTTAAAATTACTGCAAAAATACATAATTCACGTTTCCAAGGATACAGAGAAATCCATTTATCCAGACAAGGGGTGGTTGCGTGTTCATTATCGCTGTATTTTGTTGTATCAGTTATTAGTTACGTAGGGGTAGGGGTAGGGATGTATTTTTCAATGAATTCTGACATCCATTAAATGCATGTCATCTGGATTTTTTTTTTAAATTATTGTTAACGGCAAAAATTCTTACGGCATTTTTTTTATATATTTCTATACTTAAAGATTTTTGTGGGGTGTTTAGGTTAGAATACGTTTTATTTAACTACGATTTTAAAAATATTTTCACTTTTAATTTTTAATATACTATATTTCTTTTTAAAATAAGTAAATGTATTAGAATTACTTACAGTAAGTAAAATTATTTTTCTATATCACGTATAAGTATGTATATTACCAGGTCACAATTTAAAAAAAATTATATTTAAATATTATTTAAGTAAAATTTATGACAGTTACGGTAAAAATAGCTAATTCATTTCTCTGATTTAGTAAACTTTATTTTTTATAAACTTAGTAATATATAGTTTCTCATGTATGTACAAAGGACATGGGTCATTTAATGGCCTACATCTTCTAGCTTTTCATCTTAATTTCATTTTACTGTAGGTGTTTTATTGGATTCATTTAAGTGCTTGTCGTAATTTGAGAGAAGTGTTTAGGTTAGAATACGTTTTATTTAACTACAATTTTAAAAGATGTTAAGTTAGAATTCGTTTTAACTACAATTTTAAATACAACTTTAAAATATTTTCACTGTTAATTTTAATAGACTATATTTTTTATTTATAAAACAAGTAAATGTAATAGAATTACTTACAGTATATAAAATTATTTTTCTCATTAAATATAAGTATGTATATTACCAGGTTGCACTTTTTAATTTTATTTTTAAATATTATTTAAGGAAAATTTTTGACAATGACGGCATAAAATAGCTATTTCATTTCTCTGATTCAGTAAATTTTTATTTTTTTATAAACTTAGTAGTATATAGTTTCTCATGTATGCACAAAGGACATGGGTCATTTAATAACCTACATATTCTAGCTTTTCTTATTAATTTCCATTTTACAGTAGGTGTTTTATTTGATTCTTTTAGGTGCCAGAAGTACTTCGAGGGAGATATTTGATTTTTATATTTATTTATCCTAAATGAACTTTGAAGTTGGTTGAATCTTTTTTTGAACTCATGGCTAGTGCAACCTATATTACTATACATATATATATATACTATATATATATTTATGTTTTCAGTATTTTCAATCGAAGAGATATTGCATTGGTATACTAATGATTCTGTGCGACATTTATTTTGTAGAGGGCAATTTTGTGGGTTTCTACAGTTACATAATTTTTGCTTATCCTCATCAGTTTTTATTTTTATTCTTCCATTGTCTAATTTTTTTTGGTTTTGGTATAAGTGTTTATTTAAGACATTAGCACTATGTTTCTTAATAATTTTGTCTAAGTTTTCCGTATAGCTGTAACTCAATTTTAGTGTATTTTTATTGAAAATAGTATTTAGTTTACTTTCACTAGGAAAATGCTTGACTATTAATGCGAGGAATTTTTGTCCTAATTTGTTCTTTACGATTTGGTTGTATGGAGGCGTATACCAAATTATTTTTCTACTTCTGTTTTTTCTATGCTTTCCATTTTCATTTTTAATATAAGTTAGTTTTGGGTTTTTGTAGCCACTATCTTTTAGAGCTTTATTATAGGAATTGATAGGCTCATCGAAAATCTTGTCATTTGCTGAATTTGTACTTATTCATTTTCGGATAGATAACGGTATATATATATATATATATATATATATATATATATATATATATATATATATATATATATTATATTTTTTTTTTTAAAGTGGAACAGATACACATTAGCGGACCTGAAAATGAAGTAATTAAAATTCTTACTAGATAAGTTGGTGTGGTTGTCATTGTACCCGTGATTTAGGTTCGGTCTAAAAAGAGAGAAATTAAAAAAAAACAAAAAAAACTGGTGTACATGCGTGGTCACTTTGATGAATTGGCTCTACCTGACCATTGGCTCTTCACTAATACATGACGTAATTTCTACCCTTTGACATGCGCTTAAAATTGTCAAGGACAGAAAACTAAATTTTGTAACGTTACAGTAAGAGCAAGAATACAAGTCATAAAAAAACATTTTAAATGAAGATAAAAACAAATAAAATGTGTTGTAGAGAACAATTTGTCTAAGAGAAACGTATGAAAACAAACTATACCAATGCTAGAAAAAGAAAAAAGAAATAGCCAATGTCTAATATACAGGGAATGCTTGTTAAATTCTTAATAGGTAACTAAATAAAAATAAAGACAATGTTGCGTAAACTTTATAGTTAATAGGATTTTATTGATGAAGTAAAGTAAAAATGCCGTGTTAAGAAGAAGCAGGAACAACTAGACATTTCAGATCTAGACGCGCCCTGTCGTGACGTAATTGTTGGCAAGCTCGTCTGGCTGATGAGTAGTGAGTTCAATCCTGATTGGGGCCTTATTAAATGACAACCAGTTCAAATCTAGTTTCAGTCATTTTACTTCACTGTATCACTTCAGGACGTAGACGATCTTTACAATTTGCTGCCCTTTGTAGCAATGTTTGCCTATTTACCATCCCTTCCGCTTCTTTTTACTGTCGTCCCAATTGTTATTCGCTGTTTCACTCTGTCCTTCTTGCTTTCAATATGTTCTATCAATATCAGTTTTCCAAGGCCTCTTTCTATGCTTCCTCAAAAATTGTTCCTTGTGAAAAATTTGACTAAAACAGTCACAACAATGATAACTCCATTGTTTTTCCACAAGCCTCTTCAGTCATATTATTACAAAAGCAAGAATTGCTTGATATGGTCAATTGTTTGAAACTGCAACAAGTGTCAAAATTGCTGGAAATATTCGTTTCACAGTATAAATGTTGCTATTATAAATATATACAACAAAACAGAATAACATATTACAGAAACAGTATGCATATTAAGAGGTCTTCATACAAAAAAATCACACAACCTAGCTTTATTCTAAGGATAACAGCAATTCAAAATTGAATTGAATATCACTGTATGCAGAATATAAGACTGGTTTTATAAATATATTGTGATTGCTTTAGTTATGTCTACAGAACAAAAGCTACTAAATGGAGTTGAATTCTATCGCTCAATTTGCCCTGGTTGTTTTATTGGCTGATCAGCCAATTTAGAGCTGTTCTACTTTTCCTTAACATAGACTGAATCAGACCACTGGTTATTGCACTCTCGACACCTACATTATTTCGACGTTTTATTCACTACTGAAGTCACGTGCTATGTCAAAGCGACCTTTTCTATCGCTTATCTTTCTAGCTCTTCTTGTAGTGAGAGGAAATGGATACTTGACAATCTCCTTCGCTTATCGCAGAATCTACTTTAATCAGAGAAGGACCATTTGCTGAGGACACAATTTCACCAAAGCAACAGACACGTGATCGACTGAGAGACTAGCATCAGTAACAACGTAAATAATAAATAATAATGACATCCCTCTGAGACAACTTAAAAAATCAAAACAAGGTTTCTAAAATAATAATAGGATATTCTCTTCAGAATATTCGTCTTGTTTTGACTATACAACAAGCTTCATTCGATATCCACAGAGATAATAAATAGAAAAAAGAAATTGAATAAACTAGCTAATTCCCTTTCCCCAAACTATTCATGCAATGAAATGATAGGACTTCTAAAATTGATACTGAATGGGAAAAAGCATACAAGAAAGGAAGTTGTTTTGATGCTTGAAAAATGGCGTAAAGGACACAAAGTAAAAGTGCAGGAACTAGACAAGACAGTAAAGGAAAGCAAGAGAAACAGCCCAAAATGCGAGCGACGAATTAGAGATGTTAATATCAAGCAAGTACAAAAATTGAAATATCTGGGGAATGTTATAATGAAAGATGTTACACAGAAACCCGAAGGTGTATTAGAAAAGCAACAGGTGCCTTCTAAGAACTAAACAAAGTATTAAGAAACAGCAACATTTCGTGAAAAACAAAGATTACCGAATGCAATATCAATCCTCCTACATAACAGTAAATGTACAACAATTTCCTCACAAATGAAGAATAGACTTGAAGAAATAGAGATATCGTTTTACAGAAAATTGCTGTGAATGCTATGGACGAGGCATTTTAAAAGATAATGAGGATGAAAAGGACAAATACTTAGGATCAGAAATATTTGCTTAAAAGTTCCGCTTGAAATTTCTGACAAACACCGCTTAAATCTACGAAAAATAGATAATTGTAGAGTCATAAAGTTTTAACCTCTGTCTGTTTATTTGTTATCTAACTCCTTGTAAGATTTTGGAAATAGACCCCCCTCATAACCATATATATTCTGAAACTACATTACCCAGGGTACTTGGATAGGTCTATTTCATTTTGATCAAAGGGGTCTCGAGGTGGAGAAGGATGAACAAACCACTCACTGATTTTCCCCTTTCATATAAATTAAATTTAAACTTCACCTTTGATTTAAATTTGAACAAGGCAATGGCTTCTATCCAAAATATATAAGGAGAAAGCCAGACGATGAGGGTCACTTCGGCAAGATCATTGAGTAATAGCGTAGGTAATTCATCTAGTAACATATAAAAGAAGAATGTGTTTGCAATGTAAGGGCGGACGTTCTCGTGCAACAAAATGACATCTTTTTCACTAAACTAAGTTTTGAAGGCAAGGTTTCATGGTTATTTACATATATATAAGGACTACTTTGACGGAAGTTAGGAAAATGCTTCTTTCAAAATAGGCATTTATCGACACATCCTTTCGAAAGGAATGTGACAATCGAGTTTAAAGTGGACAAAAATTGCTCACTCGCCCTCGGGACTACTCCTTTTCAGGGCACCTCAGGGACCAGGTAATGATTCTATTCCTCTCCCGAGGAAGGGGTATTGCTTGGGGAGACGGACAGCAGGGCCTTAAGCATTATGTTCAATTTTAACCAGCCAGCCACTTCAAATAATCAGACAAATGTCCAAACGCTCACGATAATTTTCCATGAAAAATAGAAAGGTTTTGAATAAAGTTTTAGCCTTTTCACTACTCCAACCAATTTGCTCTGGTTATAGCAAATAAAATTTTTATCACTAGATGCAGAAATGAATCAATATTCTTTTATTCAAATGGTTAGCTAGTTTAATCTAGTTTTATACTATTTTATCATTTTTCACAACATTAAAGTCTTCATTTTTGATTGATGGCTTAGGCCGATCCATTCACAATGGATTTTATAAAATAAAATTTACATTTGCAAATTTTTTTTTAACTGAAATCTTACTATCTGTTCACTAACAGCATTGTCTACTCTCCCAATGACAAAAATTATATTCTTCACTTAACTTCATTATGACTCAGTTTGAGTTCATACAATTATAAAATATGAAATTCACAAGTGTCCGTGTTTAACTGGAAAATGCAAAAATTATTTACCGAATAATCAAGATTTAAAAAAAATGTTTTCGAATCAAAGGAAAAATATCAAACCTAAAATAAGATCAACAATTGTTTTTGAACAACCAATATCTTGAAAGCGGAATAAAGGATAAAGACCTTCCCCCTCAAACACTCAATTGGTCTCAATTACCGAACGTTATACAAATGTGACATCGCCTTCCGCATATCCGTCATTGCACAACTGTGATGACATCAAAAGTCAGTTGTGTAAGCATATAAACCCGACTCGCTATGTTCACAGGTTTGGCCGTGATCGAATTCAACAAAGAATAACCTCAAGTGCTTTTTGGGAAAATAGCAAACAATACGATTTCTCACATAATGTCTTCTTTCTACTTCGAGAAGGTGAACTGCAGTCTTACTAACTTTCGGTCACGGAAAGAGGACTCTTACATTCACTGACCGTCTCGGCGACTGCTGACTCCTCACTGCTCGCTGGTCCCTTCCACACTGACTGCTCCGGACTGACTGTTCATTTCCTGACTCACTGGGCTATTATATAGATACAGGCCGGGTCCCACTATCCGTATCCGTCCACTTCCACTTTTGGGTGGTCAGTTTTTCAAAGGACTCTACTTTTATAATTATCTAAAATCGCTAACAAAATGTTATGTTTACCAATTCAAAGGCGGGCTGGAGACATGGTTCCTGAAAACTCTGGTCATTAAATTGACTTAAAAGATGGACTGAATCGAGGTTCCTAAGAAACTCTTTTTTATGTAACAAAGTTAATAAAAATATATTGTAGAGATTTATTTGAAAATAAATGAAAATATCTTATAAGGAGGCACATACCATTATTTAATTCGAAGCACTCCAATTATTCTACCCTTATTTGGTGTTATTTTCACCAAAGTTAGCAACCAGCTCAAGCTTTAGTATTATATAAGCAAATATAACTCATATTCTCAAAATAGACAAACTTCTAAATTATCATCACGAATCTGAAATCTCATTACATCTACCTGAAGGCAATTGTTGCTATTTTCACAAAAGTTAGCAACGAATTTAAATTTATAACAAACTCATAATTTGTTGCTTTTAAATAAATGTATTTGTTAACCTTATAAAAGTTAGCAACAAATTCAAACCTTATTAATTGTAAATATAATGGTAATAGTAATAATAATAAGACAACACAAATCTATTACACGTAAATTACTACAATTTAATGCAAGTGGATTTTTGTAAAGAAAGTGCTCATTATAAAAAATTGAGTAAGAATTATCAAGATAAAGAAAAGTCCAAAAGACTTCAACTTCCGTTTTTAAAACTTTTTCAGTGATGAAGTTTTTTAGCATAGACCAAGTTTGAAATTCGCATGGAAGCTCACTGACGTTCTTTATGCAACTTATATAAATATAATACCTATTAAGGATTCAATAGATTTATCTGAACTTGGCGAGTGGTGTACATGAGAAACTTGAAGTCAGACATAAGATAAGTCTTTTGAACTTTTCCTTATCTTAAGTAATTGCAGATATATCTAGATCATTCCATACATGAAAAGTTAAATGGGATCTATCTGATAATGCAGTAATTTTTAGTCATTTGTCTTGGTTATAAGATTTTGCGTTCGACGTTCTTATGGCGTTCATTGCAAGAAATTACTTTGATGCTATTTCTCAACTATTTGTTTTAAGCAACGACTTTGGAATCCACTCATTGAGCAAAAAATCTGGCTTTGTAGACTATATTATTGGAAGTTGACAGACGGCCTAAAACTCAACATCATTATCTATACATTATTTGGGTATTACAATTTACACGACAATGCTAAACTTTGTTCAGTGAAATGCCATAAAGTTAAATTTGTGTGGCTTATCTCTGCCCAGTTATGATCTGTTTTCAATCTATATTCTGAAATCACTGTTTTGTTTCTGTTTTAGTTATTTACGACCCGAAATAAAATAACATACTCATTTATTCTCTTAAATTTTCCTGTATTGCTAGCAACATAACCTTTTCTTAAAGAGAACGATGAGAAGGTAATTTAGATACATTAATAATCGGTTGCTAGTCATGCTGATACCTACTTTGATGAAAAGCCTAACACTTATTTTCCCTTTACTAAGTAAAGAACAAGCAAAATAAAATATCGCGAGGAATAAACCTTATACATGCAAACAGAAATAAAATATTTTCATCATCGATCCTCCTCAACCTTGTCTGGAATAATATTATGTATGTATGGAATAATATAATGCACAAGCAGCTGAGCCACATTATATACATTATGCAGTAATTGATTGAACAAAGCTAACACGACTTGTATTTGTTGGATGTATTTTTCATAAAACTGTAACAGCATACGTTACATTTTTTTAATTATTTCACCCCAAGCAAGACAATAAAGCCACTAAGACTCAAGGGGTTAGTGAGTTTGAGAATATGAGAAAAAGAAAACATTAATAAGAAGAGAGAACAATAAAAAAAACAAGAATTAGGAATATAGAAGATAACAATTGACATTGATTTTCAAAAATTTAAATGCAAATTTGTCTATGTAATATGGCACTGGCCCTGTTCAATGTTCAGCATGAAATTGCTGGATGATGCTCTAGAGCGATTACTGATTGGATAACAATTATTAAAATTCTCAGAAGACTAGATTGAATGGTTGAAAGAAAGATGGGAAAAGAAACGAGTTAATACTTATGTTTTAAACAATATAATGATTTTAAGAACGGTTCCAAAGAGAATCGAACCCAGAAATAACTAGTTAAAATTTAGAAAATTTAGCAAAACCAAATTTCTCCCAACCTATCCCTTCAATAATAAGAAGACATGATTAATGTGCTGTCAGAATTTCTTGGTCCTGAGATCCCAAATACGTGGTTTGTTTATATTAATACTATTCGCCTAAAACGCTTATGAAAAAGAGTGACCTAATTTATTTAGCAAGAAGACAAGTGGTTTATGAAAATATTCCTAAGATCGCCTTGATCGGAAGTGGAAAAATTAGTGTCAAATTTTAGGGAAGAAAATGAATACTCACGGGTCCCAGACAGAGTCATCACAGATTTGCTCCGGACTTGCCTTGTCGACTCATGTCGCCATCACAAGAAGACACCCGCATTCTTGTGACCGAAGCGAACACACAGAAACATATAGTACAAAAGAATTAAGTGAGAGGTGATAGGCTATTACTGCTTGATCTCTCAGGCCACTAACCAGCGGGATAGAACTTAGTCTTCAGTAGATAATAGAGACATCGTATTCACCAGTTTTAATATTCAATAAACCTGTTAGTGTTAACAATGAAGGAGTTCTCGTTTCAGCCTTGATTGTCCCGGACGCAAAGAATCAACTTACCACGCCGTAGTCGAGAATCGCTCATTTCTTATCTGCGGTACACAAGTTATATTATGATCGACAACTACATATCACTGTCAATTCCAATATCGTATAGAGTCAATAGTTTCTTATAGTGTCAAATAGACGACCCAAAAGAAATATCGACATATACTACAGCGTGATTCGAATTTCCAAGAGGACAGAGTTGTGATGACCAATAAGAGCCAGGAGAGGAGGTAAGGATCAATTCAAATAAAGAAGTATGTTAATTAGACTTATTAGGGAAACGAGTATGGATATCCGCTATTAGTTAATCCATCGGTAGCGATAGAAGAGTTTAAATTAGTTTCTCAAAGTACTAAAATATCTGGAGAATGTTTCTAGAGAAAAGATTCTACAATAAATAAATTGATACGAATACCCCGAATATTGGAGAAAGAAAGTTTGAGGTGGGTAGGTGATTTTGTTTTCTGGTTTACTCGTATTTCATTTAATTGTAACAACCATAAGAATAATCATTTTTAAGGAGAAAAATGACAAAATAATTCCGTCGCCTATGGCAATGCAAATCGACTAGATGGTGTAATGTGGCCTCATGGTTACCTACCGGAAGAACATCTAAGCACATAGAGTGCCATATCACGTGCACTGCAAATACCCCGGTATTATGAGACTATAACAGGAGGATGGGCGCTTTAATTAAAATCTCAGCAGTTGAAATCTAAGGAATATTAACATAAAATTAGATAATTTATTTCAAGTATAAGCTTCTAGTTAAAATTAATTAAAGTTTAAATACACGCACACACGCACACACACAGCGCGCACACATGCACACATATATATTTTTACACTAGACATTGGATTAAAGTATACTTCGTCAAATGGACCACTTATTCTTACTATAATCATAATTTAAATCGTAGTGTAAAGATTAAATAATAGAAACCAATAAATAAGAATAGATATTATAAAATTATTTTCAAATATATAAAAGAAAGTTTTATCATTGTTGTTGGGAAAATCGCTTATACAAAATCATTAGTGAAAAATGACCAAAACAAACGTTACGTCTTGAAAGGTTTTTCCTAAAAATTCGAAAATACAGCCTTTTTCAAAAAAAATCTTACGTTAAAATATAAATAAAATGCAATTAATTCATAATCATTTGATTTTTAAGGCACGGGGCGCGTTTTGTAGGTCCCCTTTGAGAGGATGCAGTATTATGGTGTAGGAAGGAGTGAATGGTGACGGACGAGTTCTTATGGTGAATGTGGAAATTGTAATGTGTGAATGGGTCGTGAATCAGATAGTGATGACCAGCCTCAACCTCTCCCCATTTTTGGACTTGTGCCTCAATTGTATTTTAAATACAATAAATAATAATTCATGGCAATGGGTAAATTATTTAATAAATACAATGTATTGTTTATTATTAATATAATAATTCTCAATGATAATATAATCCTGTGAATTCATAAACATATTATAAAAAAGAAAACAATTGATATACGACGACTTATCTCAAAAAATAAATATGTATTTTAATAAATAAAGATGTATAATAATATAATATAATACAACTTATAATCATATAATAAACAATGAATAGTATAAGAATAAATACATAAATAAAAATAATCCCAACTTCCCTTAAAAAAACACAATTGGAGCTCTGAAAAGACGCGCCCATTCACCATGACATCCAGCGTTGTTTTTTAAATACCGTTATGAATGGGTTTGCACGCCATTACAATTTCTTCATTCAAGCAATAAATTAGCGAAACTGGTTAAGGAAAAAGTTGGAGGAGCTAATAGAGCAATAAGTCGGGGAAATTGATCAAGCAAAAAATTGGAGGAATTAATCAAACGATAAGTTGAAGAAATTGATTGAACAATAATTCGGAATAATCTGTAACAACTAAGAAATTTGATAGAACAAATGACACGAAATCGAATATTAGATTTAACTAAGAACAAATTGTATTCATCTAACAGGTTTAAAAAATTGTAAAACAGATGTGCCATCAGTCTTGTCAGTGCAATTGTTGGCGGTCAGATTTCTTCTTTTTTTGTGTAAATCTGAGACACAAGTGTAGCTGTATTCAGAATCAAAATAAGAAATCCTTAAATAATCCACAAAACAGAAGAATGCTCGTATTCCTTGACTTCTTTGTACCTTCTTTTCTACAGCTGCCAGAAGATATATTCACTGAAGAAAACGTTGCACGTATATATATCGTGGCAATATCAGCCAAGCAACTTCTTTTTACGTTTTGATTAAAAAAGTTGGTGCATGAGTTTAAGTGAAAAAAGTAAATATTTGGAATATTTATTTTTACGGTAGGTAGGCAGGTATTCGTGCAACGCAATCTCCCTATCCGTAATTACCTCATTTTAAATATCAAGCATAGATCTTCATTATTTAAAAATTATTTTTTGTAATTCCAGCTCAAAATTGATTGTAACTGACACAAAAGCAACTACCTTGTGATTAGTGGCTATTTGCATCAGTTAATTGCTAAATTAAAGTCAAGTGAACAATCATAGCTGTTTTGTGAAAAAAAAAAAAAAACACTTGATAATCTTTTGTAGTGACCGAGCCATGGACAACCCATTAGTAAGTTGGCTTCGTAGTTTTCTGATTTACATTCGACTAAATGCTATGTGAATTAAAATAATGTTAGGTTTCATAAGTACCAAACTTACGAAAGAAACATTCACAACAATGGAAAGTGATCCTAGTAAATTACAAGCGATCATCGACAACAACGTCTACACTTAAAAATTTAGTATCAGTATTGCTGGTCTGCCCTACCACATAGTTAATTGTGCCGGTGAAAATGATGTTAAAAATAATTCGATGTACTCTTATGAAAGAACTAGCAGTGGCGAAATAATGAAGTTAATGATAAATTAAAAATGTTACTTAAAGTGTTTTAATTTATTTTCCCTTGCAGCTTCGAGGGTAAATTGCGCTACATTAAAGAGGATTAAATACGTCAGAGTTTTTATATAACCATACACACGAATATACAAAAAACAACACACACACACACACACACACACACACACACATACATATATATATATATATATATATATATATATATATATATATATATATATATATATATATGCAGTTTACTATGGAGGTGGCGAGCGATGCTACCCTACCATTCCTGGATGTTTTAGTTGAACGTGTAAGGATGGTTTATTCATCACCAGCATTTACCGCAAACCTACGTTCACTGGTTTATATACTAAGTGGAATTCCTTTGTTCCTAAGTCCCGTAAGATCAACTTGATTTCTACTCTAGACCATCGTGCGTTGATGATTTGTTCTCAATGCACACTTGATCAGGAACTGGAGGAAATCTGTAGTATTTTCATTGGTAACGGTTTTCCTATTAATGTCATTAGACGCACTATTGAATGGAAAATAAATTTTTGTATCCCTTCTAAAACTACCATGGATGGGTAGAAATTGTCAAGTACTCGCCGACAAGGTATCGGCGTGTATTACATCTAGTTTTTTGACTGTGAAGTTATGTGTCATTTTTGAGACTCGTTCGGTGTTCCCCTCTTTGGTCTGTCCTATTTACAGAATTGTTCCGTGGTATATAAATTGAAATATCAGTGTGATGTTGAATACATAGGACGGACCAAACAGAGATTGGAGACCCATATCGGTCAACACGCTTCAGCTAGTATAAGAGCAGGTAACTCTAGTCATTCTTTTAGGACGACCCAAGCAGTGCATGACTCAGCTATTGATCAGCACCTTTTAGATTATTCTGTTTACGTCAGTATAGAGATGATTGTTTCACCATTTCAGTTCTTGTGAATATCGACTTCTGTCTCGTCCCAAATCACATCAACGAATTCTTTTGAAGAAGTGTTAGTCGATAGAATACTTAAGGAGAAAATTATATAGAAAAGAATGTGCAAATTAATTTAAATAAATATATTTATTCAGTGGTGTCAGATCATTATATATATATATATATATATATATATATATATATATATATATATATATATATATATAGCGACTGCTATGTTTGTCCACGCCCACAATTTATTCGTCTGTGATTGGCTAGTAAATCAATACTGCTTTTCAATAAGACAATTTAGCAATTGCAGTCATCCCTTTGAATTCTTCGCTCGTGAACTTGCTCACATGTTTCTTTGATACAAAATCAGTAATTGGTCAAATTTTAACCAATCAAACATTTTAATACTAAATCAATTTTTCCCGCGTTTTCGTTCGGAGCCTACCGGTACTCTCAAAAGAAGCAATTTTGCCACAAGCCGCCAGTAGAGTCCAGCTATTTCGCTTGTCCACACAAATCTACGACTTTACTCACAATATTTCAAACGCACACACAGACACAAATTTCTGTAACACATTATACATATCTCTCTCTGTGACTTAGCCAAGTTCATGAACCAGAACTCTATTAATTTCTCTAAACACGCATCATATATATATATATATATATATATATATATATATATATGTGTGTGTGTAAAAGACAAAGGAAAACTGTAATATTAACCGACGCGTTTCGTCCAATGTGACCTTTTTCAAGGCAAAAACGAAATGATTTTATTACAACAAAGTCACTAATAGCAACTGGAAGAATTTAGAAAATGTTGTTATATTCATATTGTCAACTGAAAATATTGTCTTTTTCTACAGGTTAACTCTGGGAAAATTTTTTTATACATACATATATATATATATATATATATATATATATATATATATATATATATATATATATATAAAAAGAACAGTCAGATCTATAATCCAGAGTTTTTTTAGCATTTATTTTTAAAAACAGTGCTCGTGCACAATAGAGCATAATGTTATAATTATTATTTAAAAATATTTATTCATCGCGACATAAAAATTACCATGTTTCGAAACAAAAACCTAAATCTTAAATTAAACTTAAAATTTGAAGTTCATTTTCATTTTCAAGCGATGCTGAATCCCTTTCGAAAAATTGATTTACTTCCTAATTTAACAAATTGTAAACCCCAGGTCCGCTATATAAGTTTTGTTTAGTTTAACCGTCAAAACCTGTATGTTTAATTTTCTATTCTATTTTACTAATTTTCAAATAAACTGCGCAAACCTCTTTAAGTCGTGGGTCAACCATTATCTATCCTACATATCCTTAAAATACAGAGAGATTTAAATGTCATCAGTTGCAAAGATGTTAAGATTTAGTTATAAATATATTTATGATTATATATAATTGTTGTGGAGTAAATAAGGTACACCACAGTAACACAAATGAACTGGGCAAGACGCCTTAAATCAAGAACACAAAGTGAGTCAGAAAAGTTAGAGTCTGACAAGACGAGACCTCTGTCTTAGGACAGATTGTGATAAGACCTTCCTTTTCGGGCGGAGGATGATGCAGTCGAAGTCTGACTTCGGATAGAGACTCGGTTGAGAAAAACAGAGCAGCACTGTACCAAAGTCCACTTTTGCGGGGCTGGTCAAATTTTTATCTTTGGCCCGGGTGGAAAAACAGCAAACATTACCCTGTCGCATATAATCAGCAGTCAAGCTCAGGCCCGCGACAAGACAAGACCTCTGTTTTCGGGCAGAAAGTATCAAGATCTCTCCCTTTGGGTGGAGGATGACTCAGCCAAGGCTCTGTATTCGGATAGAGACTCGGCTGAGAAAAACTGACCAGTACTACCCGATCCGCTTTGGCAGGGACTGGGTAGATATTGACCAGTGGCACGAGTAGGAACCCTTGGCTTCCCACAATACCATTGTCCTTGAGTGTCATCTAGTCCGCAGTAGGTCGACAGGTAAATACCAGTTCGTCGTAGTCAGCTCGGGACAAGACAATACCTCTGTTTTCAGGCAGAGTGTGACAATACCTGCATCTTTGGGCAGTGTATGACTTAGTCGGTCGTCTGTCTTCGGATGGAGACTCGGCTGAGAAAAACAGAGAATTAGGAGTCAGGCAGTTCGCTGTCGGACTTGCTACTGACAGGACCTGTGTTTTCGGACAGAGGTTGACTCAGGCAGGCTCTGTTTTCGAATAGAGACTCGGCAGAGAAAAACGGACCAGTACTCTACCCGAGCCCGCTTTTGCAGTGGCTCGGTAAATTTTGACCAGTGGCCCGGGTGGAAACGCATGGGTTTTCCACAGTGTCGCATCGAGTCGACATTGGAGCGACCTGTCCGTTACCGTCAGTCCCAGGATAGCGACAAGACAATACCTCTGTCTTTGGGCAGAGGATGATAAAACCACTGTTTTCAGGCGGGCGGTGGCTCAGTTGAGTTTTTGTTTTCGGAGAGAGACTCGGCCGAGAAAAACAGACTAGTACTGTACCCGAGCCTGCTTTGGCGGGGGCTGGGTAATTTTTAACCAGTGGCCCGGGTGGAAACGCTCGGGTTCCTCACAGTAAACTTGACCTTGTTTCACATCTAGTCCGTAGTGGGCGACCGGTAAATACCAGTCCCAGGCTCGCGACAAGACAAGGCCTCAGTCTTCGGGAAAAAGTATACAATACCTCCATCTTCATTCGTCTGTCTTCGGAGAGAGACTTGGCAGAGAATAACAGAATTTTGTGTCAGACAGTTCGCTAACTACTGACAGGACCTCTGTTTTCGGTCAGAGTGTGACTCAGGCGGGTTCTGTCTTCGACTAGAGACTCAGTTGAGAAAACCGACCAGTATTGTCCCCGATCACGATTTGACCAGTGACCAGGGTGGAAACACTCGGGTTCCCACACTACCATTGTCCTTGTGTCACATCTAGTCCACAGTAAGGTGACTAGTAAATAACAGTTCGTCGCAGTAGGTCTCACACTCGCGACAAGACGTCTGTCTTCGGGCAGAAGGAGACAAGACCTTCCTCTTCTGGCGGAAGATAGTGATCCGGCTGAGAAAAACAGACAAGTACTCTACCCGAGACAGCTGGGCTGGGTAAATTTTAACCAGTGGCCCGGGTGAAAACGCTCAGGTTGCCCACAGTGTGGCTACCAGTAAATACCAGTCCGTTGCAGCCAGTCCCACGCTCGCGATAAGACAAGACCTCTGTTTTCGTTCAGAGAATGACAAGACCGCCATCTTCGGGCGGAGTGTAACTCAGTCTAAGTCCTTAGAGACTCGGCTGAGTAAATCAAAATAGGTGGAGACAGGCATTTCGCTGTCTGGCTTACAACTGACAGGACCTCTGTCTTCGTGCAGAGGGTAATTCAGTCGAAAAACAGACAAGTACTGAACCTGAGACCTTTTTTTGCTGGAGCTGGTTAAATTTTGAGCAGTGGCCCGGTTGGAAACGCTCGGGTTCCCCCACAGTAAACTTGTCCTTGTGTTGCATCTATTCAGCAGTGGAACGACCGGTAAGTATCAGTCCGTCGCAATCAATCCCTTGCTCGTGACGAGACAAGAACTCTGTCTTCGAACAGAGGGTGACTCAGTCGGGGTGCTGTCTTCGGACAGAAACTCGGCTAAGTAAAACAGACCCTTTCGCTCTCTGTCTTACGACTGACAAAACCTCTCTCTTTGGGTGACTCAAACTCTGATAGAGACTCGGCTAAGAAAAGCAGATTAGTACTGTGCCCGCTTTTGCTTGGTTAATTTTTGACCGGTGATCCGAGTGGAATCGCTCGGGTTCCACACATAAAACTTTACCTTTTGTCACAACTAGTCCGAACTGGGGCGACCGGTAAATACCAGTCAGTCGCAATCTGTCCCAGGTTCGCGTCAAGACAAGAGCTCTGTCTTATGGAAGAGGGTGACAAGACCCCCGTCTTCAGGCGGAGGATTACTCAGTCGGGGCACTGTCTTCGGATAGAGTCTCGGCTGAGAAAAACAGACCAGTACTATACCTGTTCCCCAAATGAAACTTGACCGCAGTGGGAAACTGGGTAAATACCAGTCCCTCGCAGTCAGGTAGACTACTGTCTGGCTCGTGATTGCGAAATTCTATGTCTTCGGGCAGAGTATGACTCAGTCGAGGCTCTGTCTACGGACGGAGACTCAGCTGAGAAAAATAGAAAATGCAAATTGCTCGAATCCACGATTGCGGTGACTGGGAAAAATTTTGACCATTGGTTGTACATACTCGGGTTCTCCACACTGGTGGGGAGACTGGGTAAATACCTGTCCATTGGAAGAACTCTAATGACGTCATCCCGATTAGCGTAAGCATGACATAATACTATAACAATTAGGAGTGAGTTATAACAGTGGCAACGAGAAATCGAAACTCATACATAATAGAAAAAGTACTTTTTGCTTCGGCGCACATGATAACAGTGACAACAAGAAGTTAGAACCATGTTAGTTTAATTTTTTTCTCTTTGGGGTGTGTAAAAAAGAGAAAAATAAAGAAAAAGAAGGAAAAAACAGATATGCTTTAAATATGGAAGAATTATTAGCCCAAATGGTAAAAATACAACAGCAACAACAGCAGTTGTTGGAACTCCAGAAACATCAACAAAATTTAGTTAATAATACGGAAGAAAACAGAAAATTCTTCAAGTTCTTTCACTCCAGAAGCGGTGGCAAATGCCATAACTGAATTCGCATACAATTCACGGAATTACCTTTTGGGCTTACTTTAGAAGATACAAGCAAATTTTCAGAGACGAATTTAGCAACTGGGAAGACGAGAAAAAAATCAAAACTCTTGTTGAGAAAGTTAGCAGCGGTCCAACATGCAAAATGCTGTAACTATTGTACTATCCAAAAACCAAGAGAAATTTGCTTTGAAGAAACAGTAAATATTCTGACTAAAATTTTAACGAGAAAAGTTAGTTATTCAATAATCATTGGAAGTGTATGAATTTTGTCACATATGCTGGAATCGTTAAAAAGGAGTGTGTAAGATTCAAATTAAATGAACTGACTCAGGATATGTTTAAAGAGTTAATTTTCATTCAAGGGTCAACAGCAAAAAAAAAAAAAAACAAAAAAAAAACAAATCTAGCAAAACTTGAACAGAATCAAAAATTAATGTTACAAAAAATAATGGAAAAATGTCAGAATCCTAAATTAATATCTGAAGAAATTGAAAAAAAAGAATGTACATATTATTAAAAAAAATGTGGAAAAATGAAAATAATGTTTCAGATGTGAAAGGTTACATATCGGAGTAAACTGTGCCTTTAAAAATTCAAAAAGTGCTAGGTAAGTAAAAAAAATGAGGACATAAAAAATTACAATTATGAAACTAAAGCAAGGAAAAGTTCTCAAAATAAAATTTCTTATGGTGTGTTGTGAATGAAAAATTTTGAAAATCAAAGTCTTATTGATATTGAAATGTTAAAAATGTTTTTATAAAATGCAACTAGACACTGATAGCAATATCAGAATAATCAACAAAGCCACATGGAAAGCAAACAGAAAACATTTTGAAAATAAAAAAAATGACTAAAAGGTAAGATAGATGATTTCTAGAACACAATCCAGACTTAAATGTTTAAAAAATCCATATGAACAGACTACGAATGTTTGCTCTAAGACCCCTAATACCTAGCATATTAAAGCAAAAGATATATTAAATGAATTTCAGTTCAAATCTGAAAAAACCAAGGATGAAAATCATCATAACTATGCATACTGGATTTAAATGGATCAAGACCTTGAAAAATTAGTAAAAGTAGATACAGAGGTTAATACAATTTCAGAAAAAAAACCTACCATAAAATTTCAACCTTGTTTATTTAACAGATTTCTCCATGGTCAAGACTGCACAAGTTTTAGTAGGTCCAATAAATGGATGATCAATCTTTACAGTGGATAGCTTTACTATGTGACCTAACACTTAAGTGCAAAAAAAAAAAACAACTTCCACAGTTATAGTGAATTTTTACACAAACTGTTTGCAAGATATGTCATTCTGGATGCGATAGTCTCAGATGACTGTACACAATTAACTGACGATTTAAAGAATACTGTTTTTTTAAATCGGTAGATTGAGTAAGTTGTTACTAGGTCAAAAAAATTTGGATAATAAAATGACCAAAATTTTTCAAAACTTTGAAAAAGCATTTTTAGATATTCCTGCCTCTCTGTCTCTTTTATTTATACCTTCTCTTTCGATCAATCTCTCTGTTTTTTCAAAAGGAGAAATTAACCATTAGAGTGTCTTTTTAGACAAATTATATATATGGTAAAAGGAATACAAATGGCATTTGAATCAGTTAAAAAGGTTTAGTTGAAAATCCTTAAGAAGGAAGAACCTATGCATAATGTATATAATTCTGAATACCAAAAAGAATTCATTGAACAATAAGGATTAAAAAAAGAAATGTACAGAAAAACTAGAGGTTTACTCTCTAAAATAAAAGAAATCAAAAATTACTAGCATTGGTAAACTCATTTTTTGAAATGAGGGATGAATACTAACGAATTAAATAAAATATTTACTAATAAAAAATTCATTTTTTTACTTGTTGTGGAGTAAATAAATACACCCTCAGTTTCACAAATGAACTAGGCAAGATGATTTAAATAAAAACTCCAAACCTCAGGTATAACACTGTGGAACATCCTCGTTCTTGTGCATCCATCGACAATACTGTCCTGTCCTCGGTCACTGGTGAGTCCAATGATCAAATTTACTTTCTAACCAACGAGTTTATATCACTTTTATGGATTCCTATATATCAATGTCCCATTTTGTTTTGTTTTAATCATTGTATAGGCAAGGATTGAATCATCGCCAGATTGGTGTCGTTTATTCTCACAATGTTATAAGATGAAAAAAAAGCCTGTCGACCAACAAAGTTTATATAACTGAGGTTTATGCAGGAATGTATATTTTTTGGTAAGTCTTTAACATAGTTAACGACCAGTAGTCTTTTTTTTTGACATTTTGTTCTTCGTTTCAGGCAGGATTTAGGAAAAAGATGAACGGAATCTTTCTCCCTCTCTTTAATGTCATTATATAAGAGCCAATTCTTTCAGGAATTTCGTTAAGGGCACTCTGCTCATGTTGTTGATCCGCTAGACTAAAACAATGCATGAATCAGGAGTTCTCTGTGACAGGAAGTTTTGGGGATTGGTGAAGTTCATCTCTTCCTGGTGTAATGGAACTTTGTCTAAACCTCAGCGTCCTCTGCAATTTTCCAAGAAAAACTTTTAACCCTCGCCCAAAATTGGGGTGGGGTCTTAAAGCATCGATCTGGGATTCCAGGATCTTCCAAATATCAATCAACAAAAGATGAAAATGTTCTAGGAAGTAATTCAAATGTCCAAATTTGGGAATCCTTCCTCCAGAATTAAAGATGAATACCATTGGCGTGTTACTTCTTCTTCTTTTATTTCTCTTAATCGACATTAAACCAAACTTCAATGGGTGCCATCTGATTTCCCCTACAGTGGTATTAATTAAAATTATCTGTTTCAATTTCACATCATCAGAAATGTTTCATCAAACTTTTGATATTTTCCAAATTCTCTCCTTGGACAATTAAAATTCCTCCCTTCTCTTCAGAGGATGCTTATTCAAACTATTATCTTACCAATAAGACCAAATTCTTCATTTGAATGAGATTTTATTTCTTTAGTGATAAATACAAAACACTCCTATCAACAAGTAAAATAGAATCATTTCCTTACTCTCTTCTTTTTCCTTTCTTATAGCCAACTTTATACATTCTTTTCTCAGAAATGCCAGTTTGGTTGTTTTTTATTTTCACATTTGACCCATATTTACCCTTGGGCCTCAACAAAACCAGATGCCTATTTATTTCATTGTTATCTTCTAGTGACGCACCTTTTATTCATGAAATGAGGAAAAAAAAATAAAAGTATTTTTCTTTTGTTTTCAGTATGTCCTTCAGTCTATCTACTTCTTCTTTTTTTTGATTTAAACTATCACGCAGATTAATTTAATGAAAACTTTCATTTTATTCGCATTCTTACAGTGTCACACAGGGTAGTCCATTGGAATCAGTCAGAGAAAATTTCTAACAGATGTCGACGAAATGAGTAAACAGTTAAGCAAGACATGATATTAATACCATTGTTTTCCTTCTTATATACTTGTTATCATAATAAAAAGAGAGCTGAGCAGAGTTGAAAATTGGAAACAGTAGTATTAAAAAGTAACAATACACATAAAAAGAAAAAATTAACATTAATTTTTTTTTTATTATATATATATATATATATATATATATATATATATATATATATATATATTTCAGGAAAATATAATTCTATATCTTCTCTAGGCTATTATTTCATTTTCTTATTTGGTTTGGTGGTATCATAAATTTTTGTTTGAATTACATTTATAATTAAATCTTTATTAATTATTCTTTGAATTTATATGCATATGTCTCCATTTTTACACTTATGCATGCATGTATAAGTCCTACATATGTGACGTAGTTTCTGCATTTTTGCATGCATATTCATTTCTGATTGTGTTTTGCATTAATAATCTAGTACTTAATGGTGAATTTATTTTTTCTACTTTTAGGGTATTAATTATGGTTGGTTGGATTAATAGAATTTTTTTGAATATTTATATATATTATTTACTCTCTTTTTTCACACACGCATACACATGAGGTAATTGTTAAATAGTGTATATGTATTAAAGAAGTTTTGTCTATATCATATGTTAATGTTTATCTAATTCCGCTATTTAATAGTTAGTAGTTTGTTTTTGAGTTGGTATTACATATTGAAGTATTAATTATGGTGGTTAAAAGGTTTGATTGTTGGTGTGTCATATATTTTTATATGTACATGCAACATATGCATAGGTATGCCATTTATTTATTTGCTTTTATACCTATATATATATATATATATAATATAATAGAATAAATAAGAATATAAAATAGAATAAATAAGGAATATATGTTGAACCTTTTGAAAATTTCTTGGTGTCAAGGACTGTGAGAGCCTAAGAGGATAAAGGTTTCTGAAATTATGTATCATTTTCCAAGTACAGTCCAAAGTTTGAAATGGATGTGTTTTTATATCTTCTGACTATTTACCCATATTCATTTCAAACATTAAACTGTAAATTTCAATCAAAATATTAACGTTTCTCTCCTTTCTATTTTTCATTGAAATTATCAACAATGATTGATGATTTTTAAATTAACTGGCATGTAACATAAATTTTATTAAACGTTTATTACAATTTTCTTCTGATATTGGCTTATTGAACACCAGGAGAAATTCTTCCAAAATCTTTAATGGATATGCCATATTATATATATATATATATATATATATATATATATATATATATAAAATGCCTTGACCAAAAATTAGAATTATGTACATTGGGTCCTGACATAATAGGTTCTATATTAACATAGCCTCACCATAGCGTTCTATATTAACAGGCCTCTGCATAGATCGTTTCTCGGTTTCAGTTTGAGCGAACTGCTGCGTACTGTGTACTCTTATGTTGTTGGCTCGAGAAATTCAAAGGAATCTTTTAATTTTACCTTTGGTTGGAATATCATTTAACTTATTTATTCGAAGTAAGTATATTTGATTATTTTAGTTTGAGTACATACATTATTGTAAAAAGTAAACTTTGGTTCTTAAATTTACTCGCACAAAAAGATTTACTTAAGTTTAAAAAGCCTTAACATTTTTAAATTAAAGTTTAATTCATTTTTGACATTTTCTCTTAAAGTTTGTTCAACATTTTTGATTAAAGTTTAAAGAATTATTTTTGATAAAATGCAATTCTTTTTGAGTAATTTGTGTTATTTTTAAGAAGCAAAACAAAACAACGTTTAAAAATTTGAACAGAATTTAATTTAGTTTCTTCAAAATCAAAGACGTAAAGAAAACTATTTTTATTATAAAATGAATTAAAAATGTTTTTTTTTTTTTCATAAATTCAATGTCATTACTTAATTTGATATTTATTTTTGATATCGCTAAAAAAAACATTGTTAGTAGTTAGTGAAAAAAAAACATAACGTCAACGAAATTAAAGTTTAATTTTCTCAAGTTTTAACCATGATAAAAAATTAGCAGAAGTCTTATTTCATAAGTAAACATTTTTCTATTAAATAATTGTTTGAATAAAATTTTTAATAGAGAAAGGTTAATTAACCTTTCTCTATTAAAACTTTATCCAACATTTCCATTTAAAAGTAAAAAAAAACAAAACAAATGAATTTCTTCGCACTTTTGTTTCCGAAGTTAAAGAATAAATGATTATTTTTAGTTACCAATTGGTGAACTAAGTATTTTTTTTACTTATTAGAATTAAAGGAAAAAATAACAATAATAAATTTATTACATGCAGTTAATGTCAATATTTTAAGTTTTTATTTTTTTTTTTTTAGAAAGGTCTCCTTTTTTACGCCTTTTGACCACAAAATTTATTTTACAAGACAAATATAATAATACCATTTTTTTTTATTTATCATATTTATTTTAATATTTTTCTGATATTGTTGTTAAAGGACAAAAAAATGCATTATTTTTACTTTACTTTTTTAATTGTTTTGCTTTATAAAAAAAAGTTATATTCCTATTTAGTTTATTAGAGCGTATTAAAATAACCAAACCAAACTAAAGGAAAAAAATACTTATGAATGTTTTTAAATTTAATATAAAGTTTTAAAGTAAACAACATTGGCCTTCAAATTTTGATACCATAAAAGTTAATGGAAAAATAAAAATACGTCCAAAAAATCCACCATCTGTATGGCCAGGTGTGCCAAGTAGTCAAATACCAACACCCTCAGCTGTTCAAAGGAATATAAAAAAAACCTCCAGTACTGTTAGAAATCAAATTGCTGATGAACTTAAATGCTTTTTTTAGAATTAGATAAAATTATACAAATTGGAAAGAAAGTCTGCTTAACAACAAAAAAAACTTTATATGTTCAGTTGTAGCATTTTTGGATGAAAATATTTTAACTGTTCAATTATGAAAATCTATTGATGGTATTCCTCTCTTTATGTTGAAAATTTATGACAATTTGTGCTTTGAAACATTTCATTATGGAGTTTAGTGTTATATTAGCAGCCTGTCCAAAAAATCATATAAATACAGTTGATACTTGGTCAAAACTGGAAGAAATCATCCAATATTTAAATTCTATGGCTTTTGATCACAAGAAAAATATCCTGAGTCAACAATTTTTTAGCAATGGCTCCCAAAATGGTTGGAATAAAATACAGCTCAGATATAGTTTTGCATGCTTTTGGATACTATGCAAGGTCACGGACATTGTATAATGAATTAAGATATGATTTTCAATTACCCTCATTAGCAACATTATGAAGGATGACGTCAAAAGTTTCAAAACTTAATGAAAAATCTTTTTGTTATCTATATTTAATACTCTTAATACCAGTCAAAAAGGGTGCATAATTCTCCATGATGAAGTATATATCAAAAAGATGTTGCTATATCATGGCAAACAACTATTTGGTAAATCAGTTGACAATCCATCTGTACTTGCTCAAACAGTACTTGGTATAATGTTGATATGTCTCAATGGGGGTTCAAATTTTCTTACAAAATTGATTCCAATTTCAAAATTAACATCTGCCTTTTTATTTGAACAAATTGAGTTAACAGTCTAAGCCATCACATCTGTATCAGCTGATGTAAAGGCTATTATATGTGATGGCACCCGTGTAAATCAAGCTTTTTTTAAATTATATCCTATACTTCCTGAAAAACATTGGTTAACTGAAGATAATAAACATTTGCTTTTTGATTATGTTCATCTGTTGAAAAATATTCGCAATTTGTGGCTGACAGAAAAAACAGGAGAACTAATCTTTGATGATGATGGAGTAAGTCGAGTTGCAAAATGGACACATCTTAAACAGTTATATCATTTTAAATCTGAAAAGACGAGTCAAACTTTCAGATTTAAATGAAATTTCCATTGCTCCAAAGCCAATAGAAAGACAATGGGTTTCTAAGTGCAGGTAAGAATGATACTGCCCTCTTCATAAACAAGGTTTTAACATGGTGGAAAATTTTAAATGTTAAATGCCTTCAAATTGATAAATTACATAATGATCCTCTACAAGTCAAATCAAATCTCCAAAAACACACCTCCCTTGATTTTATCATTGAATTTGGTAAAATGGCTCATAATATGGCTGGCAATCAAGGTAATTGTTAAAAACAATTATCCCAAAACACTTTTACTTACAACATCATAAATATGTGGAATTGTTAGTCTATGTCGACACCTTTTCCTTACAAGTCATAAATATGTATTACTTGGGCAATTTTCAACTGATCCATTAGAAAAAGAATTGGCACCTATTTTATAAATGTTCAACAATGTATTGAAAAGCTGCATATTAAGCAGACATCTTTACTTTTAAATCAAAATGTAAATATTGATGAATTTGATGTTAATCCAGGTCACCAATGTACATCTTGTGATTATAAACTTTGTGAGGAAGGTTCAGAAATATTTGACAATCTGGAAAATTTAGAACCATCTCTTTCCAATGAAATAAAAATGGCTCTTGTGTACATAGCTGGATATATTACAAGAAATGATAATCAACTCAGTGAATGTGAAACCCATTTTTATTATGAAAAGTATGGAAAATATACCAATTTAATTGACCGTGGAAAACTAAAAGTTCCTTCTGACCACACTTGTCAATGGTTATTTTTTTGTTTCATCCTTTTCCATACAATAAAGGAAAAGGTTTGCTATAAATCATTAAGTAACATTTTTATGCTTATTTCTAAGTTTCATTTTTTTTAACATGGAGAAAAAGCATGTTTCTATTTTTGCAAATATAGTTTTGAAAAATTTTTGCAAACATGGCAAACCTAGATCAGAAAAAAGAACCAGCTCTAAAAGTTTTGAAACTTTTCTAGAATGATTTTGTTTTATTTGTCTATATTTCTGTGATGATTGATTGTTTTATACACACTTTGGCTGATGTCTTCCAGCCATCTCTGGTTCTATTTGTCAAAACCCAGTAACTGTAATGTAAATTTAAACCAAAGTCTTTATTCACTCACAGGGAATAGATTGAATAAAGGATTCAGTGACACCTGTAAATAATATAAATTTCTGATTCAATATATCTTTTACCAGAAATCATAATTACCCCTTTGTGTTGTTTAATAATTATCAGTGATCATAGCAAAAATACATATTTTCATTTATTTATCTTTCAACACATCCTATTATCCTCAGGTGTGAATAAAAATGTTATTCTAAGTATTTCATAAAGTAGTTGACTTGATTTTCTTCTAAAATTTCTGAAAATCCTACATTTTTCAATAGGACTCCAGTTCTGGCTCTCAGTTGCGCCATGATTTGGTCTGGAGTATAGAACGCCATGGTCCTGTCACTGGATCTAACCAACGCCTTTATCCACTATGCCATGTTTCCTTGTGGACATTTGTGCATGGATTTCTGGGTATTATAAACTTAATGTCTTCAGCAACCATTTTTACCAGTGCTCATATTGAAATTTTTTGCTGTTATCATTGCATGATTTTACCAGAGCTCATATTGCAACTTTTGCTGTTATTATCGCTTTTCTCTGGCACTCCTTATTACTGGTTCCCATATTGTATTCATTTCTATGCTTGGTCGACTCAGGACATTTTTGTGGCCTAGCATATGTGCTGATTCCTTAAGTTTACGAATTTTCCAATGGTGTTCTTTGTCTCAACCAGAGGGCAGTGATCTCCCTTCTCTCTCCATATGTGGTCAGCCACGCCTGATTTTTCCACTTTCCCTTGTGTTACAGCTTTCTGGTGTTCTTGAAGCCTTACCTTAAGGGGGCGGCCTGTCTCCCCTTTATATTTCTTTCCCCAGCTGCACGGGATAGCGTACACACAGTCTTTAGTCATGTTCTCCTCTATGGGGGGGGGTCTTACTCGGGAGAGATATCTGCGAAGTGTCGTCAAGCTTTTGAAGGTTGTCCTGATGTTATATGGACCACAGATCCTTTGTATTTTCTCTGATAACCCCTTCACATAAGGCAGGCAGACTGTTTTCTGAGTGTTGTTGTCCTCCTCCTCTTGTACCCGCCTATCCCAGTTTTTTGGGGCTGCTGCCATGGGTAGTTTTGTTATTTGTAGGTACTACGTATACTGACCAATTCTTTATCTAATGTCTCTGGGTCACCACTTATGACTTTTGCTCGGTGTTGTAAGCAGCGGACGATCACTTTCTTTACGCTTTATGGGTGGTGGGAAATTGAGGTACTGTCCGGTGAATGTCAGTTTACGGTATATGGATGTCTTGAACCCATGCTCTGTTCGAGATATTAGAACATCCAGGAATGAGAGTGTGTTGTTACTCTCTTTCTCCATTGTGAACTGTATCGAATGTCTTATTGAGTTCACATGGTCGAGTAGAACCTGAACATCTTCCTGGTGTGGCCAGAATATTAAGGTGTCATCTACGTATCTTAACCATATAGTTGGCTTTAGATATATAGATTCTAATGCCATTTCCTCAAAGTATTCCATGTATATATTCGCCAATGCTGGTGATAATGGCGAGCCTATTGCTAAGCCTTCATCCTGTCGATATATGTGTGATCCCATTCCGAAGTGTGTTGTTTGTGTACAGATTATCTATTGGAATACTGGTCCGTTCTTCTAGAGATGAGTCAGAGGCCAAACTTACCACATCGAAGCTCACCATCTGGTTGGATAGGATGGGAGTATCTTTGATTATTTCCACGAGGGAGAAGTTCAGGACATTCTTTCCTATTAATGGGTCAATTATATCTACAAGGAAAAAACTCAGAGGGTGGCACACAGAAAAACTAACAATCGTCCTGAGCGGAATACCGTCTTTCAGAATCTTAGAGAGACCGTATATGTGAGGTAAAAATGTAACGTTGCGATAACTGCCTATACGTCTTAGGTGCGATGTGATCCTTGTTCTTGATTAGTATCTGTGACAACTTGCATTCCGTTTTTTTTTGTAGGATCCATTTTTTACTTTGCTGTAGCTACCATTGATAATGAGGTCTTCCAGCTTTCTTTTTATAATCTGATTTGTCCATCAAATACAGTCGCATTACCTTTGTCAGCCGGTAGTATGATGATGTTTTCGTTCCTCTGTAAAAATCCGATCGCCAGCCTCTCAGTTTTGTTATGTTAGACATGGGCGACTTGGCCTTCTCCAAGGTCTGTCTTTTTTCCATCCCAGTTCATCCGCCTGAGCCTGAGAGATGTTCAAGGCTACCTCCTCGACTGTTTGGGTGATGTCCAAGTATGGCACTATTTTCCACCTCTGATGGTTGTGGCGAAGTTGAGATCCCTATTCAATAATGACTCAATTAGAAATACTCAGCTGATATTGGCTGATGTTGACTAAACCGTAAAAACTGGTGGGTGATGGACCTTTTTTTCACCTTCTGATCTTTCAATCTATTTAATTTTTGTACTTATCTCATGTTAATTTCCCTCTGAAAGTTCTCCACTGCCTTTCAACCGGGTATTGAACTCACACTCTTTGGGTCCTGTCACTGCATCTAACCAACGCCTTTATCCACTGTGCCATATGTCCTTCTTTATTTGGGTTATGAAAATATTTAATAACTGATAACTGAAATCCATTAAACATGGCACGTGGAACTAAATGAAAGTCTATATTGAAGTGAGCGAAATAAATTTAAGTTCCCTATTCCAACAACCTTAAGAAGGCCGGAGCGTACAACGGCCGAAATGTTTGTAATAAATATGGCGACAAAGATGAGGACAATAGTCCGAATAATGTAAATAATATACATAATACCGCATCTCAGAAATACAAACATATACTGTTGTATTTTTGAAAATGCATCTTCAGGAATTTCTGTGGTATAAAATGACAGAAACATATATAAAATATACATAGATTTATTAATGGGTCTATGCCAATAAAACTGTTAAATTGTGGAAAGAATTTCTTTTTTATGTAACAAAGAAAGTAAGTATAAAGACATGCGGATATTTTGTTAGAAATAATGTAAAGACTGCTATATCATTTCTATCCTGGTATACGACAGTGAGTGCTAGGCATTCTTCCAGATGAAAAAGAGAGTCGAAGAGACAGAATTTTCTACAGAGAGATGCTGAGAATACCATAGGCAGAAAATGTGACCAACGAGGAAATTGAGAACTGGAAAGAAAATCATACATAAAAATAAAAGGAAAGGGTTGAAAATTCTAGAACACATTACGAAGAAAGACGACGTGGAAAATTTAACACAAACACAGACAGGACAGGGAGAAGACAGGGGAACACAGTGAGTAACTCAGATAATGTTTGGTGAATGGATGGCAGAGCAGTGATAAAGAGGAACAGTAAAGAGTCAAACGTAGAGCAAGGAATTTGTGGAGGATCATGACAGTTCAGTTCCTGAAGGGACACAGCACATAAAGGATGATTACAGTAGTAATAGTACCCGCTGGGACGACGATTACATGAAGCAATAATGTTAGTATAGATTCATTGGCAACAATTTTTCTCGGTTTTATTAGTACAGAGTAGTTCGTGTCGCTGTAAAAGCCCAGAATATTCTGGGAGTTATTCTAAACTAGGCTGTTATATACTCGGGCTATAAGTTAGGCTGGCCCAGTATATGCTTATGGGTATAAAATGAGGTGCGTTAGAATATACCCCCGTTCTTGACCAGAATATGTCACCGCTTTTACCTATATAATAAGGCGTATATTATTGTATCCACATATAAGAGATGTCAGTGTCATACGTCCGTCGAGATTTTTCGCGTGCATTCTACAGCCTTCAATTCTATTCCAATTGCTTCATTTGCACATTATTTCCTCTTTAGAAATACGGATATCTGATTACTGTTGAATGAGTTGCTTTTGAGTCAACATTACTAGTTTTTATTCGACTCGTGACATCATATAATATTCTAGTTAAGAAAAACATTTGTAAAAGTGGGTAAAACTGGCCTAGGTAGGCATAGTTTATACACCCAGGTAGGAAGTAAACTAGGCCAAACTATAACCGGCTATATTTTGTGATGTGGTTAATTAGTTTTGCAAAGAAATTATAGAATTTAATTGCTTTGGGGACCATTTCAGGGTTTTTTTTAATCATTCTTGCATAAACATTCTTTACTCTGAACTCTCGTGTTTTTGTGTTTAGATGTAGATAAGTGTCTTGCATTAATATCGAAATTTTCCATCATTTACGATGAAAGTTAATAGTTATCAAATACTTTAAAGAATCTAAGCTTGTCATAGGCAAACTGTGACCCGTTTGGCTTTCTGAATGGCACACCTAATTTCATGAGAAAAATAAGTTTTATTCAAATGTTGTTTCGTTTCACTCTCACTCAGTGATTAAATACAATATTTCTTGAATTTTGTACTCTTGAAGGTAACATTTTCAACATTTTAAATAATTGGCGATTTTCAGTAAGAAAGATCATACATGTAAACATCTTTTGTTCTAGAAACAGGAAACGTTCATAATAGTTTTACTGTAGGGAAGAAATGTTTTTCTTTAATTATCTTTTTTTCATTGTCAATTGAATAAGGAAGAAATTGTCAATTAAATATGGAAGAAATCACGTGCATCAGCATTGCCTTAATCAATGATAATATTATAGCAAATTCTCCACTGAATCAACTTTTCCTCATTTCTAAATCAGATGTTTACGAGTATAATCTTCCATAGTGAAAATGGCAGAGGTACCTTCAACAAAAAATTGAATTTTTTTTAGTAGAGCATTGGAAAAAGTTTCCCCATGTCTGTTCTAAACAAATACCTCATTACTCATGCAAATAATATTTGTCAGCTTGCCGACTCGAAAGTTACAAAAAAAAGTTTCGGGAAAATAGCAATTATTAATAATTTAACTAAAAAGAGATTGAGGAAACCCAATGTGTATTAATTGTTAGTCATAATGGTGAATGAATAGGGCTGTTCTATTCTTGGTTCACAATAATGAATGGTTGTAAAAATGTTATTGGACTTTTTTTCATGGTCATTTAATTTTGTGAATGAACAAGATACTGACCATACTTAAAGAGTCCTCGACGCTCAGTGTGTAACTGGAAACAGGAAATAGCACGATCAACTCATCATATTAACAGCACTTTGGGTCTCATTTTTTAATTCTTTCATTTCTCATCTCTACTGTTATACCTTTTCTTTTTCTTACCATTTCTTATATATCCTTCTGCCCTTAACTTGCTTTCTCTTATATCCTGTAATAGTTCGTTTCCTCTCCGTTCTACTACTAACTTCCTCTCTTATCTCTTTCCTAGCTAATTACTAAATTGTGTCATCAGTCGCACAGTAAGAAATTTTTCATTGGATCGCGTCATTTCATATAAACCTGTCTGTTTGAAATGTCGCAATTCAAACAGCAACACTTTATTCAGTTTAGTACGGTTTGGAATTTTACAGAAACTCAAGTTACAATTTTTGATTTAAATGACTGATTTAAAAGAATTGTCATGGTTACCAGCTTACAGCTATATGACTAATCAGAGTTCAACTCTTGTCTTCACTAGAGAAAGTGAATTCATGTATTGTTAAACTTCTCTATGTATCATTTCTATGAAAAGGATTAAGATTTTCTGGATACATGATTACTTTCCGAGCATCAATGCTTTCTGAAATTCCATTGTTTTCAATTTTAAAGCAGAAATGAGGAAAAAAACTAAAGAAACTCGTTAGCATATAATTATTCTATGGAAGATATGATATACAGACTAACAGTGGATAATTGTATGACAAAATAGAAAACTACGTTACGCGTTTCGTCTCTAGAAAGGACTTTTCAGGATTGTTATGGTTCAGTTCTTTGTACCACGGTGATAGTCCAAGATAGATCCAATAAAGAAGAACTCGAACATGGATATGGAATAACACAGGAACAGGAATATATACAGAGAAGTAGAAAGTGTTAGTACGAACAATCAGGTTTAGTAGTAATTGTCTGAACGCGACTCTGTTTGAACTGCCTCTGACTCGACTGATTGACTCGCTCGCTCTGACAGACTCCTGACGGACCTCACTCCAGACTTCAGACTGAACGGTATTTAGTCACCCCCCCCCCCACACGAGGGCATCATGTAGCACAAGGCCGGTTTAACGTGGGATCTCCGAGCCCGTGGGCTCGGCCAAAAATATTCCCTTTGAACCCGTATAAACGGGTTCAGGGTCGGTTTACCTCCCCGAAAAAGACTCCGGCCTTCGGCATAGCCTCGTTCGGGTTCCTCCCCGCCCGAAGGCAGAGAGTTCAACCGATCAGCCGGTCGCCCGACTTCGGACTGAACTCTCTCCTTCCTCTTAAGGCGCAGTATTTATTACGTCCATTATGTTATTATGGGTAAGGTCCCATAACAAGGATAATAATAGTTTCATCGATAGAGCCTATATAATAGAAAGTAATACTATAAACACGGGTTGCAATCCAACATCAAGAAATGCTGAAGATAGAGTGCCGTTTAGCATCAAATTCAAATTTCAAAATGTTTCGATTCTGATACATCTAGGAGCCAATACCATTTAGTTTTCTATTACTTTTGTGTTAAATTTTTATAAACATTTTTTTTAAATATTTCACATTTTAATAGCAGAAAGTAATTTATTTTGGCGAAAATGTATTGAAAGTATAATAAGTTCGGTATCTTTCACGGAAATTTGACGTATTTGCAAAATGTTTTTCCCAGCAAAAATAATAACAATTCACTATATAATTAGACATAAATGGAGATTTAAAAAAATTTTTTTTTATTAATAACAAAGATAGAATACTCGTTCAAGTTAGAAATGGGATTTTAGAACTTGAGGAAGTCATTCAGTTGTTAAACGCAAAGAAAAGTGGACTTGGCAATAAATAAGCGCGTCAACTGAACTTGTAAGAATAACTTGCGCAATGTGGGTGGATCAAAAATAAGTACGGTTATCTCTTAATCATCCTTCGATACACGGATAGAACGCCGTCTCAGTATCTCGATCTAGGCGGTGGTATTAACCTTGGGACCCATCGAGAAGAAATGATGCTCACGATCACCATGGACATTATAGTCGACATCACAAATTGATGTTCCATCACATTGGGCGCTACTGAGGGTTACGTGCACCTTTCGTTCCTGGTCGAAATTCTCATTTGGTTAAGACCATGGCTTATCTGTCTGCTTCAGCTTTTGTTTATCAAGAGCTTCGACTCGAACACACAGCTCTCTCAGGTTTTGTCGGAAATTGAATTATTGCTCTTCATCAAATAGACCTTGTATGTGATGTAATTGTGCATCACACCTTGAGATGCTCGGCATGATGCGGTTGTTGTTAATGATGTATTGGACATACTAGGTGAAATTTACGACATTTAACTGCATAGAATAATTCTTTCTCTTGGCGATATATGATACATCTTCGCAAAAGGCCTCCAGCTTTTTCCTGACCCTGAACACGAAGATCCTAACCACTTTCAGGAAACATGCTTTCTCCGAGTCTCTGTGGTTGGCTTCTTGTGCTTGTGTTAGTTTGGAAGCTTCTATGTTTTTTATTCCTTTGAATGAAAAATGAGAATGTTAAAATTTGACCCATGCCATGTTACATTCTGTTAAGCTGTTTTCCATATATGACCTGATATAGGTATTTTTAAATATCTGACTCTCCCTATACATATCATTTATGACTCACAGGCCACCAAATCAGGTCACTGTTTGCTGACGTGCAAGTTTGCAAGAGATATTTTGTTAGAATAATTTTTTGTAAACATTCCTTGGTTACTTTTGTGATCAATTTTATTGGCGATATTCCCTAATCTATTTAAAAATTTGGAAAGCAACATTTAAAAGAAACATTTAAAAAAAATGATGTGATATTATAGTCATGTATTATTTTTTGTCTGTTTCTTCATGGGTATTTTGTTTGTTCGTCATGGTTTTTTTTAATAGATTTGAGCTGAGACGTGAGTGTCTCGGCCTATTTACTCATTGGGTTGATTGTTTGACTAGTTATTTACGTAAGAGATAAGAACGTAGAACGTAGTTTACATTTTCTGAATTTTGAAAATAAATAACGAGAAATTCTGTTCGTCCGTGTGTTTTAAACCCTTCTAAATCGGACCACACTTACTCTATGTAGACATATACTTTTTCGAAATCAGGTTGATCCAGGGATCGAAAATCTGCCCTTCATCTGGTGCTTGAACATCCACTATTGGGATTTGAGTCCGGATGAGGACGGAACAGTTAAGAATCAAGTTTTAAAGCAACTGACAAAAAATTAGTGATTTTAAAAGTTTTTAATTTATATTGAGATTAAAGTAACAACAACTTTGTGAATTTAAACTTTTTTGTTTTAAATTCAGTTTAAAATATCTCCAAAACTTTGTGAATTAGGAAATCAAGTTTATTTCTTCAAAATGCCAAAGAATCAGAGTTAAAGTGAGAGGTTGCGTAATGTGATGTTTCGAAGTTCCACGGAGTTTGGGATTTGAAGAACTGAATTTTTGGCCTGAATTGGAATTTTTGCCAAAATCGGAGTTTTGGTTCAAATCCGTTTTTGGACTTCAAATCAGAGTTAAAGTTCCATGGAGTGAATTGAGGAATTCAAAGTTATTTCGTCATAATACCATGGAAAAGGGAGAGAAGAGAAGAAGAAACACCAGAGGAGCCACAAACTATAAGACAATCAGAAGAGGTACAAGCCAGAAGAGAAGCAAATTCCGCAAGGCAAATATGATCAAAAGCATTTCAAATATCAAAGAAGGTGCAAGCAAGGAGAGAAGCAGATGCCACAAGGAAGAGAAAGTAAACACTGACAGTGAAACTTCCTCAAGGAGAGAAGCCGTTACAGCAAGGATCAAGAGCTGCAGAGGATCACAGTCAGACTTTATCTAGAGAGAAATTGATGCTGCAAACCATTTTTGGAAACACGTGATGAAAGACATGACAGACAGGTTAGTGATAATCACAATCATGCTAAAAGGAGTGCAGCTATTTTATGGGCCTGTCCAAGATGGCTTTTCAATACAACTGTGACAGTGACTATTCATATCATTAAAAGATATCTTTTGGAACAATGATCATTTAGTGTAAGCATTGTAATGCTCCAAGGTTCAAGGATGAACCAGATGGGATGTGCTGTAACAAAGGAAAAATACTGCCGGAAGATTTACCAGTTTCTCATGGCTATCGCTTCTGGATGGAAACTCAGCTGAATCAAAACACTTCATCCAGCACATCAGAAACTACAATAACTGTTTTGCAATGACCTAACAAAAATGCTACCTTGCCAGGATGTAAAACAGAGCAAGAGTTAGCTTAAGTGTGGGCACAGAGTGCGGCTTTTAATCTAGTTTAAAATAATTTTGAGTTAGAGAAATTATGATGAATCAACCTTAGAATGTTTAATTTAATTTAATTTGTTTGCTTTTTTGACATGAGAAACTTCAAATTCTGGTTGTTGCACCCGCACGTTTTAACGGTGTCAGAACATTGGGGTATGATTACCACTACTACTAAGAATAATTGTTGGAACGTCAATATAGTGGTGTCGAGGTAGTTAAGAAACAGAAGGAGAAGGGGAAAGGTATAAAGATTTGAAACATGAGATTGCACGCTTGTGGGGGCTTAATAAAGTACTTGTAGACGCCCTTGGAACAGTGACAGAAAAATAAAAAAAATGGCTGAGTGAAATTGAACTAAGATGCTTGAGAAAACAGCACTGCTTGGAACAGTCAGAATTCTGAGAAAGCTTTTGCTGATCTAAATAGGTGAAGAAATGATAGCACCCAAATTCATTTGCTATGGCCGAATCCTGGCCATACAACAGAAGCAATAATTGATCATATGAGTCGATTGCAAGAAGACCTTTGACAGTATGCTTCGCAGATTGATTCCCAAAGTTTTAGAAATCTTCAAAATATCAACAATAATATTTAATTTTTAAAGCACTATAAGAAAATGTAGCATACTAAGCTCATACTAACGCACAAAATGGGATTATTTAAAACAGATCTGATATTCTTGTTAATGAACCAAGAATATGTCTATTAGGATCAATGATTTGAGCAAAGGACAGCTAGATCTGTGGCATAAACATATATCCACATACAATAGAAATATGAGATTTATATTTTTGCAAAGAGGTTAATTAATATTACATTCAAATGCTAAATAACTACGGAATCATCAAAGAACCAAGATCAAATTGATGCATCATTTTTCTAACGTTTCCGTAGATGGTCTCAAATCACAATGTCATATGTATGGTCTCATTTGTATGACGATACGATTAAATAACTATGACTTAAATGACAGTGCGATTACAAATAATAATAATAATAATACATTTTTAAAGTATTAGTATGCAAACGTGGCATACGAAACGCACGTAAACGGCATACTTAGAACTGAAAACAAGGTGACAAACTTTCTCACTTTTTGTTTCAGTCTTATTCTTTTTTCTTATATTACCTTGATCGAATAAAGCAAGTGGTAACTAAAGAAAAAAGTTAGAAAGTGTTGTGACCAAGTAAATGGTTAAACAAGTGTTACAGATATATCATATATTAAACAGTAAGTACAACAGAAGAGTGTTACATGATAAGTGAGTGTGTGTCGGTTGACCCAGCGTTCAATCTATTAAACTGTTCACCCAAGGCCTTCTCTACTTCTAATCTTATAGTAGGCGGAAGAGTCCAACATAGACTCTTTAGAGGGAGGACACCATAACACGCCCTTTTCATCCTGACTCCGTATGGAGTATTTTTAAATAATTACCACATAATACTTTTTATTCAACCAAATAAACTCTTTTTCACAAAATAAAAAGAAAAATAATCAGAAACATCCACTTTGAAAAAAAAAACTATATACAGGAATTACGTACACAATTTTTTTTTTAGTTTTACGACAAACATTTTACGTGTTAACAACAGTCCTTTTTTTATTAAGGTCTCTATTCATTATTCCTAAATAATGAAAAATTGGATAAATTTAATGACAAATTATAATGTTAATAATTTCCAATAATCAAATACGTATTGTGCTTTTCTGGTAATTCAAAGTTCATAAATGAAGAGATGGTTTTTTTGGGTTTTTTTTTTTTTACTCTGTTGAGGGGTTCTCCCCTTTTTTGCACAAATGGACTCACCCAGGGTATACATATACTACTTCTAGAAGGAGAAAGACGAGAAAGAAGGACGAACGAGCGACGGACGAGAACGAACGTAGCGATCAAGAGTCACAGTGAAGCAAGCACGTAAACTCAGTAAGAAGTCATGCAGTGATACGTCGATACCAAAGACTGTATATATATTTTGCTACTAACCCGCTTCCTGGAACTATTAACCTGCATTACCAGTTTGTATTATTACCGTAATACATTTATTTTACTATATTCCTTCTTGGCGTCTGTTATTTATTGGTACCGGATTTCATCCCGGAATCCACAACATACTCATTCTTTTCCTTTTTCTGTAGTCATGGTATGAAATGAAAGATGTCCAACATCTTTTACTTTTCGGGTTAATTTCTAAAGATTCCGTAAATTTCTTTTTTCTTTTGGGCCTTCTGAGCTCTGGCACTGATTGCGGTATTGGAACCTCAAACGTGTCAAAGACGGCGTCCATAGTGTCATCTTCTATGAGATCACTGTCAACTACGCTTTCATACCGTTCTCTAATTTGGTTTACATGACGTTTGTGTATAAACTCCGGTCCTTGAACAATGTAAATCATGTTACCAATTCTGTCTGTCTATTGTTTTTATCTCCTAGTAAGCTTTATTATTCTCAAATACACTAAAAAAAAACCTTTTCACCGATCTTAAACACTTTATTCCTATTTCCCGTTTTTGTTTCACTCGGTAGGAATTTGTCAAATGCCGATTTTATTTTCCTGGCAAACATGACCTCCGCTGGCGTATTGTAAGATGGAGCACTGCTATTTAGGGGTTACACGAAAGACCTACAAAATCTACTGTATAGCCACATCGGTGGGAGTACCTCTCGCCTTCCTCAGTGCTCTCTTGAAAGTGTCCACAAAATGCTCTCCTTGTCCATTACTTCTTGGGTGATATGGCGCCGTGGTAATATGTTCGATCAGGAATGACTGACAAAAATCCTTAAATTCACAGAATGTGAACTGTCTGGCATTGTCTGTTACGATACAGTCAACAACTCAGAAACTGGAAAATAGCTCGTGCAAGTGGGCCAGCAAAATCAATGTGTATCCGTGACCACGGATGGTCGGTTTTACGCCAGAGATTGAATTTTAATGGGGGTGCTTTAGCAGCCAAAGCACATCCTTTGCACGATCTTACAGTGTTTTCAATATCCTTGTCCATGTTGGTCCAGTAGACACAACTCTTCATCAGACTCTTCATTTTTGAAGTTCCTGGATGGCCAATATGGAATTCCTTTAGTGTTCTTTTCTGTAGATGGGATTACTACTCTGTCTCCGTAAATTAGTATGTCGTTACAGAGTAAGTAAACTTCTGAGATATTTTGGTCTTTACTATTTAGTTTGTCCTTTACTTCCTTTATGAACTTATCATCGGTCGCTATTGTTATAGGAAGCTCCCTGACAGTATTGCACAAGGTACTTTTTATTTCGATCTCTGTTTTTATGGCAACAATAACTGTGTCTTCCAGGAGTTCAGCATACTAAGGTATCAATCTAGACAACCCGTTTGCATGATAGATTTTAGTAGATGGGAGAAACTCCATTTTGTATTTATAATTCAGGAGAATGGTTCCCCATCATTGCAATCTATTAGCAGTGTGTGTTGGCAGATCCTTTTATGATTCAAAGATAGTAAGGAGTGGACGATGGTCTGTCTGCAACAAAAAGTACCTTCCATGAATAAATCTATGAAATTTACTCACCGTAAAAATGATTTTTAAGGCTTCTTTTTCTATTTGCGAGTAACCCCTTTCAGCTGGTAATAGCGTCCTAGATGCATGGGCGATTGGCTTTACTGATCCATCCTTTGACTTGTGTAAAATGCTCGCCCTGATGCCGTAGGAGCTAACATCGCTAGCTACAACGATGTCAAGATTTGGATCGTAATGAGTCAGGAACAGATCTGATGTAAGGACCTTCTCTATTTTCTCAAATGCTTCCTGGCATTTGGTTGTCCATTCCCACTCTTTGTCTTTTCTCAATAATTCATTAAGTGGATCTCTCAAACTGTGCATTGTTGGTACAAAAACGTTATAATAATTGGCAAGACCTAAAAAACTTTGAAGAGCCGACACATTTTCTGGTGCTGACATATTCTTTATTGCCGTTGCCCTATCTGGGTCGGGACGTCTTCCGTCTTTGGCAATTATTTGCCCCAAGTACTTAATCCTCTCTAAGAAAAACTTACACTTCCCATCTTTTAATTTGAATACGTAATCCTAGATTCTCGTTAACACCTGCCAAACGTGCGATTTGTGTTCGTCGATGCTTTCGCCTTTCATTAGGACGTCATCGATATCGGCCACCGCAAAATCCAGACCATTTAACACCGTGTCCATGACCTGTTGAAAAATGGAAGGGGCGATCTTAACCTCAGACGGAAGTCTTTAAAATTTGTATCAACCCTTGTGGATGTTTATGCAAAGGAGCTTCGAGCATTCCTCATCCACGGGTATTTGTAGATATGAGTTGCTTATGTCAATCCTAGAAAAATATTTTCCACCATTAAACTTAGCGAATAACTCCTACTGGAAGGGGTAATGGTGATCCTTTAGGGCGCTGTTCAGCCCCGTAGAGAAGTCAACACATACACGAATTTCTTTGCTCTTTTTTAATATAAACACTGGGAGATGCCCATTCACTATATTCAACCTTTGCTAGAACTCCCATTTCCTCACATCGATTCAACTCCTCGTCAATTTCATTTAACGAGGCAAATGGAACGTTACATTTTTTCTCAAAAACATGGTTACACCTGGCTTTAGCTCAAACTTAGCAGACATTTTTGTGCATTTTCCTAGTCCTCCACTGAAAACATTTTTAGTTCACCTTTCAACTTTTCTGCTTCGTCAGACAAATTTTCGACATTTTGACATAATGACTTAATAGTTAATTCCAAAGTTGAAACTGTCCCAACAAATTACCCGTATTCTTCATAATATACGCTTTTAGTTTTAAAGTTTTACCTTTGAATGACACGTTTGTTATAAATTCGCCCATAAACTTAATAGGGTTGCCAGTTACACTTTTAGCTATTCGGTTCGTTCTTAACAAAGTTGGCTTACCCAATTTTTTCCATGTTTGATAATTAATTATGGATAGGTCTGAACCCGAATCAAGTTGTTGTCGTATATTTTTATCAAATATTTGCACTTCAATATATTTCCTGATGTTACGACTTTCTGGTTCATCAGACTTGGTAATTTTTACAAAACTTTTTTTTGTTGTTTTAATCTTAATCCTGCAGTGGAACTTTTGTGTCCCATTTTGTCGCAATTGAAAACATTTTTTATCTTTAAAAGGACAATCTCATTCCCAATGTAATTGACCACACCTGAAACATGGTCTTGACGGCAAAGTAACTATATTATTTTTTGGTTGACCCTTTTTAATTTTTCGTTGGCGTATTTTTTTAATGCCACTCTGTTCGATGTTTTTCGAATCTTCTCTGACGCTCACGAAACGTTGGCAATCTTCGGCAACTTGCTGTAAAGTAACGTCGGCCTCGTTTTCAAGCTTGTTGAGTACCCCTACGACGTATTTCGGCGTCTTTCACTGAAATCTAAACCTGGTCGAAAATCAGGCATTTAAAATTATTGGCGCTTAAATTTGTCAAATTGAAGTCATCGCAGTATTTATTGACTACACTCGCGAAAGTAGTCTAATCTTCGTCTTTGCGGGTGAGATTCATGCATTTCCAACGCTTGTGGAACAGTGATGTCTTTGGACTGAAGAGTTCTGTTAATGATTGAACCGCCTATTTAAATTTCAAGTCGCTGGTTTTCTTAGGCAAAATATAGTTAACAAACTTAGTATATTCTGCTCTGCCTAATTTCCTGAGGAGGTAGTCGAACCTTTTTATGGTCAGTCCACAATCCGTATTGTATAAGTCTTCGTAATGTTTAAGTAAGAAGCGAATGTAATTTCTTCTTCAGGTGCAAACGTGAAGCTTTCAATAGCACTCCATATAGCATTTTGAGGGAACGCGTTTTCCCTGCCCTCATTTAGGCTTTTGATGGATATATTATATATAAAATTCATTTTTCTGATGAAGCTATTTGATCAGCGAAACATGTCAAATAACAGTTTTAAAAATTGTCTTATATATTTACCACAGCAGAACATTGCACCACATGGCAGGCATTACATAGAAGACATTACAGAGAACATCAATGATTTTAATTTTCTTCTGAATTTTTAAAATTTTAAAAGTAATATTTGTTTATACTGTATATGATTTATTTTGACTGTTCTTTAATTAAATGTTTTATGCGAACGTTTTTGTTACTTTTCATCTTACTATAGACATATAAGGTCCATAAATAAAGTTATTCATATGATTCTGGGTAATTAAAAGACTAGATTGAAAATAAAAAAGGTTTTCTTCCGACTAATAGTGTTTTTTTTTGGTGGAGCTGACAATCAAAAGTTTGAAATTAAATTCAAACAACGCCAAACAAAATAATGAGAAGACAAAAGTTGTGGTTTCAATAAATGTCGAAATAATTGTTTTAACAAATGATACGAAATATTCGTTTTTGAAGACAGTGTGAAATGAAAGTGTTATTTCTTTATGAACAAGAAATTACAGTTAGTCGCTGGAGAAAGAAAGTTATACAAACGCTGTGAGTGTATATAGGTAGGTTGCAAAGTGTGCAGTTGACTCCCTTTGGACAGTGTGAGAAAGCGTATGTCTGTGCGTGTCCCCGATTTGAAGAAGAATGAATAATCTCGACAATGATTCTACTAGTGATCAGTATTCCTTTATAAATGTTAGCCGGATCAGAAAACTGATTTTGAGATTCGTTTTGATTGGTCCATAAATCTAAGAAAGGTGTTCATTTTCCAATTATAGCAACTTATATAGATATTGTCGGTTGAACTCTTTGATGCTCGAATTAAATGGCTCTAACTCGAAAGAAGTTTTTTTATTGGCTCTAACATAATTATTATTAGGTTTGGGCTTAAATTTGCTTCAAGTTGCAACAGTTTTTTCGATGGTGTCAGTCTTTGGAGCGATATGAAATACAATTTTAATTTTACATCGAGAATAAGATTATAAGATTTATTCTACAGATCTCAGCTGTGAACCTGAATGTTTTTACTTGAGCCCCACATCTACTGAGGCCAGCTCTGCTTATGATTATTACTGGTTGCAGAGTTTTATTAATAATGATATACAATTTATGACGATGCTTGTTGTGGCCTATAACGTTTTTAATAGACTAACAATGATTAATTGCCGAAAATTTCAGTTAACAAGGATAATTAGATACAGAGGTTTCCCAATAAGGCGTTTCTTTAGGGAAAAAAAAGGACAAACATTATTTTCAATATTTTTAATTTATTTTCCTATAAATTTTTCTTTCATTGTTCAAAATGACAGCGGACTACAGTAGATGATTTTTTATGTTTTTACTTCTTACAGTTTACACCGGATATCAATGTTTTATTTTATTTCTGGATTAAAGTAAATGAAATAAATGGCTTTCTACGAAAAAAATAAGCTCTAATAACTACAACGTTTTTGTTCCCGCTCAATTTCAATCTTAAGAAGAATTTAAATCCTATCGATTTGAACGATATACGTACGCTTATGCAAACAACAACGCAAGGCTTATCGCTGAAAAATAAAATCATCGAAGACAAATTTATTATGGAATTGAATAAATAACGCTTCTATCAGTGTGTACTGATATCTTCCATTTAACATATTTTCGAGAAGTTCTTCGAAGCAGAAGCTAGGAAGTAGTTTTATTTGTGTGTGTGTGTGTGTGTGTGTGTGTGTGTGTGTGTGTGTGTGTGTGCACCTGATGAGAATGAATACAAATATCCACTATACTTTCATTCCAGTTGATAGATAACGTCAGAATATTTTAGGTTACAAGGCTAATTTAAATCAGTTCATTCTGTGAATACATAAAAACGACCAATCGAGAAAAAAAAACATGTTAGTCGGATAAATGTATAATCAGCAGACTTCTAAAATCTCTTCAGTCAGTGAACAGCCTTTTTTCTAGTGTCGCTGTAATCGTACAAAGATTCAGTCATTTGAATATAAACATGATGTGTTCGTCAGAACACTATCCTTTTTACACACTCATCATGCAGACTTATTAAACCAGTTATCAAAGGAATTAATAAATCAGTGAGTGGTTTGAAAGAAAAGAAATATAAAAAGTTGAATTACTTATTTTTTTAAAATTTCGTGTCGATTAGGTTTCGCAAAAAATACTATTGTAGAAATTTGTCCTCAGTTACAAAATGTGAGGGCAATGAATTATTCAACAAACAATCCCTTTATTTTATATTTCTCATATATATATATATATATATATATATATATATATATATTAACTGATTTTAAATATGCTTTTTTTTCGCTACACACTTCTAACCATGTTTCAAAAATGGACGCTAAAAGCTTAGAATTTAATTTTATAATTAAATTAAAGACATTAGTTCCATTTCATCCTCAAGCGAATTTTGGAGTAACTTATTTTTTTAAAATTTATTGGCACGGCAAAAATCATAATTTACACTTTCCAAGGATACAGAGAAATCCATTCATCCAGATAAGGGGTGGCTGCGTGTTCATTTTATTAACTTTTGTTGTATCAGTTATTAGTTACGTTTAAAAAAGGGGTTATGTTTTAGTAGGGGTAGGGATGTATTTTTCAACGAATTCTGACATCCGTTTAATGCATGTCGTCTGGATTTTTTTTTAATTTATTGTTAACGGCAAAAATTCTTACGGCATTTTTTCTATTTGTATACATAAAGATTTTGGGGGGATGTTTAGGTTAGAATACGTTTTATTTAAAATATTTTCACTTTTAATTTTTAAATATTTTAAAATATTTTCACTTTTAATTTTTAATAGACTTTTAAAAACAAGTAATTGTATTAGAATTACTTACAGTATGTAAAATTATTTTTCCATATCAAGTATAAGTATATATATTACCAGGTCACATTTTTTTATTTTTTTTTTATTATATATTTAAATATTATTTAAGTAAAATTTATGAAAATTGACGGCAAAACATAGCTAATGCATTTCTCTGATTTAATACACTTTTATATTTTATAAACTTAGCAATATATAGTTTCTCATGTATGTATAACGGACATGGGTCATTTAATGGCCTACATATTCTAGCTTTTCATATTAATTTCATTTTACTGTAGGCGTTTTACTGGATTCTTTTAAGTGTTTGTAGTACTTTTAGAGAGGTGTTTAGGTTAGAATTCGTTTTATTTAACTCCAATTTTAAAAAACAATTTAAAAATATTTTCACTGTTAATTTTAATCGACTATACATACATCGATACATTGAGCTATTTTGTGGATCAGTTTTAATATTTGATATTACTAGGATCCATGGGTTTGTTACCTGTACTATATATATATATATATATATTTGGGGGTGCTTTTTTTTTCTAAATTTTCGACTAAGAAAACAGGCAAATTTTGCCAACCTTAAAAACAGGTGCATTATTTCTATTTAGAAAAAGAACATTTTCTGGCAAACTTACTCTCACCGATTTTCTTTCAACATCTCCTTTAATCGGCACAACAGGTTAGAGTAGCAGTCCGCATTAATTTGTTTGGTTCTTCTGAAAATAGTCAGTCATCGGAAAACCTTCCTTTTCTAAAAAAAAAAATCATGAGTGTTATTTTTCCTATTGACTTTTGGATCTTGAATTTCTTCGTTCGTGAAGAACCAGACTGCTTCCACTGCATGGATTACTTGATCTGCGGATTATAGTGATGTAATCATATTTCATCAAAAGTTACAAGTCGTTCAAAAATATCAGTTAATTGCTGAAAACACTTTAAAATGAATGATTCTCTCTGTGTATCAGTGTCTAGATTGTGTCTCAGTAACGCTTTTGGGTGAGATTCGTTGAGTTGACAAATAGAGGTCACGAACATGGTCAACATTTCAAAATTTAGATACCGTTGAAGGCATCTGATTGTGTAATGTTTCTTATCTCTCAAAATTTTTGTAGGTTGACACACCAGTTCTTCACAGTTGAATATGTATTCTTGTCACCCAATGTTTGCATTAAACAGTGATAGATTTCCTTTGGAGTTTTCTTTCGTAGGAACAAGAACTTCATGACGGCCCCGCGAGAACTGCACACTATCTGTTGATGTGAGACAAATTCAAAAATAAGTGCAAGGATCCAGAAAATAGTATTTGGCAATATAAAATAATTCTTTTTGTAGCTACAGTGATAACAATACCACTCAAATTTGAGAATTGGGTTGGCCAACTACTGGAATAAATTCACAGCCAACATGCAATTCAATTGACTCTCAGTGAAGAATATTTCGTTAATTCTCATATTAAAACTCTTAATCAAATCATAATGTCACGGGCTTGAGAATAAATCTCAGGCTAGACACCTTAAACAGAGTAGTTGATTCTAAAAAAATAAGGAAAACTTGATAAACAACTACAGAATTAATAAAAATTTAAAATAAAAGCTGCCTTGGCTAGTATCACCTTGGAATTGAGTTTCATTAAGCTTTTTCAAGTTCAGGAACTCAGAAAGAAAATAGAGAATGCAGATGTTACAACTGTTTATCATAATGCCACATTTTTAATATTCATATTTACTATTCACAACTCAAAACCCAGTAGCATTTACAAGAATCATTCTTATAGTAAAAGACTTAGGTTAATTTTATTTAACTTAAATATTGATACTAACTTCAATTATCAAATTAAATTGCGTCGAAAAACACCTATTATTAGGCAATAAATCCAACTTTGATGGAAAAGTTTGTGCCTATTAAGTCATGTTATAAATAAACATTTTATAAAATCTCAATGAAACATCAGAGACACGCAAAACGGAAAAAATATATTTAAAACGATTTTGTAATAAAAATAGCAATACGTATTGTTATTTTTAATGGATATGAGTATATAAATAAATAATATACAAAGTTGTATAATGAAATAAATAAGCAATAGTTAATGGATCGTAAACATACGAAGATTATTAACTATTATTCTGTAGCCTGTATAATTTAGAAGGAATTATTAAAATTCTGTTGTGGAACTGCTAACCCAAATAAAAATGTAACGTTACAAAATCTACGTTGTAGGGTTTTTTCAACGAAAAGTTATAAATATCAGATTTTAAGCTGCTGAATTTAAAAATAAGTTACTGGTTACTAAACCCGAGACCATGAAAAAGTAGCGGCAAGCAATGTCAGTGAATACTAGAGAATGTCTAACATTCAACACAGACATTAGAAACAAGCAAAAGATGAATAGCTCAATTAAAATTGTACAGAGATAGAAAGAATGTTATCATAGATACAACACATATAGATAAACGACTAAAAGAAACATCATATATCAAAGTAGCAGGACAAGATAAGACTGTAACAGAGATGCTGACAACCTTAGAAGATATCGGTCTCGACGAGATTACGGAAATAATAAATGAAATATACCACAATGGCGATATACCGGAAAATTTTAGTACATCCATCTTCGATGCGCATCCTAAGAAGCCAGGTGCAATTGAATGTAAACTCTATTGGGCAATCATCTTAATGAGCCAAATTAAGTTCATCACCCGCATTCTGATAAATAGAGCGCGTAGCAGAATTATACAAGAAATAAGGCAAAAACAGTGACGGTTCTTTAAAGGCACCGGAACAAGAAATGCTATATTTATTATCAGAATGTAATCAGAGCGAGAAATACAAATACGGAAGGATGTATACATATGTTTCATAGAAAACGAAGAAGGTTTTGATAAGTTACGACACAAAGATCTATTTGAACTGCTAGAGAAACTATATTTATTTGGGAAATATATTAGAATAATCCAGAACACAAAAATAGAAAGACAAAATGCGTCTTCTCACCGGATTTATATAACCTTAACTAAGGCAATCTATGAGAACTAGGATATCTACTAGGATTTATTATTGGTGAGCACAATTTTAACAATGTGTTGATAGCAGACACAGAACTCTTAGAAAAGTCATAATGGAAATTATAATACCTTATATAATGAAATTGAAGAAAAGACTATCACTTGTAAAGAAAGAGGTTGTAGGTTCATTAGCTCAAGAGTTAAGAACTAGATATATAAAAAATCAAGCATGTACAGATATTTAACTATTTCGAAAATGATTTAACAAACAGCTGAAAATATGACACAGAAATCTGAATGCGCATTCGAATAGAAAAAATGCCTTCCAAAAGCTAAACAAAATGTTAAGGAAGAGGAAAATTTATATATATTGTGTGCACTTAGGCAGCAATTTTTCATTGATGCAAGTTTCATTAAATAATATAGACAAGTTTTGTCTATTTATTTTAAGCAAGTTCCTTTCATATTGTCTGATAAGCTTAATAACATTATCATTAAAAGACGAAAGGAAATCACCATATTGATACATGTTTTAATCCTATCTAAGCTTTCGGCTTACATAAGACATTATCAAAGATGACAATTACATTTCAATATATCAAACAACACACGGACAAAACAATAATGATAGTCAGTTTTTGTTGCATGAAAAATTTCAAAGCAACGACAAAGTCGCGTAACGAGACGCGGAAGCGAAAATCACATCGCAGCACGTGACGTCACACATAACCACGCGAGAGTGAAAACGAGAAGTATTAAGTATGGGAAGACGTTGGTATAAACGAAATGAATATATATATATATATATATATATATATATATATATATATATTATATTGTGTATTTATTTATATATTTTTTCATTCATGCATGTTTCATTAAATAATATAGACAAGTGTTGCCTATTTATTTTATGTAAATTCTTTTCATAACGTCTGATATGCTTAATAACATTATCATTAAACGAAGAAAGAAAATCACAATAGTGATATATATTTTTTAATCCAATCTAAGCTTTCGGCTTACATATCAAAGATGACAATTACAGTACAATATATTAAGCAATACACGGACAAGAAAGTGTGATAGTCTGTTTCTGTTTACATGGATGATTTACAAGCAACGATAAATACGTGCATATAAGACGCTGGAAACGAAAATCGCACCGCAGCTCATGACATCATACATGACCACGCGAGAGTGAATTCGAGAAGTATTAAGTATGGGAAGCCATTGGTATAAACCAATGGCTTCTGTTACCAATTATAGACATTTAAGAATATTTGTGGATATTTCATAGTTTATTTTGTTGAGGTTAGGTTTCAACTGTTTTATGTATATAGCTTCAAGAATTTTTAGTTTTTGTTTCTTGTTTTCATGTATAATTGTGTTTTCAACATAGATTTTCCGAAATTGCGTATGCGACCAGGCATGTTGTTTTAATATATATTAAGCTTATCAGAAGTTATGAAAAGAATTTACATAAAATAAATAGACAACACTTGTCTATATTATTTAATGAAGCATGTATGAATATATATATATATATATATATATATATATATATATATATATATATATATATATATATATGTATGTATATAAATAAAAAAATCAAGAACAGTAAGATATATAATCCGGTGTTCTTATAGATATTTTTATTTTTACAAAATAGTGCTCAATGTAAATTTACAGAGCATTAATATTATAAATTAATTGATTTAAAATATGGTTTTTTTTTTACACAGTTTCAACCATCTTTCAAAAATAGAAGCTAAAAACCCCGATTTTAATTTTGCAATTAAATTAAAAGCATTAGTTCCATTTCATCTTCAAGCGAATTTTGGAGTAACTTTTAAAATTACCGGGTTTTAAAGACACAGCTAAAATCACGTTTCCATGGTTACAGAATATTCTACTTAAATTGAACAAGGGATGTCTAGATTTTCCTTATGTCAGTATCACTGTATCAGTTATTAGCTTTAATTTGGTAAGGGGTAGGGATGTATTTTACAATGAAACCTGACATCAGTTGAATGGATGTCGTCTGAATTTTTTTTTTTTTTTAAATTGTTAACGGTAAAAAAAATTTCAACGTCATTTTTTAAATTTAAAGATTTTCATATTTTTTTTTTTTTAGATCCTAATACTTTTATTTAACTACGATTTGAAATATTCTCCTTTTTAATTTTTATTTTACTATATTCTTTTTAAGAACAGTTAAATGTATTAGAATCCATTATATTATGTAGGATTATTTTAACATCAAGTTTAAGTATGTATATGAGGTTACATTTTTTTTTTTTTTTTTATATATATATATATATTTTTATATATATATATATATATATATTATCAAATGCAAATACTCTTTTAAAGCGGAAAGCTAAATGCAAACACATTGAACTAAGTAGATAGATAGATAGATAGATAGATAGATAGATAGATAGATAGGTAAGTACGTTACGGCGATTGAACATCCGAGATACCAGGTCAGGACCGATAACTTTGCAGGCGCTTTTTTTTTTTTTAAAGAATCTTCAAATATATCGCGGAAGCACCATACCGGATGTAGCAGCAATATTTAATGCATCGGCGAATGTGCAATATAGATTCTTGCGAGATAAATTGTCTAGCACGACATAGTGGATCAACTTTCCTAGTAGCATACTTAGTAATTGATTCAATATAATCTTTCCACTTCATGCAAATGAAAATATAAGCCAAACAAGGCAGAGTGAGTTGCTTTTCTGAAGGTTAGCAACATCCAAGTTGATGGAAGGCAAAAAGGTACTTTAATAGGATTAATAGAGAGAATTTTCGATTTTGAGGTGTAAAAATTAACAAACCATTTCTTGCCTAAATCTAATTACACACGGGACACTAGAAAACAGAACCGATAAAACAGTTTCTGTTGTCAGTAAAGACAACAAATGTGATTCTCTGCAAGAAGCTATGAACATTTGTACACATTATTTATTTATTTATATAGTTATATACAAATGAGGTGAAGGCTGAATTCGGACACGAGTGATAATCCGAAGAGCATTCTCCTGTTTGATTCGGCCAATGATTTTGAAGTATTGCAATCGGGTCTTATTCAAGATGCAAAATTATCTTTATTAGTTGAATTGTGTCTAATGGACCATGTTTATCCGAAATTTGGTGTCAGAATTTTGATTAACAAACGAAAAGTAATCTTCCCCAAATCCACCAATTTACAAGAGGGATGATGCACGTCAAACTCATGCCAAAGTTAAGTAAATCTAATATTGTTATTACTGAATCCCTACTGATGTTATTGTATAAAGGTATTGGGATATATTCCAGTTGACTCACAATAATATTTTTGATGATTTTAATATAAATTTATCCTATTTTTTTAGAGGTAACGATGAATTTACTAGTTCTCTACTTATTAATAACTTAAATTATCGTGCAGCCCTTCGTCATCGTTAAAAAGTGAAAAACTCAACATTATTTACTTTCTGCATAAATTCTGGTACAATTAGGGAAATTAGAATACGTTTTCATATCAGCAGAACACTATATAAGTAAAGCTCTGTTGTCAGCCATTTTAATTTGTAATTAAGTGCCGGTGAATTACTAACCTATTTTAACCTGCGTCATAAATGTTATAATTTCAGCAACCAACCCGCTCAATATAGGTTAAAATCACTTAAAAGACATTTAACTTCATACATGTTATGTGTCGTATCAAATTAAAATGACGTTACATTTTGTTTAACAAATCATAATCTATGAATGAGAAATATTAATTGTTCAAACACAGGACATAAGAAATATGGTTTAAAATTTATTAGTTTTGTTAATGCCTCGGATTATAGAGTTTAACATTTTGATTCATAAAGGTTCAAGTTGAGGTCATTGACAGCTCTCAGAGTAATTTTCATAGTCTGTCTATATTTCTGAGATGAGGTATTATGTACATTATTTACATTATTTACATTATTCGGACTATTGACTTCATCTTTGTCGCCATATTTATTACAACGTTTCGGCCGTTATACGCTCTCCGGCCTTCTTCAGGTGGTTGGAATGTCGAATTTATTTCGCTCACTGGGGTTGACTGTTCTAGTTTCACGTGCTATGTTTGATGGATGTCAGTTATCTCCTGTTAATTTCCCTCTGAAAGTTCTCCACTGCCTTAACCGGGTATTGAACTCACACTCTTTGGGTCCTGTCACTGCATCTAACCAACGCCTTTATCCACTGTGCCATGTGTCCTTGAGGTATGAATTTCTGGATATTATAAACCTAATGTCTTCAGCAACCATTTTTACCAGTGCTCATATTGCAATTTTCCTGTTATCATTCCAGGACATTTTTGTGGCCTAGCATATGTGCTGATTCCTTAAGTTTACGAATTTTCCAATGGTATTCCTTGTCTATGATCTCAACATGATCCCACAGAGGGCGGTGATCTCTCTTCTCTCTCCATATGTGGTCAGCCACGCCTAAATTTTCCACTTCCCTCGTGTTACAGCTTTCTGGTGTTCTTGAAGCCTTACTTTAAGGGGGCATCCTGCCTCCCCTTTATATTTCTTTCTGCAGCTGCATGGGATGGTGTACACACAGTCACTTTAGTCATGTTCTCCTCTATGAGGAGTTTTACTCGGGGGAGATATCTGCGAAGTGTCGTCAAGCTTTTGAAGGTTGTCCTGATGTTATATGGACCGCAGATCCTTTGTATTTTCTCTGATAACCCCTTCACATAAGGCAGGCAGACTGTTTTCTGAGTGTTATTGTCCTCCTCCTCTTGTACCCGCCTATCCCAGTTTTTTTGGGCTGCTGCCATGTACCCAGGGTAGTTGTTACGTTGTAGGGTACTACTTATTCTGACCAATTCTTTATCTAACACCTCTGGGTCGCCACTTATGACTTTTGCTCGGTGTTGTAAGCAACGGACGATCGCTTTCTTTACGCTGTATGGATGATGGGAGTTGAAATTGAGATACTGTCCAGTGAATGTCGGTTTGGTAGGGTTCAAAGAAAATATCAGTGAAAAGAAAGAAGAATTTTAGTGAAGTTTTAGTCTTATATTTGTTAATAAATATTAGTTAAATTTGTTAAATTAATAAATATTAGTTTAATATTTGATTAATAATAGATAAAAGTATCCAATTTATTTTGTGTGTGTTACTCCTCACAGTGATACATTTTCTTTCATGACTCTTCCTTGTCTTTGTATGCATGATACTTATTCCGCTTTTTATTTGCTGAAACTTTCAAGCGTTACATTTTACAATCCTTCTTTCCTTATTACATGCTCCAGACATTTCAGCAGTCTTTCTAACACAATTCTTTGTCCTATTTTCATTAGAACTTCCACATTCATTGTATGCGCTGTCCACAATACTCTTCTCATTTTCTAAGAGGACCACATCTCGATTGCTTCATTTCTTTTTTTTCATTAGCGAAGAATTTTTCCAGTTGTCGCTACCATATTGAATGGTAGACATTACATAACAGTCTTCAACACTCTTTTTCGTTTCTAATGTTATTTTTTATACATCTTTGACCTTCACTTTTGCTAACCACTATGTAATCCAACTTCTTCCAATGAATAATTTATCTTTAACTATTGCTCATTTGTTTAATAATTCTTTAAATTTGTTTTCTGAATAGTCATCACCACAGTGTCACCTGCTTAAGATTTTTATCAGCGAATACGCTGATAAAAATCTTCTTGTACAGGTTAAATAAATCCACTTTGAATATATGCCTGTTCCTATTTTGGTGTATCCACTTACCGTATATACTCGCGTATCATGCGACCTTTGAAAACCTACAGTAAATGGATATATAGTTTGGTCAAGGGTCAGCATTACATACGTTAATTTTATATTTCGTGTATGATTAATTAAACTTAACCTCAGAATTAAGTCTTCAAAAGTCTTATGGTACGCGAATATATACGGTAATCTATTCTCTATTTGCATTCAAGTCGTTTGTTCCCAGAATAGATTATGTATTATTCATCTATTTTCTCTATTTAGATCAAGCTTTACAAAAATTTTAAGAAGTTTTTCATGTTTTAATTTAGCGAATACCTATGTGTAGTCTATGAAGTACAAACGCTCGTTTTTCTGGATATCTATTGCTCATTATGACAGAATTTAGATAATTAAGTTAGCATTTCTTCTTCCAGTGTTTTGTACAAAGTCACAGTGTTCTTTCCCTAGTCGGATTCTGCTACTAATTCCATTCATTAAAATCATAATTACTAGTTCTGTTATATGGCTCATCCAGCTGTTCAACTGATCTGATATTTATTGTAGATTTATTTCCTGTTTTATGGAGGAAAAGTTCAATTTATTAATTCAATCGTTGCTGTATATTTTCTTTATCTATAATGACCGTTTTCTTTTCGTTTTATACATCTTGACACTGTATTTTTAAATCGTTTTATTTTTCATCCTTTTGCGCATACCTGCTGCATATGTGTCCTTAACTTTTTACGATCTCTGAACATTTCCTACTTAATCATTTTTCATTAGTCTGATTGCATTTATTCCTGATATTTTTGTTCAGAATTATATTCTCTGTGCCATTTCTTCTGATTATTAACTGTCCCTCGATAATTTAACTTAACGTCTATTTGTCTTTCTGTTTTCTTTCCCTCTTTGGAATAACTTCTTTTCCTTTTGTCACTTGTGATTCCCTTAAAATGTTCCACATCTTTGTGCTTGTTCATAAAAGCAACGGCATATGCGTGTTTGTAAACTGGCCGTATAAGTTTGTCATATTATAGTTTAGGTATTATTTGGGATTTCTTTAAACCATATATAGAAGCACAGAAAAATGGGTAGAAACAAATAAAAATCACTAACTTTATGATTTGATAGAGATACGAAACGTAAAATACTTTGCATTCAAGTATCACAAAACATCGGATAAAAATTTACAAACAAAGCGAACTTGTATTTGTGCAGTCCTTGTAATAAAACTTCTCAAGAGAGCGAGACATCAGTTAAAAATATAAAATGTCATTTCCAATATGCATTTCTTTGAAAAGCAATCTGCAATAAAAGCTGAATTCCACCTGAAATAAATGTTACCATAGCGTTGATAATAATGAAGAAGGACAATAATTGTGGAGTAAGCGAATGGGTGCTTAAATTCAATTTAAATTCAATTTAAATTCAATTTAAATTCAATTTAAAATACGAAAAGGAAACTGACTTAGAAAAAAGGATACGAAAAAGAAACTGACTTAGAAAAAAGGATACGAAAAAGAAACTGACTTAGAAAAAAATCACGAAAAAAAAAAACTTAGAAAAAAAGGATACGAAAAAAGAAAACTGACTTAGAAAAAGGATACGAAAAAAAGAAACTGACTTAGAAAAAAGGATACGAAAAAAAGAAACTGACTTAGAAAAAAGGATACGAAAAAAAAAACTGACTTAGAAAAAGGATACATTAAAAAAGGATACGAAAAAGAAACTGACTTAGAAAAAAGGATACGAAAAAGAAACTGACTTAGAAAAAAGGATACGAAAAAGAAACTGACTTAGAAAAAAGGATACGAAAAAGAAACTGACTTAGAAAAAAGGATACGAAAAAGAAACTGACTTATTAAAAAATATATACGAAAAAGAAAACTTATAAAAAGGATAGAAAAAAACTGACTTAAAAATGATACGAAAAAAGAAACTGACTTAGAAAAAAGGATACGAAAAAAAAAACTGACTTAGAAAAAAGGATACGAAAAAGAAACTGACTTAGAAAAAAGGATACGAAAAAGAAACTGACTTAGAATTGTGTTCATTTCTGCTTTTAAAACTGAATTTATCAAAAGAACGATACATATACTCATATTTTTAACAAAAAAGACAAGTGATGGATCCTCTATTATCTACACAAATAAAATAGCCTTTCTGTTGGGTAATTCTGGTATACATTCTATAATTGAAAATTTCTAATTGAAATATCCCTCAAGTAATTACCGACGTTAATAGCATAAGGCACACTGAGTAGTCCAGTTCATTGCACATTTGAAATCCATACTGTTGTTATAAATAACACAAATGAAATAAACTAAGCATGCCTGTTTAAATATAAATAGCTTGTGTGTGTGTGTGTGTTTGTAGGGTGCGATGGGTAAATTACCGCCATTTTATATTTTCTAATTTCGCCTCTGAGCGTTGTTTGTTTTTGATTTTGTCGACTGCACTGTATAGTAGGGTCAGTTGGAAACCGTCTGTGAGAAAAAGATGAACATGACGCAATTCACTCCGCCAGAAATTTGGAATCGGCATACCAGAAGGTTCAATACAAATATTTCAATGTTTGTTGATGTCAATTAGAGGACAGTACCAGAGGATTCGGAAAGAGCTGAATAATATATCCAGTCATCCTCATTTGGAGTAATCACTACTGATGGCAACGTTATGCTGCCATTTATCTTTCCACATGACCTCAGACTCAAAACAGAGGCCAACATCAAGTTCCTTAATGTGATAGTGATGCCTGGGGCCAAGAGGGTGGCTACTGGAAGACTCTATGTCAGGCAACAGGTCTCTTCGGTGCATATGAAACGATCAGATTTTAGCATCAAATTTGCGGTTGAGAAGAATGCAATATACAATAAAAAATCATTTTTTTAAAAAGAAAAATCTTTCTTGAAGCTTTTATTTTTTGTTTTAATTTCAAACTAATAGATTAAATTTAATATTTCCAATAATCAAAATACTTTCAAAAACTAATTTAAATCGACTGGAATGATTTTTTTGTTTTACTAAAATAGTTGATTAGTCCCCTTTTTAGTTGTCTTTCATCGTAATGTCATTCTCTTTATCAAAAAAAAAAAAACTTCCAAAAATGAAATATACTTTTCTGAAACGTTATTTGAGGAAAACGGAGTGATTGGAAAAGTAACTCCCTATTTATGAGTGACCAGCCAAGAGTCCTGACTTAACACCCTGTGACTTTTTTCTTTGGGGTAAGCCCACTATCCGAACTCAAGACTTTGATAGAACTTGAAGGGCGAATATGTCTTCCATACTACAAGATTTCCTGATAAAATCAGTTGATGCAATTCCTGGGCGGCTCGTGTATTGTCGGCCGTACGTACAAATATCGGCACGTTTATATACACAAGACAAAAATTCTAAATTCTTTAAAAAAAATATTGGTGTTCGATGATTTAGACTACGCTTTTCCATTTATGATTAGTAAATATAGCTTTCCCTTAATAATAATATCATCTCAAAGGCTGAAATTAATACAGAATTTTAAAAGATTTAAAACTTAATAAAATTTCCTAATTAAAAAAATGAAAGCAATTCTTGTAAAAATTCTTTATTCATCGAAATTTTTTCTTAAGTCAATCGTGTCGATAATATTATTTATTTATTTATTTTATATTCATTTTATTTATACTTTTATAAATAAAATGAATATAAAATAAATCTTTTCTAAAATCTTTTCTAATTAAATGATGTCATGGTTTTACTCCACTTTTTTATTTTATGGTTCAGAGCAGATTTTCGGTTAATGGGGTTCTCTGTTTGACAAAAACAAATTGATGATTTAAATTCTCTAATGAGTCCTACTAATATAAATATGAAGAGGCTGAAATTTTAATTTTTCAAAATTTCATAGAATTAAGTAGGGGTAACATATCTAAAATTTTTACCAAGATTTTCTAAAGAAAATATTCAAATATAATTTTATTAATTTGTGAATAAGTTCTGAAAATTTCACTAAAATTCGACTATTTGATATTTTTCAAGAATTTCCAAAACACTTTGTTTTTAACGCTAAAAAAGATGCTAAAAATCTCCATAATAATCTTTGTCTCACCCGCTGACGCAAGGAAAACAAATTTTTTAATCATAATTTTGAATGTGCTAGGAAGGATTAAAAAAATTAATAAAATAATCAAAAAATACTTTCGTATTTTCTACTAATAAAAAGAAACATTTTGACGATAAAGCTTTGTTTTTATCATATTTTTCATCGTGTTATGCTCTTTTTCAGGAAGTTTTCGGAGGTACCTATGAGAGTATAAATAAAAACAAAACATTCATATGGAATATTGTTCATGGTCAGACACTTCATTCAATTTTTTCACATAATTAAGAGCAAAATAACATATGTTTGTACTTAATATGGGCTAATGTCCAACAACGAACAATACCACCAACGTTTTTCTTTTGTTTTCCCTGCATTTCAGATAACCTACATGATGGCGTAGTGTTGTGCTAATGTCTTAGCAAAGAATTTCAAAAGCTAAATCCGTTCTACACTTTATTGTAAAAATTACTATAATTTTGCCAATAAAAATAAATGTTTCCATGTTTAACACCGCACATTTAGATAAGCTTCTAGGTATATTACTTGAGGAAATAATTAGAAATATTCCTGTTCACTTCTAACGCGCACCATTATTGTAGAATCTATTTTATAACATAAAACAATGTGACTTAATGTATTTATTATTCACGCAACCGGATCTCTCCTTAGTAAGGAAATATTCTGTTATTATAACAAGGAATTGCTCGATACTAATAAATGATTATGTCTCGTGATATATTTCCCAACGGCTTATCACATTAGGAAGTACGAAGAATCAGAATGCCAATATATGACGTATTTCTTTCGTTTCGTGTTAGTTTTGTTTATACATTTTTAGTTTGGATTATTTACGAAACATAATATATGCGACAACACAGTTAACTGTATACATAAAAATCTCTAGAGAACCCTATATATATATATATATATATATATATATATATATATATATATATATATATAGCCTTCAACTTTTGATAATATTGGTAGTATTGATAAAGACAAATTGGGCAACATTCATGTTCAATGAATATTTGTAGCAGTATTATCAATATGTTTCATATGTATTAAATAAGATATATGAATAGAAATGATTATTTTCTTTCATTTAGATTAATTCGTTATATTGTTTTATTTTTTATCTAAAAAACACATTAAGAGAATTTTTGCTTTTATTTTTCAACTCTCAGGCAAAGATGCTATAAAGTTATAAATAAAGGCTAATCGCTCACACTTTATGTCATGATTTCCTATCCTTAACCTTTAGCCTTACAATACTGCTTGCAACTACGCAGATCTTGTGCCAAATATAGTGGAAATACATTTATGTATTCGATATACAAGGATTAAGAAAAGTTATTGGTGCATGTATAATTTTAGGATCTTTTACCAATTTTTAATTTGCTTCTCTATAATTAAAATTTCTCGTCAGAAGAAAAATATATTACTTACTGCTTTCTTGAAAAATAATTTAACCAAGAAACTATTTTTATCAATAGGTTGAAAGGAATTAAAAAATATCTGTATGTCTTCCATATTTGGTTAATATTAAAGCCGAGCAATGATATAACTAAGGTATAGCAAGTACAGCACATACCCTGGGCGCTACTTGAAGAGAGATCCACTACAAGCCAAATATCATCAGATAGTGAAAAATCAGATGTATGATCTCTCTTTTTGATTATGATATTTGAGAAGCACTGGGGTAACCAATTTATTAAGCCACTCATATAAGTTGTATGGTAAAATTACGTACAGTATTTTGTTGAGTGCAGTAAGAGAAGAAAGTGAAAGAAGTGAGTGCATCATAGACATCATGCATCATTAAAAGCAAGCAAGTTGTAGTTGCAATCCCATGCCAACATTTCTCAGATAAATATTAAGTGTATTGACTTATTTTTGAGCTGATGGTGTAATGGAGAAAAATATTTTTGTTTATGACAGAACTTGATATTTTTAAGCTGATGTACCTCTTGATATTCAAAGTAATTCTGAATATGTTATATGGTACGAGGTGTGTCTAAATATTCTCTGCCTGAACCACGCCTTAAAATCTGTATTTCAATAATCAAACAATTTCTTTCTCAGGAGGAATTAAATAAACATGAGAAAAATTAAGCTAGATGTGCTTGTGTCTTAGTACCTTTATCGCCCGAGTTGTGGTAAAATGATTAAAAAATAACGATATTGATGAGGGGATATGTATAATACTAATGATATACTGGAATAACAGGTTGTCTTTAGATGTATACATGAAATAAGTTTTGAAGTAGAGCTAAGTTCAAATCATAAAAAATGGATACTCATTAATATTATAGTAAAGTTATCTAAAAGATGGCTGTAAATGTGTCAGATGCTTGGAAAGAGGTTAAATGTCAATGCTTGTCATCGGTGTTATTTTTCGTAGATAAGCCTCTAAAGCCAAGATATGTTTTCGGAGGCAAGTGATTGGCGACAAAGTCGAACATAAAACTCTTCCACTGAGTATTTAAAAGTTAAACATCTCTTATTTGCTTACATCATGCAGACGGAAATGACGAAAAAAAAATAAAACAAAAAATGAGGATGATGTAAATGTGTTTCCTTTTTAACATAACATGAACAATACAGAAAGACCTAGTTAATTAATCCGTTTGCCTTATCTCCAGTAAAATTTAATTTATTTGCGAAAGCAGATTATAAAATATACGAATGTATCACTAAAGAATTGAAAATATCACGGATTTTACAAACATGAGATCATCTAATAACGAAAATGGACTTAAGAGGAAAAAATTAAATGGACAACATTAAGTAGTTTTGTCGCGAAAATATCTGCAGATTTATCATCTGGCTGCAGCTTTCCCCATTCAGACACGACCAATTAATTCTTATCTATGCTTTCTTAATATTTTTATTTACTCTAAATCATAATTTGGTGACATGTCCACACATATTTGAGATATGGGTAGTTTTATTTTTTGTAGTGTAAGTGTTTGTTCTTGTCGTTAAAACAGAAAAAAAAGTATCACATAAATATTTATTTCAACAAAACATGATGATTCCATTCTCAAGACAAGTAAGACTATTTAGCTGGAGAAAAGATCTATTAAAAATGTCATCTTGTAAATTATTATTAATATTTTGTTGATCATTTCTCTTTTTTATATCACTTGCTTCTTGTCACAGATCTTATGCCGTTAATAAACAAAGCGAATCAGAAATAAATAGTAAAACATCGACAAGGCTTGAACTGACATAATTTTTTGTTTTAGCGTGAGAGCTGCCTTACCAATTATTCTACAGAGTAATAATTTAAGAATAGTAATGAACAATCTTTCATCTATCCGAATAAGAAAAATGAAATAAATTGTTATAAGTAGGACGGTTTTTGCGAAAGACAGTGTATCCTTACGCATGTCTGGAATTTGAGAATCTACAGACAAACATTGTCTGATCTTTTAACACATATACATATTTAAAAAACAAATAGGCTTATTGTTGCGATGTGGTGTCTGGCAAGCCACAACACTTAACTCTACAGAGTCAGACGTGATAGTAGCATTCAATACTCAGCTAGACAAGTCCCTGCAATAGTACTTTTCTCTCTAGACAATTACCCAGAACTAATTATCATGAATAAATCAGTCCATTCATGATAATAAAGAGGGTAACTGGCTCTTACCACAACATCTCCCCTTTTGAGACTTACTTCCTATGGAAGTTATACTTTTTTTTCTTTTTGGGGTTAGATCCAACACTTCTGTTAGATTCAACACTTCTTTTTACTGGAGCGTGTAGTTTCCGGAGCTATACGAGGCATAGGTACATCAAATACGTCATACAGGACCACAATCGGCTCCTCTCGGATGCTCTGTTCGTCCGAGTACCTTATTTCTTATTTGATTTAGTTGCCTTTTATTCCCCCATATAAACCCTTTAATCATTTACAATAACTTTCCGATACATCTATCGACTATACCATCTTCCCAGCATTCCTTTCCATTTTTGTAAGTTCGAAAGAATACTTTTTTTGCCGGGTTTGAAGTATTTCTAGGTATTGGATTTTTTCTTGTTTTCAACAGTTTTTTTTTCTTATTCGGCAGCAGTTTGTCAAAAAAAAAACAAAAAACAAAAAAAAAACCGTCTAATTTTCCTTGCGAAACATTAGTTCTGATACCGTGTTAGAATTAGGTGTCACCCGATATACACGTAAAAACTGTAGTAATAACATATACTTAATTTCACCTTCATTGTTTTTGGTGACCTTTTGAATATATCGACGAAGCGTTCTGCTTGCCCATTTGATATTGGATAATAAGGGGAGTTTTGATATGTTGTATAGCAAATGTTTTACAACATGTCTGCGAGGACAAAGAACTTTCTGCATAGCATACGAACCATGATGCCCTCAACAAATTTACACGATGCTGCAATGAAAGAAAGGTGTGACCAATGGTCTCCACCGCCACACCGCAGCGAACGCAGTTTGGAGACCCGCCAAAACCCGACGAACAAAATCTTTTTGCTGACCCAGAGGGCTCCTCGTATCACCAGGAAGGTGAGTGATGCCTCAGTATTAGTGAGACATTTCAACCCAGTCGCCCAGAGCCAGACCGGGATCGTCTATCAAATCCTTCTGAACGCTCCCCTATCACTAACGCCTGATATAATGCCTTACGGGACAACGGCTGGACGTCGGAGAAGTCATCCGTCGTCTGTAAGAGGTACTTGAGGACAAATCGACATTCGCGATAAAAAGAGTATTTGCGTCGGGGTAAACGGCAAGCCTCCTCCTCGCATGAGTGCACATTCTCAAGGATGGGAATTTCTTACGGGCGTCTTCCTTCCAGAAATCGCTGTTCTCATCCAGCTGCAAACACATCCGGTCTAGGTGAAAGATGCGTATGTCGACGAATCTCAACGCAAGGCACACCCAGACCGTCCTCAGAAGGGTGGAGGTAACAGATCTCGCCTTGCCTTCCCACAGGAAGGAGAACAAGTTCCTTACGAAATCCAATAGAGTTGCAGACGGGAGTTGAAATACGGAGAGTCGGTAAAGGAGAATGGTGTAGATGTGCGAGGCACATACTTCCGCCTTCCCCTTTAGGAAAGATTCCTCCGCGACCTTCTTCCGCACCTCCGACCAATTCATTTCCAAGAGGAGATCGGTACCGAACCAGACGCCGAGTATCTTGACTGGCTCGTCCCTCCAGATGAAAGCTCCGGGAAGAGAAACTCCTTTCCACGAATCCAACACAAGCCAACGGACTTATCGCGGTTGATCCTGGCCCCTGCCACCGTCTCATACCCTCTGATTTCTTTGCCGAGTTCGTCAATTTCGGCTCTACTCGACACAAGAACCATCGTCAACATAGGCGGAGTACCTGGCCGAGTTGATAGTACCAGGTAGGGAAATTCCGCGAAGGAAAGGCTCCAACGCAAGAACATACAGCAAAGGCGAAAGCGGACAACCTTGACGAATGGAGTGAGACAATACGAAATATTTCGATCTTATTCCATTCACTTCCACCAGCGCATCGGGGGACACAAAGAGAAGTCGGATCCAAGTGCGAAAGTACGGCCCGAAACCAGCGGCGGAGAGGACAGCCTCCAGAAATCGATGGCCAACCTTATCGAAAGCCTTGGACTGATCTAAATTGATCAACGCGGCGTCACTGTCGACTTGCTCGATGATCAAGCGTACCAAATAAAGGTATTTCCTAAAAATTCCTGCCCTTCACAACATGAGTATGCTCGGGCCCAATCAGGCTAAAGAGGACAGCCTGCAAACGACTGGCTAAGACCTTGGCTAAAATCTTCAACTCTTTTTGTTCTTGCGAAGCAATTTGATCACACCCCTGGTGAAGCGTTGAGGTATAGACTCCTGCTTTATCCAGTTGTTGTAAATCAGTGCCAGCAAGGTGATGAAAACGGGCGACTGCTTCAAGCACATTTCATAAGGAAGACCATCTAATCAAGGGTCTTGTACAGGTCAGCCTGCTTCAGCGCATCCCAGATCTCAGACTCGATAATAGGAACCTCGCACCCAGACACTTCAGCCGACTCGGGGCAGGGAAAGTCAGCCAAATAGGCATCGAACTGAGAAGTTCCTGAAAGTAATCATATATTCCGCCTCTGATGTCACTGTCAGCTTGTCCGGCAATGTGATGCTCGCGATATGTTGATTGGATTCACTTCGAACTTCTGCACGCAATTCAAAGCGGCTATGTTCGTTGCCTCGAAAGACATTCTTTTTAGACTAAGCCTAACTACTAGAGCTTGATCCTTCTGTATAAACAAGGAGGCCAGCTCCGCCCTAGTTAAACAAGGAGGCCAGCTCCGCCCACTTATCACGGGATTTGATCGTCCGGTCTACTTTCTCTTCACATGCCCTTTGCGCTGCTAACCATGCTATATTGAGTCGGCGACTAAAATCAGCAGCAAAAGACCTAAGTTTGAATTTTAAATGATCCCATGCGTTCAATTTACAGAAGCCAGCCATCTTAACATTAGTCTTCGCTAAGTTTACACGAACCGGACAAGCCTATGATCCGAGTAAACTATATAATGGAAACTTGACAACCTAAAAGCCCTATGTCGACTCTCTTAACTAGAACTCGGTTGATGTAGCTCGAACGAACCACCGAATCCGAGCTTCCACTCTTAGTCCAGGTCTATGGTGCTCATTTCGATACTTATCGACAAGATCAAACCTGTCGATAAAGTCCCGAAACGGCTTAATATCCGGGTTGTTAGTATCCAATCTTTCCCCTATACGATCTATATCGGGATCAAGGACGGCATTCCAATCACCAGCTAGAACGAGATGTTATTAAAAATGGCTCGATCCGTCGAAACAAATCATGCCGCTAAGCATGGTCAATGGGCGCATAAACCCTAATGAGACAAAGAGCCTTATACTTTATGGTAATATCCAGCACGCAAAGCCTGCTCGCCGGATCCGCAAAGACAAGAGCACAAGCCTCATTCACAGACTTGCTCACTAGCTAGTAAACACCTCTCGAACGTCTATCAAAACAGTCTATGAGGACAAACCTCATAGACTGAAGGTCTTCACAGAGACGGGTTGAAAACCAGGCATTTAAATTTGATAACCAGAGAGCCATTATCAGTCCGATTGGGTTGGGAAACTGGTTTGATAAGGATACCGACAGCCTCTCCTATTGACCATCTCAGTTTTAATGGAGAACCCGCTTATATCCCAGGGATGTCAATTTTAAAGCCTTATAGAGGGAGGGATGAACTAAAACTGGGGCCCTCCCTGAACAAAACTGCTTGAATTTGTTTATTTGTTCGTTTTTGATGATGGCTATTTTAAGTGAATTAATGGCCTCCTCGACCATACCCCACGGCTGCTGTGCCCCTGACCAGTTCGGATGACTGTCAGCACTCTTTGTGCATCTGGGAAGTTTTGGCGCTTCTCTCTGACCCTACCAGCAACCAGCCATTCCCCATCTCCCTTCTCCACAACTGCACTAGCAGCGGGCGAATGTTTTTCGGGAAATGGGAACTGAGAGCTCAACCGAACCTGGAGTTAACCGCACATTAGCCATTATTGGCCTCCGTACTTTTTTGGTCATCCTTTGGCTATTATTGGTCTCTATACTTTTTGGGAGCATATTTTGGTCATATTTGGCGTCTGTACTTTTTTTCGGTCAAATTTTGGCCATTATTGGCCTCCATAGAAACAGTTTTTCAATTTTTTAGGAACCTTTCAATTCCGGGTACTCCGAAGTGTCATTTTTATAAAGCGGAACATTTTTGAATGTTGATCCGAACAAATCTTTTCGGATCGACCGACTTTGGTCAGATTTTTTTCCTCGTGGCAAATTATATAGAAATAATGAAAGGAGTGGGGGAAAGAAAAAGGAAGCCGGAAATACAAATTAAAATATAATGTGAAGGAAAAATTAAACAATAGAAAATTAACAATACAAAATTCCAAATCAATAAGAACAACTGGTTTAACCAGGAAAACAATAAGTTGTTTAAAAAAAATAAATTAAAAAAAACTTGGTAAAAATGGAATTTACCGAAGATAAGAAAATAAAGAAAATAGAGACAATAAAATACAATCAAGAATTTGGCTATACCAGGAAATGAAAATTGGGATTAAATTTGGTGAAAACTATCAAGAATTACCCCCCCCAAAAAAAAAATACAAACTCTAAAACGAAACTGGTCTGACCGGGGGTGGAAACAATGGGCTTAAATTAAAAATAAAATTTTGTAAAAGAAAAATAAAGTGAAAAGTACTATGAAATACCCCAAAGGGTTTAAATGAAAATAAATTTCACCCTAAGACAGAAAATTAATAAAAATTTAAAAATTATAACGGAATGAAACAAAAACAGTAGCCTAGAGAAAAATAGAAATAGAAAAACCTAAGTGAGGAGGGTACGAATAAGACAAAGAAAAATTAAAAGGTCAAAAGAAAACAAACTTTTTTAGTCCAAATAAAGGCCTTTTAGTTTCTAAAAACAAAAATAAAATATAAATTAACTAAAAATGAAATAAAACAATAAAATGTGAACTGGTAAAGCTTTGTTTTACCTGAAAAATAAAATTAAAGATGGCGGTTTAAAGCCGATAAGAAGAAAAAAATAAAAATAAAAAGAAAACCACAAAGAAAAATAAATCAAAATATCAATTCAACAAAAAAGAATAAAAGAAAAATAATAGCAAAATCAACTAAAGAAATTCGATTTCAAAAGTTTTTATTGGATTTCATAAAGGAATATTTCAGCTGACAATTTCTTCTCGGTTTCTGAAAAATAAACAAAACTGGTCAGAATCACGCCCAAAACGAGACTTCAAAAACAATAACAATAGTATCTTCAAGATTTATTTATGCAAAAAATACAATTATGGCACAAGGCTTAAAGGGGGAATGGGTTGAGGCTGGCCGTCGCTTACTATCTTATACCTTGCTAATCCGATTCATGACCCATTCACTCGTTACAATTATCGACCACAAGAACCCATCCATGGCCGCTTAATCTTCCATATACCATAATACCTCATACACGAAGGGAACCTACAAAACGCACCCCATGACATAAAAATATCATGATCATAAAAATTTTATATATAAAAATCTAAGGATGATCTACAATGAGTAAAGAAGGGGATGAACACAAAAAACAAACTTAAATATCAAAACAAACAAAATAAAGATAACTGATGTCAATTAGACCCGTCCAACCCTCAAAAGTGAAGTCGCTGTATTCTGTCTTTAGACAGAATCAAGAGTCTCTCACTAAGGGAGAGGGAAAGGGTAAAATAAATAAGGCCATGGGGAGAGGAGAAAGCTGACCCATTCGAGATGAAAACGGGGGGACGAAAAACCAAACTGGAGAGGTTGGGAATCTCAACTTGGAACATAACCAAAGATGCAGCTGGGACAAGGCCAGGAACAATACTTACTAACATTAACTAGGTACTTAACCAGGGGAGGGCTCCACAGGAAACCACCCCGATGTGACTTAGGCGGACCAAAAATAGAAAATCAAGGCTAGCCCCGTTCACCCGAACCAAGCTCGCCTCAGTCACCCATCTTTCGCTGAAATCTGTCGAAACCAACCGTTTTCTATCAGTTCTAATCTTCATCTTGAGCTGGTGCTCAAAAAATCGGATCATATCCTGATAAAGACGGTTACCTCGCAATACCTCCTCCTGTCGCGTCGTCCAAATCACCATTCTGGCCGTGGCCAGCAGAGATAGAAACACCGTCCGTTTCATCCCAGAATACGGGGGCGACACATTGTTACATGCGTACGCACGATTAATAAGCACGAGCTTTTCGGCAGCGATACGAGCCGTCAGCTTGCCGACATGGTCCCATTGGGGGCGGACTCGAACGCAATGATAGAAGGCGTGCGAAGCCGTTTCTTCTAAGCCAAGGTCACATTGTTCACAGTCTGGCATTACCAGCCCCCCACCCCGTGACACTGACGTTGGGCACAGACTTCTTTGTCGACTTTATGCTTCCCCCCACACACACGCACACAAGACAAGCGCTTGCAAGCGCTCAATCGTCTTCTTATGCCGCTTACGGAGAGGATGTACGGACAAGCGGTAAAGGAAAAGAAGAAAGACAACCTCCTCGCCGCCAAGTCGCGACCGCCGTGCCGACCTTCGCCTGTACTTCTGACCAATTTTTCTCCAGCTGGAGGTCGGGTCCAAACCGCACTTCAAGAAGGGGGACAGGACCTTCCGTCCAACCAAAGGGCCTCGGAAGATCGATACCCTTCCAGGCACCTAACCGCAAGCTGGAAAATTTGTCGCGGTTAATCGTGGCCCCTGTGACCTTTTCGTAGCGTTTAAGCGCCTTCAGTACTACCTGGATGTCGCCGCAGGACGACGCAATAGTGGATACGTCATCGGCGTATGCGGAAACCCTGGCTCGAGCTCCACCAGGGACAGCGATTCTACGTAGGGCCAGAAGGCACGCCTTGTCCCTCAGCTGGCGAAGGAGGGGCTCCAACGCCAAAGTGTAAAGTAGGGGCGACAATGAACAACCCTGACGAACCGACCAAGTTAGCGCGAAAGTGCCCGACAGCTTTCCGTTCATCTGTACCCCAGCACTGGGGGAGCGATACAGTAGGCTAATCCACCGGCAGAAATTGGGTTGGAATCCAGCGATGGTCGACCCTATCAAATGCCTTGGACCGATTCAAATTGATCAGCGCGGCGTCATTGTTGTCTTTTACACACTCTCGGATCGTACGGATAAAATGAAAGTTGCTCTGAATTGTTCGGTCCTTCACAGCGCAAATCTGTGGTGGTGGTTCATGTTGTGGAACGTCCCGCTGTTGGGGAGGGGGTGAGTTTGTCGCATTCCTTCCCCGCTTCACCTTCGTCCAGGCACCGTTGGGGGCCTTTTCAGTTTCTGTTGCAGCTGTTGTTGTCGTCAGGTGTTGTGCTTGTCTTGCTACATTCTTCCCTGTGAACGTCCCGAAGCACCACACGTCAAACAGCAGGACCTTCTACTACAACGAGCATCCATTTTTCCCTGCACATTAGCCCACTGGGGATCTCAACAAAGCTCTGTCGGGTGAGAATTACTTGTATTACAGTGTCCCCGGTGGCGATGCCTGACTTACTAATTACAGCACTGACCTCGTTCACCTGCCCGTACTTGGCAAAAAAGACCCCATCCGGTATTCGCTAATGTCCACCGGTACACCATGCACCGTTATCCTAGTCTTACGAGTTCCCCTGTATTCCGTCTGAAGCCTCACTTCCGACTCTTCACGTCAGTGCTCAGAAGGGAGATTGTCCGTGTATTAACGGCGTTCAATGCCTCCGGAACTATAAGGAACTCATTTCCGTTAATAAATTCCTCATATTTTTTTATGAGATTCGCATCTTTCTTTCTCTGCGTTTTTTCATTTCAGTCGCCGAATACAGATGGTGTTTTGTCAGCGTCAGTCATTGGCAGCACTAATTTAATGCTGCCAATATCTTTTTTTCCTTTTCTTTTACATTTTCAAATTTAACAAATGAACTACAGTCGCGGGTGGGCCAACAAAAGAGAAATAAATAAAAAAACAAAAACCTGACCGTAGCCAAAAAAACAAGTCATACATATAAAACGAAAAATAAAAACTATTATTTACAAACTAAATTGAAAAATTAACGCTTAGTTAATAAAATGAAGTGGAAAACAAAAAGAATTATAGCAAGACGAAAATAAAGCTTTGCTTGCTTACAAAAAAGAAAATTGCCAAACTAAAGTGAGAGGGGGAAAATTAAAGCTTGATTAAAACATTGAAGAGAGTGAAGGAGAGAAAAATGGCTACACGTCGAAAAATTAAATAAATATTAACAGAAAAAAATCAGACAGGAATTAAACTGAAAAAAAAAACCAGAAGAGATCAAAGCTAAAAAAAAAAAATAAATAAAAGCACTTAACGTGAATTCAATAGTCCGTATGCCAAAGAATTAACATTGGACAAGAAAACTCGCAATCCAATCAGTAGTCAGCTTCTTCAGCAATAGTATTATCTTCTCTCTCGACAATTACCCAGGACGCCATATCATGAATGGAGCAGTCCATTTATGATAGTAAGGAGGGTAACTCTCTTGCACAACACTTATTCTTCAAGTTAAATCCGCTAATGTGTCCGCTTTATCAATATCAGGAGGAATACACATTCCTCCTGATACTATTAAGAGTATCAACGTCTACACTAGCTGGAAAGAGGTTAAAGTGCTGTACAAGTATATGGCGGAATTATGTGAAGGAGCGCTCATTCATAGCAGTTTTCATTACTAAATTTAATCATAAGATAAAACTATTATAGTGTAAAACTACTCGAGACATTTTATAATTTCTGTAAATCATTAATGAAACTAAATTAATGATTTTCTACTAACAATCTAACTTGGTGACAGATTCAACGATTATTACAACAAAGAACAAGACAGAATTATGAATTTTACTTGTTGAAAGAGATGAAAACAGGTGCATGTGTAAGAATAATAGCGCAAGATTGTTTGATTGTTGACCTCCTGAAAAATCAATACAGTACTAAATGCCAGTTAAGAAGCAGTATACATTGCATAATGAACTGGCTGTTGATAAATAAATATTAGTAGAAATAGAAGTAAGTATATGACTTAATAAAGTTGGTGTAAAGTTTAGCGAACGGAGTTCGAATTTCGTTCCAGCTCATTATCTTCACTTTCGAAGAAATACCCTTAAAAAGGTATGTTTTCGTCTTTTATCTACAATACACAAGCTATGAGTTAAATATTACAGCGGACTGGGCTTTCTAGCCGTATTTGAGAACTAGTGTAAGAAAAGGAAAATTCTTAATTCGAAAAAGCCCAACTACATAAAAAGGTTGGACTTTGATTAAGTCCAAAGAAGAAGGAAAAGAAAGCAAACAAAACAAGACCGATAATATATGTATATACAAATATATATTAATAACAAGTTACAATACATGGAAACAGTACAAAGGACAAGTGTGTGTGAATATTCTGTATGTGCGTGCGTGTGTGAATATTCTGTGTGTGTGCGTGTGTGTGTATATTGTGTTAGCGTGTTTCCACGCTATTCCTTTTAGCGACTACATTTCGAGGTTGAAAGTTGAAATCCTCTAGGAATAAGAGAAATTTACCTTGATGTGTCAGTGCACAGGCCTGAAAGGGAAAAAGAGATCGAGGCGAAGGGTCATTGGCTATTTATAGCCAGGAAAGAGAGACCCCTGGTGAAAGGGTTACGAACTGAAGGAGGAGTTAACTCCGACACTGTACATGGCCCTATGCAGCCAATGAAATAATACTATGATCCTGTCCTGCAGTCAAAGTCGTGGATGAAGATATACACAAAGTTTATAATTACCAATTGTCCTTAAATTAAATATATCTGATAACTTGAATTCGTGCTTCCACTCACAGACGCCCCATTTCAAACAAATCCTAATAAGTATTACGGGAGTAATTAATATTGAAGAGACAAGGGAAAATGGAAATATTAAATGTAAGAACGATGAACTTTTAAAATACTTCTTATTAATCAATGTTTGATTAATAAACATGAAAATTCATCATTATATTTAAAAGTTTATTCAGAATAATTAAAATGGCAATGGTTCATGTTATTTATTTTATAAGGAAGCTACTAAATCTCAAAATTAATCAAATCTGTCACGAACAGTTGCTAAAGAATATTTGTGTTCCACCGATTCGTACTAGAACATAAAAGATCGATCGGATGCGTATTACATGAAATAGCTAAGAGAATTCAATTTTCTGTTTCTTACAACTTCAGTAACAAAGCTTTTTAAATGAAAAAAGAAAAAAAGTACAGAACTTGTTGAATTTATTATGAGAAAATATTACAATACTTCAAGATATTGAATATTAAAAGAAAAAAATACACTTACATAGTGCTACGTATCAATAGATTGTGACTTATATAAAAAAAAATGTAGCACGAACAACATCTATAATACGTATATTTTATTACGAATTACCTGACCTGACATAATTAACTTGCTAGATTAAAAAAAAAACCCAAAACTGGCTAAATGATAATCCTTTCTCGCCGTCCATGAAGATTCGTATCTGGTTTACCTAGAACAGATGAATTCAAGCGAAAAACAACCTTTTCACTAGTGGACATCCAACTGGACAAGAGAGCAACGGCATCAAAACCCACTCCAAAGAAGCTACACTTCAAAATAACTACTAACACGTTATATCAATCTTTCTTACTTATGCATATTTAGATTTCTCTCTCTTAACGCGCTCATACACGTTTAAGAACTTTGCAGTGTCACTTTTAGATGTGTCCACTCTACACATGAAGAAAATCTTATTCAATCACGCACTGAACTTCAACTACATTGTAAAAAATTTGTGTGTTGCTGAAATATTAATTTTTTATAATAACACGAGCGTCATTTTTGAGTAGTCAGGGTATTAGAAACAATCAATAATCTGTCGTTTATATATATATATATATATATATATATATATATATATATATATATATATATATATATAAAATAAAAGAACATCAAGATATATAATCCTTTGTTCTTATAGATACTTTTATTTTTACAAAATATTGCTCAATGTAAATTTACAGAGTATTAATGTACAAATTCAGCAAATGAAAAGATTTTCGATGAATATATTAATTTCTATAACAAAGCTCTAAAAGATAGTGGCTACAAAAACCCAAAACTAACTTATATTAAAAATGAAAATGGAAAGCATAGAAAAAACAGATGTAGAAAAATAATTTGGTATACGTCCCCATACAACCAAATGGTAAAGAATAAATTAGAACAAAAATTCCTTGCATTAATAGTCAAGCATTTTCCTAGTGAAAGTAAACTAAGTACTATTTTCAATAAAAATACACTAAAATTAAGTTACAGCTGTACTGAAAACTTAGAAAAAATCAAGAAACATAATGCTAATATCTACAACTGGTATAACACTTATACCAGAACCAAAAAATTTTAGACAATGGAAAAATAAAAATAAAAACTGATGAGGATAAACAAAAATTATGTAACTGTAGAAACCCTCATAACTGTCCTCTACAAAATAAATGTCGCACAGAATCATTAGTATACCAATGCAATATCTCTTCTATTGAAAATCCTGAAAACATAAATATATATATATAGGTTGCACAAGCCATGAGTTTAAAGGTTCAACCAACATCAAAGTTCATTTTGAATAAATAAATATAAAAATCAAACAACTCTCTCAAAATACTTCTGGCACCTAAAAGAATCCAATAAAACACCTACAGTAAAATAGATATGTAGGTTATTAAATGACCCATGTCCTTTGTGCATAAAAAATTACTGAATCAGAGAAATGAAATAGTTATTTTGTGCCGTCATTGTCAAACATTTTCCTAAAATAATATTTAAAAATAAAATTAAAAAGTGCGACCTGGTAATATACATACTTATATTTGATGTGAAAAATAATTTTATATACTGTAAATAATTCTAATACATTTACTTGTTTTAAAAAGAAATATAGTCTATTAAAAATTAAAAGTAAAAATATTTTAAAATTATAGTTAAATAAAACGTATTCTAACCTAAACATCCCCCAAAAATCTTTAAGTATACAAATAGAAAAAATGCCGTAAGAATTTTTTGCCGTTAACGATAAAATTTTTAAAAAATCCAGACGACATGCATTTAACGGATGTCAGAATTCGGTGAAAAATACATCCCTATCTAAACGTAACCCCTTTTTCGAACGTAACTAATAACTGATACAACAAAAGTTAATGAAAATGAACACGCAACCACCCCTGTCTGGATAAGTGGATTTCTCTGTATCCTTGGAAATTGTGAATTATGAATTTTTGCCGTGCCTTTAAGACTCAGTAAATTTAAAAATAAGTTACTCCAAAATTCGCTTGATGGAACTTCCATTTTTGAAACATGGTTAGAACTGTGTAGCGAAAAAACATATTTTAAATTATTTAATTTATAATTTGTAATATATATATAAGAAATATAGTCTTAAGATGTGCTATATTTATGGGATAAAGTGATCAATATCAGAGATAGAGCGTGTGTAAATATAAAAGTGAACATAGAAGTCAACACTTAGAGGCGACAGTCTGTTTCATGCTAGATGCAATCATCAGGCGATATTTATTGCATTAAAAAAAACACAATTATGACACAAGGCCGAAAAGGGGGAGGGGTTGAGGCTGGTCTTAACTAACTATCCTATACCAAGCTAATCCGATTCACGACCCATTCATGCATTACAATTTCACCATTCACCATAAGAACTCGTCCGTCACCAGTCATCCCTCCATACACAATAACACATTCTCACTAGGAGAGACCTACGAAACGCGCCCCGTGACATCAAAATTTAATGATGCTAAAACATATATATAAAATTCTATGATGAAAAAATGAGAGGGGAGGGAGATGAATCCAATAACAAGCAAAAATATTAACACAAATCAAATTAAACATAACTAATGTTAGTAGGGCCCATCCAACCCTCAAAACAGAGAGGTCGCTGGGACAAAATCAAGAGGCGCTCTCGCTAAGGGAGCAGAAAAGGATAAAAAAACATAAGGGCATGGAAAAATATAAAGCTGACCCAGTCGAGATAAAAAGGGGCCAAAAACAAACTGGGGACTTTGGGAATCTTTGGGACAGGCCGGGAACAACACTTACTCACATTAACTAGGTACACAAAAGCTTGTCTAACCTAACCAAGGAGAGGGCTCCTCAGGAAACCACCCCGATGTGACGTAGGCTAGACCTAAAAGAGAAAATCAAGGCTAACCCCGTTCAAACGAACCAAGCTCGTCTCGGTCACCCACCTTTCGCTGAAGACTGTTGAATGCATGCGTTTTCTATCAGTTCTAATCTTCATGCTCAAAGAATCGGATCGGATCCTGATGAGAAAGACGGATACCCCACAAGACTTCCCCCTGTCGCGTCGTCCATATCACCATTCGGGCCGTGGCTAGCAGCGTCAAAAACACCCTCCGTTTCACCCTGGAATACGGGGGCGACACACTGTCATATGCGTATGCGCGATCAATGGGCACAAGCTCTTCGGGAGTGAGACGAGCCGTCAGCTCGCCGACATGGTTCCATAAGGGGCGGACCCGGAGGCAATGGTAGAAGTCGTGCGAAGCCGTTTCTTCTAAACCAAAGCCTTGTCATTGAGAGGCAGCCGATTCCGAGCCAATCGCCGAGCTCCTCACGTAGGGAATCCTTCGCGACCCCTCCACTAAAAGACGATAGAAGACCTTCCTAGGCCGAGAAAGGTCACTGGACCGAGGAACGGCCAACAAGGCCGACCGACATTCGCGAAGGAAATCCGATTGATCCCGGGGTCTACGATAGCGCACAACCCGCGAGATGGGGGGACTAACAATCCCCGCCATAATCGAATCACCTGTCATTGCGCGGCGTAGGAAAGCCAACCTCGAGGCACGTTTGTGGCTCTCCAAGTGTGGCATTCCCATGACACAGACGTTGTGCACAGACTCGTCTGTCGACCATAAAATGGAGGATAGCGAGCGCCTTCCTATGGTCATCACAGAACAAAGATGTGCGACAGTCTCAAGGACAATTCATAGGGCAAACCATCCAGACCGGGCGACTTGCCTCTGCCGACCTTCTTCAATACCGCGTAGACCTCGCCTTCCGTGATCTCTCCCTCGCAGCTTGCCGCTTAGTCGGCGAAAGCCGAGAAAAGTCAGCCAAATAGCTGCAAAATTCGTCCTCACGAAGACCAGGCCCCAATTTAAGGTCCAGGGTGGCATTCCAGTCCCCCACAAGAACTAAGCGCGATGAATCCACCAGGAAGGGCCCCAACCACCGAAGAAACGAGACCCGCTCTTCCTGCTCGTTGGGCGCATAAACCGCAACGACTCGAAACGAACCACTTTTCACGGCAATATCGGCCACGATCAACCGTTCCTCGGCATCGGTAAGCTCAAGGTCCATCTTCGCATCAAGAGTCCGCTTCACCAGCAAAGAAACTCCTCTGGCCAATCGGTGTCCATATGCTGAATAGACGACAAAGTCGTTAGACAACACACAAGCATCGTCGTTGCAAACAAAGTGGGTCTCTTGAATCGCGGCGACATCCACGCCGAACGACAAGAGATCACAGAGCGGGCGTGCAAAAACAAAGAAAAAGACCTATTCACATACGGGGCGGAAATCTGAGTCAGGACCCCGACGGATTGCCCTAGGCTTCCTACACCTAGCTCTGACGTCATTTGTCCTTCTAGGGCAGTACCGCCGACATCCGTTAGATAGGTTAATTTTAAACACCTATATCGGGAGGGGTGGAGAATAACAGGGACCCTCCCAGCACAGTATTGTCGCAATTTTCTCAAATAAGGAGAGTCTATTTCTGCAACTCTCATGATGGAAAAAGTATCCTTTGATTCTGTCACATGACTCCAGATCTTCAAATCGATCCCAGTATCCATTATGCAGGTAATTAAACCCGGGGCATTTGGAAAATTTCTGGGATCTTCTACTGATTTCCCATCTACTGTAGTCATTTTGTACAAAGGACCCAATTGGGCTCTCTTTTGGCTGGACAGGCTCTTCTTATATTCTTCCCTATCCATCCTACAAATTGCTTCTGGTCCAGAAAAGAGTTTCTTTTTTTTTCTTCCTAGTAGCTTTGGAGTGGTGGGGAGGGGGAACTCAGTTTTTTGAATGAGGGTGTGGATAGGGAACTAAGGGAGAGGGGATATTTCTCTTTAGATCTATAATTAAGAAGGAGTTTTTTATGATTTTTGCTTTCTTTCAACCGATTCTTTCATTTCGGATTATAGGGACGGAAAGGACCTGGTTTTGTCCATGCCCCTTTCGCACCTCTCCCTCCTAAGTGTTTATGTGATATTTCTACCTCCTCTTCCTCCTCTCGACTTCTCTTTAGAGATGCTGCTCTAGGCGGAGGCATTTTATCGACCTCCATCTCCACCTCAGTTTGTTGCTGCTGCTGCTGTTGCTTTTGTTGTTGTTGCTGTTGTTGTTGATGTTTTTTTTGGCGACTGCTTTTTTGCTACTTCCTTTTCAGGCTTTTCGGCCTTTTTCTTGTTTTCATTCTTTTCTTTATTTTCTTTCTTCGTCTGCTGCTTTGGTGGTGGTTGAGGCTTCTCTGTAGTCTCTTTTTTGCGGGGAGACGGTATATACTTCACCCTCCTACCACTTCTCAACTGCTTCCAGGCGCCATCAGCGTTTTTGTCCACTTCCCCCTCTTTCTCGGTTGCTGTAACTGCTTCTGATGTCGGTGTGGGCCGAGTTGCAGGCTGAGGCCGTTTCGCAGGGCAGTCTTTCGCCATGTGTCCCAGGACACCACAAAACCAACAATTCGGTCCCCTTCCCACTACTTCTTCCTCTCCCTGCATACCAAAATAAATACTGTATTTGCCCAAAACTATCCTGGTCCAAAGTCACTTTCACTTTCGACATCTCCTGTCACAATGCCAGACTTGAATACTAGCGCTTTCACCTCTTCCACTTTTCCAAATTTAGCGAAGAAGGCTACCATGCGATCCTCCGAAATATCTACGGGCACACCGTGTACTCTTATCTTTGTCCTACGGGTGCCCATATACTCTGTCTGCAACCTCAGGTTTCTTGCTATCAGCACACTGCCTGCCACCTGCTTAGCGTCCTGTTCGGTTAGCGTTCGTTCGCCTTGCCAGCACCTTAGGGTTAATTTTTAAGGTCTTTAAGACCTCTTCCTTTGTCTCCCTGCTGACTCCACTTAATTTACGGCTTTTGATGTCGGAAGTCAGCAGGGGTATTCTAGTTTTCACGGCCTCCAAAATTCTTTATCCAGAGGAATTCATTTTCCTTAAATGACCTCTCAAAATTTTTTTTTTGTTAGACCTATTTTCCGTCCAGGCCGTTTTTCCCGAAGACGCCGGCGGTGTTATATTTTCCTCGTTCTCGCTCATGATGGCCCGAAACGACCACCAGGGCTGAACGGGTCTCTTTTTCTTTTTTTAAAATTATTTTTGAATTATTTTGTCAACGAAAACCAAAAAAAAAAAAAAAAAAATGTCCAGTACAAACAAATTAAAAAGAAAGAAAAACGTGCACAACCAAAGACAATTCAAACAAATAAAAACGAAAAAGTAATGCAAACAAAAACGGCGAGGAGGGTAAAAATTGCAAGAAAGGAAATAAACAAAAAGGAAAAGAACAAAATGGACAAATACAAATAAACTGAAAAATTCAAAAAAGGTTTTAGAAAATAAAATCAAAAACTTAATAGTTCGTACGAATATTTCACCATGGCTTATCAAACACACTCAAAAATCAATAATCCAACAAAACACGTAACGTCTCGAAGACTAAGGCTCTTCAAAGCAATCGTCAGGCCACGGTATTTATTACTGAATATTACAGTAAATGTGGCACAAGACCGAAAAAGGGGGTGGGGAAAAGAGACGGTCATCATCTGTCTTAATTTATAACTTAGCTAGCCACAAACACTGACCCAATCGTACAAAACAATAATCCTAGCACCAAAACAACACATTCATACTTACCTGTCTTACTACATCCACCAAAATACCTCATTGTCTCAATGAAAATTCTAAATTTTTCCCATATGTACAAATCGTTGTCTGTGAGGGGAGGGGAATAAAAACAACAAGCTAAAAACATCCCAATGATATATATACAATATGGTTATAAACTATTTACAAGAAACTAAACAAAATCATGTTAGTAATAAAAAACAAACCCCAAAACCTTAAATGTGGCAGAAAAATCAATTAACTAGATGAAATCGATGCGGGACTATAAGAATATAGCTTTCATCCATCCCATTCATCTATCCCAAGCACTTACACAGTCATGCACGCATTCTGACACAACAACAAATACGAAAAAACACGCACGCAAAACGAAAGGCGCCCCGCATCCACCACAGAACTGAAATCACTGGCCATCTAACGAGGGAGGGGATGGGGAGTTAAACTAAAGGAAAAAAAGGCGGGGTAGAAATAAAAAGAGGCCAATGAGCAAACACACTCTAGCTAAGTTTACTGGAAAAGAAAAGAAAAACTAAAGAGTCAAAAACCTACTTCTAGCCAAAATCCAGGGATGGGTGACCTAAGTTTGAACCAGTAAAACAATATTCTGATGCCTAACCGGCATCAAAATGCCACTCCAGGTCAACCCCTTTTACTCGGCACATACGCGCAAGATTCACCCACCTTTTATCAAATTCTGATGAGGTGAGCCGCCGCCTTTCCGTCCTGATCTTGACTTTAAACTGATGCTTAAAGAACAAGATCAGTTGGGAAGAAGTGAACTTCTCGCCCTCATAGAATTCCTTCTGAGGTGTCGTCCAAATCACGACTCTCAAAACATCTAGTAAGCAACAGAACACATAATGTTCAGCCATTGTCATCTGCGGCACCACATTGCTACAAACAGAACTGGCCTCAAGGACAAAGAACTTTCCCTGCAGCATGCGAACCATGAGCACTTCAACAGCCTCGCACAACGGCACTACCATCCTGCAATGAAAGAAGGCGTGACCAATGGTCTCGACTTCCCCAGTACAGCGACGGCAGTTTGGATATTTCTCCAAGCCTGCTGAACAAAGTCTCTTGGCGACCCAGAGGGCCCCACGAACCACCAGCCAGGTGTGTGAAGCCTCATCATTATTGAGGCATTTCAACCCAGGCGCCCAAGGCCATATCGAGCGAGCCTCATGCTTCGTAAGACTGAGCTCGTCAATCAGATCATCCTGAACGGCCCCACTGGCTAACATTTGATACAATGCCCTACGAGACAACGCCTGGACGTTGGAGAGGCCATCCGACGCCCGTAAGTTTTAGAGCACGACGACATTCGTGGCAGAAGGAGCATTCGGCTCGGGGTGTACGTCCGGCCTTCTCCCGGCACGAGTGCACACTTTTACGGATGTCTTCCTTCCAGAAGGCGCCATCCTCATCCGATCCGCGACACATTCGGTCTAGAAAGTTGATGCGAAGCATATATTGACGAATCTCAATGTTAGACATACCCAGACCGCCCTCAGAGGGATGAAGGCAAAAGATCTCGCGAGATACCATAGCGGCCTTGTCTCTCCACAAGAAAGAGAACAAGAGCCTTACTAATAATATTAGTCTGGTATACGGGAGTGGAAGTAGAGAGAGTCGGTAAAGGAGAATCGGGTAGATGTGTGAAACACATACTTTCGCCCTCTCCTTCAAGGAAAGCCTCCTCCGAGACCACAGATTAACTGCTATCTCCGCCTTTCCTTGTACCTCCAACCAATTCATTTCCAACTGGAGAACAGGAACGAACCAGACGCCGAGTATCTTGATCGGCCCATCCGTCCAGATGAAAGATCCGGGAAGAGAAACTCCCTTCCACGCACCCAACCGCAAGCCAACAGACTTAGCGCAGTTGATCTTGGCCCCTGTCACCATCTCATACCCACTGATCTCTTTGCTGACTTCGTCAATATCTGCTCTGCTCGACACAATAACCGAAACGTCGTCAGCATAGGCAGAATACCTGGCTGAGGTGGTAGCCCCAGGCAGGGAAATTCCGCACAGGACCGGATTCGCTTTTAACTTGCGAAGGAATGGTTCCAACGCAAGAACGTAAAGCAAAGTCGACAGCGGACAACCTTGACGAATGGAGCGGGACAATACGAAAGGCTTCGATCTTACTCCATTAACCTCCACCAGCGCACCGGGGGTCGCATACAAAAGTTGGATCCAGGAGCGAAAGTCGGATCAGCGCGGCTTCACTGTCGACTTGTTCTAAGATCAAGCGTACCATATGAAGGTTATCCTGAATAGTCCTGCCCTTCACGACACACGTCTGTTCGGAGCCAATCACACAAGACAGGACAAGCTGCAAACGGTTGGCTAAGATCTTTAACTCTGTGTTTAACATAGTCAAAGGGCGAAAGTTATTTATCCCATCCCCACCGTTCTTGTCCTTACTCAACTTGATCACACTCCTGGTGAAGCGTTGGCGTATAGACCCCTGCTTCATCCAGTTGTTGAAGATCAGTTCCAACAAAGGAACAAAAACAGGCGACTGCCTCAAGTAAACTTCGTAGGGAAGACCATCTAGTCCCGGAGACTTTAAAGAGTCAAAACCTACTTTCTAGCTCTAAATCCAGGGATGGGTGACCTAAGTTTGAACCAGTAAACAATATTCTGATGCCTAACCGGCATCAAAATGCCACCCAGGTCAACCCCTTTACTCACACATACGCGCAAGATTCACCCACCTTTTATCAAATTCTGATGAGGTGAGCCGCCGTTTTTCCGTCCTGATCTTGACTTTAAACTGATGCTTAAAGAACAAAATCAGTTGGGAAGAGGTGAACTTCGCCCTCATAGAATTCCTTCTGACATGTCGTCCAAATCACGACTCTCAAAACACCTAGTAAGCAAACAGAACACATAATGTTCAGCCTTTGTCAACGACGTTAACACATTGCTACAAACAGAACTGGCCTTGAGGGCGAAAAAACATTCAGCGCAGCATGCGAACCATATCTTCAATACACTTGCCCAACGGGACTACGCCCCTGTAATGAAAGAAGGTGTGTTCAAGGGTCTCCAACGCAGTTTGCGAGATTTTTTTTTCAAGACCGCCGAACAAAGTTTTACCGACCCAGAGGGTCCCACGAATCACCAGTCAGGTGAATGATACCTCATTATTATTGAGGCATTTCAAACCAGGCGCCCAAAGCGATATTGAGCGAGCCTCCTGCTTCGTAAAACCGTGCTTGTATATCAGATCATCCTGAAATGGACCCCTAACTGACACGCAATATGATGTCCTACGAGACAACGCCTGGACGTTGGAGAGGCCATCCGACGCCCATAAGAGGTTTTGAAAGCAAACGAACTCACGATAGACATTCACTTATGGGTAAACCGTGGCCTCCTCCTCCTCGCACGAGTGAAAAAAAAAAAATTCATACATTCAGTTTCATATGTCTGTGTTTTATTAAAATTCTAAAATAACTTTTTAAACCAATAAAATTACCGAGCGAATATTTCCAGAAGTGATGTTAAGATCCGTCCATTTGATCCGCCGTTTATTTTTTTGGGCTACGTTTGTTAAACTTTGCCTCTAACAAATTATTGAGCTTTTCTAACGACATCTTCCTTCCAGAATTCGCCCTCATCACACCACGATTGCCCACATTCAGACCAGGATGAAGGCAAAAGATTTCAACGCTAGATAACTGCCTTCAGAAGGTAGAGGTTACAGATCTTCCGTGTCTTGGCTCTCCGCACAAGAAAGAGAACAAGAACCTTACTAATGAAATTAGTCTGGTATACGGAAGTGGAAGTACCGAGAGTCGGTAAAGGAGAATCGGTCTAGATGTGCGAGGCACATACGTTGGATCTCCCCCTTCAAGATAAGATTTCTTCGAGACCACAGATTAACTGCTATCTCCTCGATCTTCCAACTAATTCATTTCCAACTGGAGAACAGGAACGAACCAGACGCCGAGTATCTTGATCGGCCCATCCGTCCAGATGAAAGTCCGGGAAGAGAAACTCCCTTCCACGCACCCAACCGCAAGCCAACATATATTTGTGGTTTCATAACCATTTCCCACTGATTTCTGATTGCTGTTCGTCTATCTCTGTTCTGCTCGACACAAGAACCGAAACGTCGTCAGCATAGGCAGAATCCTGGCTGAGGTGGTAGCCCCAGGCAGGGAAATTCTGCGTCGGACCGGATTCGTCTTCAAATTGCGAAGGAAAGGCCCAAACGCAAGAACATAAAGAAAGTCGAAAACGGACAACCTTGACGAGATGGAGCTAGGACAATACGAAAGACGCCGATCGAATCCCATTCACTCCACCGCACCGGGAGACATATAGAACCGGATCCAGGTGCTAAATTAATACCAGAAACCGGGGACCGAAACGACAGCCTCCAGAGATCCAGGTCAAGCATATTGAATGCCTTAAACAAATTTTAATTGATCAGCGCCGCTTCAATGTCGACTTGTTTGATGATCAAGCGTACCCTATGAAGGTTGTCCTGAATAGTCCTGCCCTCACAACACGTCTGTTCGGAATCAATCAAACTAGAGAGGTCAAGCTGCAAACGGTTGGCTAAGATATTTAACTTGTGTTTAACTCTGTTTATCATCGAAAATTACCTATCCCATCCCCACAGTTCTTGTCCTTACTCAACTTGATCACACTCCTGGTGAAGCGTTGAGGAATAGACCCCTGCTTCATCCAGTTGTTGTAAATCAGTTTCAGCAAAGGAACAAAAATGGGCGACTGCCTCAAAATATACTTATATGATAGACCATCTTGTTCTCGGAGACTTATCCCAGACCAACCTGTTTCAGCGCTCCCCAGATTTCCGATTCTGTATGGGACCCTAGGACCCAGCCGCTTCAGCTGCCTCGAGGCAGGGAAAGTCGGCCAAACAGGTCAGACCGGGCTGGTGAAAGATCCTGGTGACCCGAAAAGCCCCACATATGCCCGCGTTTGTAGTCACGGTCCGATTAACGGTTTATGTGATGCACGCGACCTGTCGATGGGACGCGCTTCTAACTTTCCTCTGCACGCAATTCTGCGTCCCTCAGAAGACATTTTTTTAACCTAGCCCTAACTACCAAAGCTTGATCTTTCTTGATAAGCAAGGAGGACGAACTCTGCCTTTAGCTAAAGGCTACTTTCCCGCTATCACTGGATTTAATCGCCCGAAAAAATTTTTTCATCAAATGCCGTTTGCGCCGCTAATTTATCTAAATTGATTCGACGACAAAAATCGGCAGCAAACGTTCAAATTTTTAAATTAAATTATCTCCCCAGGTATTTCCAACAACAGCCCCCATCAATTCCCTCTGAATCATTAGTAGCAACTGGTCCTGGAAATCTGCTCACCAAATAATGAACAGTTTAATTTCCGGTAGCCAACTATCCTAACCTTGGGCTTATCTGAGTTTACATAGACACGGACAAACCTATGGTCCGTATAAAATATCGAATGAAGACCCTAAGAGCCCTACATCGACTCTCTCAGGTCGAGGTAGCTCGAAATCGTCCCAGGAGCCGATCCACCACTATTTGTCCAAGTCCATGCTACTTACCGGGGTGGGGTTCATTCCGATACTTATCGAAAAGATCAAATTTGTCGATAATAGTTCCTGGTTTCATTTCCCGGTCAGATGAGTCCCGGATTTTTGGGGATCTATATGAAGTCCAAGGATCGGCAATTCTCCCGTTCAGATTATCCCCCGCACCTAAATTTGGCGACGAGATGTCATCAAATAGGCAGCTCGATCCGCCTTACAAAGATTGTTCTATTTGAATTAATCTTGATGATAAACCCCAAAAAATTTGTTTATAAAATATAATTGATTTCCTCGAACGACCATCAAAACAACTTATTCAATCAATAAAGGAGAATTTGTGACAGCACGTCCTCAACCGGTCAATATAAAAAACCTCATTCCCCAAAACAAACATTTGACCCCGGACATTTATTTTCTAATCAGAGTGCCATATTATGAAAATAGATTTTTTTTGTACTAAAGGTTTTTGACATAGTTAAATCGAGTAAAAATAAAGCCACAATTTCCCATAAAATTGTTTTCATCTCATTATTTTATTATTTTTTACAATATCCAGTTTTCTATCAATATCCCAATGGCCATTGATGAATTTTGGATTCAACAAAGAATGGTGAATTAAAACTTAATATTTTATTTAATTAAAATCGTTTTAATGATTTTCTTTCAAGACTTAAATTTAGGACATGATATATTTGTCCAAAATTAACGAAAATCGTTTGGTCCAGTTTTTCTAATGTTTAATTTTTCCAGACGAAATTTTGTTTAAGCATCTCAACTTTCAGGTCTTTCGTTTGAGGGTCTCTAACTTTATTTCATTTCCTAAGTCCCCACTGATACGGTTTTCATAGATTCAACTTAGTTTCTACTCATGATTGAACAGAGAGCAGCCAATCATCCTCTTCCCAAATTGTAAATTGTTCAGTTGAATAGATAGAAGGAAGGTTGTTGCGTTTGATCGACAGGGAATAAATTTCTGCCTTTTTTCAAGGGGGAAGGAAATCGTGGAATCAAATGGAGGGGTGATTCTTTTGGTCTGTATTTTTTAATGAGACCAGGTGTAGGGGTTTTTATCCCTGTCCGAAAACACCGCTGTGTCCATAACCAGGTGTCTCTACTGAGGGATCCAGGATTTGGATGGTGATGTCAAGGATAAAGGTCGTTTTTCGGACCCTGAAGGGGTAGGCTCCAGCAAAACGAAGACGTTGAAGGAATTCTTGGGTCCACCTTTTCCTTTGATTATGGAATTTCTTCTTCAGTTCTTTGATTTTTTCTTTTCTTTTCCGGGTTTTTTTTTTTTTCGTTTTAACGTTAAACAACAAATATTTTAATGATGTTTCTGTGGCAAAAAAACAAGATAGGTCCTTCCTTTTTTCTGGGGACGATTCTTTGTTGTCCAAAACCTCTTAAAATAGTCACGTTATTCCCCTCCCCGACCATCATCTGCACTAACAATCAGCAGTGGGCTCTCTTGTTGAATTCTTGGTCTTTTCATAAATAATCCATATTTTGTTATTTTATCGATCCCAGAAATTATCATCTCCCATTATCTGTCTGTCTGCTTTTCTATCTAACTCATAATTTTGGTCAACAGGAAATTTCTTTCCTATTTTGCCTTTTCTCTGGGCTCTTTCTATTATTCGTCACGCCATTCTACTTGTTTTCCGGCCGGTCATCTCTTCGACCCTAATTTCTCATTTAACAGTTTCATCCATCTACCAATCCATCTTGATCTCTCTCTATCTCTCTCTCTCCACCCCTCTCTCAGGCTATCGCAGTCTGCGCTCAGTGTTTCGCCGAACTCTCTCAAGTACGCTACGAGATGTTCCCCTCTAACCTGAGGGGCGTTCATATATTGTATATATTCTTCTTCGGCCTTCGTATTCAGTGCGGAGGATCAGATCTTTTGTGATCAGGTCTCGGCTCGAAACCGTAACGCAAATATTCCGGTGTGGGTAATCAATATATATATATATGAAAATATATATATATTATAATAACTATGGAGTGAAGAAATATATTCAAAGATTCCAGTGATTTTCAATTATGTGTCTTTCGTCGAGCGACAAATTTCAGTTCGCTTTTCCACACGAAGGTTTTCATCCATTCGTTTTTTTTAATTTTCTTATCTTCCTTTTATAGATCCTCCAAGAGTCCAATAGCAAAAAATTAAAGGTGAGCGTAACCTTGTACCGCTCCGAAAATCTAAACATTGATTATACACTTAGGTGGGGACGTCAAAAGAGGGCGATTCCCCAGCCTTTGAATTTTCCATATTTTGTCAAATATATTCCCCCAAAAATTGGCCTCCATACTATTTTCACTAATGGCCTGATTATTGGCCTCCAAAAGTAAGTGTTTTGACCATTATTGGCCTCCATAACAACCAGAGCTATTGCCATTAAGCTGGCCTTCAAATCATTTTGTTCTTATTTTTGGTTTTTATTTTGAGGGAAGTAAGGTTGAAAACACTTTTCCTCTGTATCATCTTTGTCGGGTGGTTTTTTTCTTTGTTGCAAATAAATTGTTTTATAACTGTTCTTTTTAGATCAATGGTATAACTGTTTCTTTTAAAAAGAAAAGACTTAAGAATTTTTCTTCTTCTCCATTTTTTAATAAATACAATGGGGACAGGAAGTTTTATTATGGTGTAAAAAGCAAAGATAGCCTAAATTAAAGCGAAGGAAGGGATGCGTCACAACTTAATTAAACAAATTTCGCCTAATGAAGGCCCTGTCAAAAAAATTGCAGATTAAACAGAAAAAAATCACCAGAAAACGAACGTCAAAAAATTAAATTTAAAAACAAAGGAACGAAAAAGGTTATTTTTCCCTGAACGAAAACAAATTACGAATATGACAACAATTAAAAAACAAGATTCACGTTCTAAATGCAATCTACAAAATACAGACATAAAATAAAATCAAAATTAGCCTCAAAGACGAAACAAATAAATTTAAGGAAAAGAAACAATAAACAATAAAACGCTAGACAAAAGAAGAAATAAACAGAAAAAAATATGAAACTTTCAAAAAATAACTTTATCTATTAAAAAAAAAATAAAGAAGGCAAACACCAATTTAAAAATAAACAATAAAACGCTAGAAAAAGTAAAAAATTAAAAACGAAACTTATCTGAAAAAAATAATACAAAACTATTTACAAAAAAAAAATGACTGACGCTAATAAAATGGAAAGAATAGAAAAACAAAATCTACGTATGCTAAACAAAGAAAAGTGGTAAAAACAACAAAAAACGAAACTTTAAAAAATAGCCACACTATTTACAACGCACTCACAAAATGCCTGACACACAATAAATCAAGCAAATAAACAAAAGCAAATAATTACACAAGTTAGACAATACAAAGAGACAATACAAAGATTAGCACAAATAAGGCACAGAATAAAAACAATACACGAGAAAAACTTAATGGATATTAAAAGAAAAAACGAGAAATTAAAGTTAGTCAGAAATAGCACAGACAAGGATTAAAAATAAAGAAAACGAAAATATATTTTTAAAAAAATGAAACAGGAAAACTAGACTAAAAGAGAAAGAGAGAAAAAGTAAAGAGGGTTTATTTTTTAATTTTTGCTCTTAGCAAATGAGAATGGAAAAGAAAAAAAAAAAAAAGCTTTTTAAAACAGTCGTAAAAGTCGTGTTCTCTAATTAAAACAAACTCAACCAAAATTGACGTTCAAAAAATCTAGTGGTAAAGTCCAACAAATTACATCAGGGTTTTTCAATTTATTCTATTATTTGACACATTAACAGTTTTTAATTTATTTATATATATCATATATTTGTTTGGATTAAATTATCTTTATTTTTTATAAAGAAATATTTTATCGGGATCGGATGGTTTATTTATTTATTTGGATGAATTTAGGTCAATTTAAACCCACGTGCAACTGCAGAATAAAGAACGAATGTCCCTTAAACGGTAATTGTTTACAAAACAACGTAATATACCAAGTCACGATAAAATCACCAGATAATGAAGAAAAAGTATACATAAGAGTAACTGAAGGACCCTGGAAACAAAGAAATTATGCACACAAAACATCTTCCACAAATAGTAAATATGCGAACAGCACAATGCTTTCTAAGTATATCTGGGAAATTAAAAGCAAAACGCACATCACACCAAAAATATCTTGGAAAATAAGGAAATGATCATCAGCCAATCAAAAACTTGCAAACTTTTCTTAGAGGAAAAAATAGCTATCATTACCTTCCCAGACCCAAATAAATTATTAAATAAAAGATCCGAGCTCATCTCAAAATGCAGACATGAAAACAAATTTTTACTACGTTACTTAAAAATCGAAAACGGAAAAAAATGAAATAAAATTAAAAAAGATAATCAAATTGACAATAAAATTAGCAAAATAAATTAATCCAAAGAAATTACCAAATCACACCTGTTATAATAGACGAAATAGAAAAAAAATAAAAATAATAAAATAAAAATAAACAAATAAATAAAAAAAAATAATAAACAAATTAAAAAAACCATTATGAACAAAATATTACTTAGACTTTTTAAAAATCAAACCAAAAAAATGACGAAAAAAATAGCTATAACTGTTATATAACGATAAAAAATTAAAAAAAAAAATAAAAATAAAATACATTACTTAAAAAATCGAAAATAAAAAATATATAAAATAACAAATAAATAAAATACAAAAAAAATAAATTGAACTAAATTCATCCAAATAAATAAATAAACAAACAAACCGATCCCGAAAAAACAAATAAAGATAATCAATCCAAATAAATACATGTTAAACAAATTAAAACTGTTCCCGCTAAAATAATAGTTAGAATAAACTACAACAAGCAAACACAAAATTGAATAAATAGCTTTAATTATCTTCCCAAACCAAGACAAAACTATTAAATAAGCGATATAAACAAATTTTTACTACGTTAATAAAAACACCGATTAAAATAAAAATAAATAAATATATAAGATAAGAAATAAAAAAAAATAAAAATAAAAAATAAAAATAAATAAAAACAAGCAAAATAATTTAACCAAATAAATAAATGAACGACTTCCGGTAAAATAACCGCCAAAATAGACCTACCACAATGCACCACAAACCTGTATATATAACTAGCCGAGAAAAATAACAGCATTCGTGGCCTGACGATTGCATCTAGCATGAAACAGATTGTCGCTTCTAAGTGTTGACTTCTATATTCACTTGGTAGAGTTTAGGGAGGGATTAATTTTATATCTCTCTCAATCATACTTAGTATTGGGGGAGGAGGAGTGACCAGACCTTGACCTATTTAGACGGTTAACTTAACGGAAGTGATATATTGAAATGGGAGGGGAGAAGAGAAAAGAAAGAGGAAAAATGAAAAAGAAAGAAGAGGGAGAAGCAAGTAAAGAGAAAGAGGCTGTAATTGGGTTTTAGCAATTTATGTAAAGAATAGATTTTAATAGATTTTAATGCTTAATAGTAATTTAGATGTCTAAAAAAAACCCGAAGAAATCAATATGATGCTTGCTATCAATTTAAATATTTAATTTTTTTACAAATAGTTTAGGGATTTAATATAAGTTAAATACTATATTTATTAACACATTTATAGAGAACATATTAATTTTTTTAAAAATTATAACAGTTTGTTTACCCGACCAATCGTACTTTTTTAATATTGTAAAAAACAGTTACGGTAACATCTTTATCAGTTTGAACCTAATTTATGAATTTTTATATGGGTAATCTTTCTTACTTATATATATATATATATATATATATATATATATATATTGTAATAGGCGTTTTCGTACAAGGAAATATTTGACATTCATTGACCGAGCAGCCAGTACTGCTTTCTGATGAAATTTATAAAATCTCTTAAAACACATTTTTTTTGTGCAGGTTTCTCAATTCCAGTAGCTGTATCGCTCTTTCCAGTATTGATGGGGGTTTCACTTCCGAACCATTCATTTCAAGTGGGGTGGGATCTTGATTATGTCATCATTTTCTCTTCATGTTACACGTAATATCCATTTTATTTGTTTCCGCTTTTGGTAGTCCCCAAGTTTCTGTTATTTGATACAGTTTTTTTTTTGTTGTGATTCTGTTCAAAGCCTTTTTTCATCATTGCTCTTAGGAAGTTGTTGTATCCAGCTGACAGTTCAGATATTTTTGAACGGATTTTCTACCATGTATGGTGTCTATATGTAAGTCTCGATGTAACGAGGCTATTTAAGAATATGGCTTGAGTTTTCAGGTTGATAAAAAATTCTACAGTTAAAAATCATTGTATAAAAAAGGATATTTCTAAATAAATAATTTAAAATTAGATACTAAAAAGTAACTTTTTTGAACATTCAAAATAAAGGCTGGGAAAACGATGAAGTGAATCTTCAAATGCTATAAACGACGAACTGTAAAATATCCATTTATTCCTAATGTATTGAGTTGAAATCGTATATTTTCTAAGTTTGAGAGATGTTTCCAAATTATCTGATCTTAAATGACAAACAATTTATTGTATTGTGAGTCGACCTTGATCTCCTGACTAAATTATTTATTTTGAACAGCTCTACCCTAAAACTCACTGTTGTATAATAGATAGCAAGCCTGTCTCGTAGATTGATGACGTCAAGCCTCACTGGGTACTCTTTGTTTAGTTGTACCGAAACTAAGCAGAGTTTAATAAATATCTATCATAGAACTTATAAGTGATCTAGTTTGGTGTTCGACGTTATCACTAACGGTGGTGCTGAAAACTTTGCTCAACTAAGAGCATAATCTGGAGCCATGAAAGATACATTACACATATTCCCCTCGGTCGATGATAGATCGTTCTCAAAATTCTGATGTTTTTTCATTAAAATATTATTCTGTTGCTGCCATCACCTCCGAATTATTTGACGGTTTCCTCCTTTTTAAACCGCTTTTAACGTTCGAAAACAGGAAATAGATGGAGCAATATGTGATGGATGGTCTGTGCATTCAAACTCTAATCTTTCAATGTCGCTCGGTACAGCAAGTTAGAGTATTATTATGCACCATCTTTTTGATGATAGTTTATACTTTATAAAAGAAAAACAAAAACCAGGCCATGATCATTCCTGATGACTTTTGGGGTTTAAATTTCTCCAGGAGAATGACCCCTGCTTCATTATGGTGTAACTATGTTCCGTCAAAAGTAAGCAGACATTGTAAAATTTATCACCAAATCGTTGACAGTGCTGTATAATTAACTTTGACGTATCCAGTCGATATAATTTCGAATCAGCACTTGGCCAACAATTTCCACATACCCAACTTGTTCATGGGTATCTTCAGTGTTTCAGCATTTCTTCTGGTCAAGATTCGTCGTCCGACCAAATTTAGTCCATAAACATGATCAACAATTTCAGGAATTAACACCATTGATGGTTTCCCATGCTGTATCTTGTATCTCAAAATCACCATGCTGGAATATGGCGCACCATTTCTTCACAGTCAAAGTAAGAAGAACAATTATTACCAGGAGTCTGCATCATGGAATTGCATCTATGGAATTCCTTTCGAGATTTGTTCTACAGGTACAGTAAATGCATGATGATCTAGAGTTCAATACTTAAAATTCCACACTTTCATGAAGCAATTTCAGTTATGCACAAGGATCCTGGAAAATTGATACTTTACAATTCCAAAAATAAAAATAAAACACTGGGAAAGTAATGAAGGAGAATCATATTGCGTCACAACTTTTATATTTGCTGACATTTTTTTTCTTATAACAAATGGATTCGTTCTTGATATATTCGAAACTTGTGGTAACTCATTTAATGAATGAAATGTTGATTTTTGAATACCGTGCATTTTACAGTTGAATAAATAATGAACTCAAAGGATTGAAAGTTAAAATGATTAAGTTTCACTACAACATGCTATTCTCTCCTTACTTATTAACCAGAAAAATAAAGAAATAAATGATTTTAAACAAAGTTAAAACTTTTTAAAAAATCAACCTAATATTTGTAAAATCTTTGGTATTTCAATAAACAAATAATTGTTTCTTGACGTAGTAAACTTTTTATATAGTTATTTATTGTTAAAGTGTTAATAATATTAACCTGAAAGATTATGGCCGACCATCATCGCTTTTTCGGTACTGGTGTAAATAATGAGAGATGGTAACTGTATACACAAGAGTGATGCCAGGCAAAGAAAAACAGTTTTAAAACCACTGGGTTACCACTCAGCGATATGAGTGTGTATAACCGACAGAGAAATCATGGGTTTCTGGTATCAATTGATGATTTGAACATGCCCAAAACAATTGGGAGAGGTATATTTATTTGATATGAAAATAGATTCTAATAAGAGGGGACAATTGAGCATGCGCAGGAGCGCGGACAACGGCAAAAAAGCAAGAAACACAAAAACAAATGTAAAGAAAGAGTGAACTAAAGACTAGAGGTGCAAATCTAGGCCAGGTTTGATTTAGTTACAGACTCTTTAAAAACAAGCAAACTGTATTGAACTTGAATTACACGAGAGACTCCGTATTACTCATTTTGCTGTTGTTACTATTACCCTGCTGCTGATCATCATTGGGGTGTGTGAGCTTTGTTTGCTGAGCAACGAAGCGTTGAACAAAAATATCCTTAGTCATTCGCTTTATTCTGAATGTCTTTTCTAAAACTTCATCCGACCAGAAAGGTTACAGGATTGGAGCGATTTTATTATTATTATTATTATTATATATATATATATATATATATATATATATATATATATATATATATATGTATATATATATATAAAATTCCAACGTTCACAGCATTAATCCAAAAGAGGGATCGATACCGATAGTAGAGCGATAATTATTTATTTATTATAATTTTATCATATAGACATTATGAACAATCCTGTTATTCAATACTGGATTGTTCATAACCATTTTCGATTCTCACCCGTCGAAGTGCAGTTGAATTGCACTGAAACCAAGTTGCATTTTTGTAGTGAGTAAAATGGTTTTGTCTATATGATAAAAATATATATATATATATATATATATATATATATATATATATATATATATATATATATAAAATAAATCATTAGAAAATTGATCAAGAAAAATATAAAAAGGATCTTTCAAATGATTTTTATTTTCCCAAGTACTTTCAATTTCATCTGAGACCATCTTCAGGAGGTTAAAATATCTGTGGTTGTGTATACAGTATCTTCGTTAATTCAAAATTTTTCCTTGTTCGTTTACAGCGTTTCAATTCCCCCCCCCTCAGTTATGCAAGGGAAGTAACTTTTGTAATTAATTATATATATGTGCGTGTGTTTAATATACAACTATACATGTCTGTATATATTTCTATATAAGGTCATACTCCTTCCATGTTTGTTGAACAGGAGCAGAGGCTCATCTCTTGCTTCATATTTAGGATGTGGTTTACTGGTTTCTTTCTTCCATGATTTAACCGTCTTAGCCTTTTAGTTGTCTGACTACTCAGTGGCAGCGACTTTTCAATTTGAGAATATCGAGTTGGCGGTTTTCTGGTTGCTGTATTCCGACTCGTATTAAGGAGACCAAATTCTTTTTTAACACTTAGAGAGGCGTCTCTGGTCAACAGCCGCATAATACTGGAGTATTTGCAGTATCGTGTCGCGCATGATAGGTGTACCTGTATGTACTTCCGGTAAGCAACCCTGAGGTCACATTATGCTTCCGTCTTAGTCACCTTCCGAGCGGTTTGTAATGCTAGAGAAGATGATAATTATTTGGGCCCTTTAACCCTTAAAGATTAAAATCTTCTCGTGACAGTTACAATTAAAAGAAATAATAGTAAATCAGTAGACAAACACCTATCCTCTCAACTTTTCTTTCTCCGATATTCCTAGTATTCGTACCAATTTGAAACATTCTATGTCGCTTTGTGAAACTAAATTAAACTTCTATCTCTACCAACGAATTCTCTGTTCCAGGCTATCTTCTTTGTCGAAAAGATTCTACGATATATATGCATGGCCTTGGTGTTTACATCCGGGAAAATCTTCCAATGGAAATGGGCTCTTGATTTACCAGAGGATTCTTTCATGTGCTTTTGATTTTCCTTATTACACTTTGTTAGCTATCTGTTTTTCCTTTGTCGGTCCCGTAAAATATTACACAAAATATCTGACAGCATTGAAATTACTCTCTAATTCCATCAACGAACATCTTTTTGTTTGGTGTTTTAATGATTAATAATTGAATATTGTGTCACTGAGGTTTTTTATTGTGTAAAAGCCGGTAACAATGCTTTTGTGTCATCTCGGAAATACCAGGTAAAGCCACAATCATCTTCTTGGTTTACACCTGCCGCTAGAGTCCACAGGAATAACTTTTTCTGGTTTTACTAACGTTATATTACGTCTATTATGATCTGAACTAAGTGTTACGAGGATGCATTTCTATAATAAGGGATTCCATTGAGTTCTACTTGTTATTACAAAAAAGTTTTCATTCATGAAGTAGTTGTAAAATAGAGAAATTAGAAATAGAATGTTTGGAAGAATGTTTCTAGATCATTCTAGTATATTCGAGAAAAATCTAGATGATTCGAGAAACATCTAGAAATAAGCAAATTAGGTGTTAGCCCCTATAAAAATGGGATTTTGGAAAAGGGTTATCAGTTGATGAATGAGAATTTGACGTTGTTCTAGTCAATTTTTGTCATTTATCGACTCACGCGTGACTGGTTTGCTTGGATTTGACCCGTTTTTTGTGTTGAACTGCATTTTTGGTTAAGTTTATTCCTTTTATTACTGCCTGTTTATAAGACTGTTTGAAAAGATTTTGATTTCTTCTTTTCTGTTTTTTACCCTCCTCTAATTTTTATTTTTTACCCACTTAATTTTTTTTTACTTTTTTTTCAGTCTTTTCCTTTTTCTCTTTCCTCTTTATTTTTTTTAACCCCCGTCTGTGTTACGTTTTCTGACTAATTCTAATTTCTAGTATTTTCTTTCTTACCTTTTAATATCTGTTAACTTATTTCTCGTGTAGTGTTTTTTTCGTTGTTTGTACTAATCCTTGTATTGTTTCTTTGTATTGTCTAACGTGTCTATTTTCTTTTGTTTACTTTTTGACTCGCTTTCTTAACGTCAGCCATTTTTATTTTTTGTGTCTAGCTTCGTCTGTCTTAGTTACGTATTGTTTTGTTGTAATTAGCTTTGTGTTATTGTTTCGTAATTTTTTGTTGACGTCGGCCATTTTGATTTTATTTTAGCTTCGGCTTTTGTCGAAGTTTTTTCTGTTTTTTATTGTCTAAAGTTTTTTGTTTATTACGTGTTTGTCTTTTCGCCTTTAGGCGATATTTGTATTGTATTCTTTATACGTTTAGGTGAACTGTCTAATTGTTTTTTGGTGTCCATAATTATTTTATTTTTTTGAGTTTATTTCTTTTCTCTCGCCCATATATTTATTGCCCACCCTCTCCATTCCCCCCTCCCCATTCCCCCATTTAAAATATGGATAAGAAGGAAAAAAAGTACCTTCTTTTTAATCGCAAAAAAAATTTAAAAATACTTCTTTTAAAAAAGAAGTATAAGGAAGCACCTATTTAACCCTAAGAAGGACCCCCTGATAAAGACAATAAGGAGGAATATCCTGACCTCCCAAGTGTTCCCACAAACGAGGAAATTGTGGAGACATTAAAAAAAACCTCCAAAAATATGGAAGCTGAAAAAAGCGGAAATACAGACAAAGAATCGGACAGCACAAAACTAATGCAGAGGCCGGGGAATTGCCCTCTTGTTGGAAGTCCCTCCTAAATGCATAATCAATTTAGTGGAGTTCTTGGAGCGTGCCAAGAGTTACGCCCACCTTGTTGTTGAAGGTGGTCTTTGGAAGACCCCAAGAATTGAAGAGAATTGATAAAGAATAGTGTCAGTTTTCGTCGTGGACAAGCGTACGCGCAAAATTTGTCGCTCGACGAAAAACACAGTGTTGAAAGCACTAGAATCCTTCGGGTTCAAGCCCCTTAGAATAGTTAAGGGTGCTAAATTTTTCATGTGGGACGTACTGTTGCCCACACCAGAAGATTGCGTCGCCGCGGCTAGCCGCGAACTAATCAACAACGAGTTGATATTGCGTACCGAATACGAAGGGCGACGAAGGACCAGGATAACTGTATACGAGGTCCCTCCTCAAGTTATCGGGGAACATCTGGCCGCTTTCTTCTCTCAGTATGGCGAGATTCTGGGAGCTTCCTGCGATAGCCTGAACGGGGGTGGAGCTTTGATATCATGTTGGACGAGAAGGCCTTCCGCTCCATCCCCAACTGTCTGGATGTTGGCGCTTTGAAGTTACCGGTCATAGTGACGGGTCGAAGACCGGTATGCTGGAGGTGTGGAGGACTGGTCATCTCCTCCTCCTGCCCAGAGAAAGAAGGCCTCTGGAAGTCAAGCGCCAGTTACACAAGATCCCCCTCTGACCGCGTCTCAAAATTCCACCTCGCCTGTAATGAGCGTACCAGCCTCCGGGACCGGGTCGGTTAATCCTCCGGTCGGCGCGTCACCTAAAGCCACATTCCCCAAAGAGCCTTCGCCCGCTTCCGGTGCAGTTGTGGAGAAGGGGAGGGGAATGGCTGGTGGCTGGTAAGGCCAGAGGGAAGCGCCGGACAGCGGGTCCTCAGTCCCCTGAAGCCCCAAGGAAGAAGGGCACTCACAGTCCCACTCCCATTAGCAACGTTAAGGGCGATGCCCCGGTCTCTAGTCTTACTTTCGAGGAAAAACAAAAAAATTCGACCCTGGCCATGAAAAAGGCTGAAAAATTAAAAAGCACTCAAAAAACAACTGGACGCAAAAAAAAAAAGATCCAATCCCTTCATCTCCTGCTAGTCCCTCCCCTTCACCAAAGAAACAACCCCCACCTTCACCCATTTCACCATCCAAAGCCAAAACCCACAGCAGAGATCCCAGCCCCTATAGACACAGGTCATTTTACACCCCCATGAATACTCCCACCTTCTCCAGTTAAACAAAATCTACCCCCCCTTCATACCCCCAAGCAATCACCGGCAAAAATGCCGAAATACCTCCTCCAGCTACAAAGCGGCTTAGATCTCCCACTAAAGAGGAGAAAAAAGGAAAGGAAGAAAAGGTTCCTTTTAACACTGGCGAGGAGGTGTGCCGGATTTCCCCAGCACAGGCAGAGAGAGCCAGAGATTACGGCAACAGGGTTAAGGACTTAAAATACCTGCTCTCTATCAAGCAGTTCGGCGATAAAGATATAGAAGACCCAAATAACTTCCCCAAATGCCCAGAGGGTCCTGACTGTTATTAGGTCAGGACCTGCGGCCAACCAAACCTGGGCGATGGTGGAAGAAGCGGTGAACTCGTGCAAGATGCCTCTACCCATCGCCATCGTGGATAATGAGAAATTAAAAAAACTACAATATTTCTGTGCAGGAGGGTCCCCATTTTAGTTCACCCATCCCTATATAGAGCTCTCAAATTGACCTTCCCCTGGGATGTCGGCGGTATCTCCCAAGACGGCTCCATCAAGAATGAGATGGGCCATGGGTCTATGGGAGAGGCTGTCGGTATCCTTACCCCGGCCATGTTTAATCCTGGTAAACAACCCTAATCGGACTTCTCATGGCTCTCTGGTTAGCTACTTTAAATGTGCGGGGCCTGAGGTCCGAGTCTCGCAGGGCGAGGCTCTCTCGTGACCTTCAGCGCCTCAGGGTGAATGTTTGTTGTGTGCAAGAGACCCGGTTTTCTTCTCATGACCATGAGGATATACTGTCTAAGGGGTTCGCCCTTTATTCAGCATGTTTTGATGGTCGTTCGAGGGGTGTCTCTTGGCTAGTGAGCAAGTCTTTGAAGGCTGCATGTTCCCTTGTCTTCGCAGATCCGGCGGGCAGGCTTTGTGTGCTGGATGTTACTATAAAGGATATGGCTTTACGTCTCATTGGGGTTTATGCGCCCAATAGTCATACTGAGCGGCCGGCTTTGTTTCGGCAGATTGAGCCGTTTTTGACGACTTCTCGTCGGGTAGTCTTAGCGGGGGATTGGAATGCCGTCCTTGACCCTGAGATAGATCGCATAGGTAAAAACCGGGTACTAAAAATCCTGATGTGAAGGCATTTCGGGACTTTATCGGCAGGTTTGATCTTGTCGATAAGTACCGGAATGAGCACCCTCAGGAGGTAGCATGGACTTGGACAATTAGTGGCGACTCGGCTCCTGGCTCGCTTGCGAGCTACCTGGACCGAGTGTTAGTTAGGAGAGTCGACGTAGGGCTCTTAGAGTGTCCAAGTTTCCACTATATAGTTTATACGGATCATAGGCTCGTCCGGGTCCGTGTAAACTTAGATAAACCTAAGGTTAGAATGGCTGGTTACTGGAAATTTAACTGTTCACTTTTTTGGTGAGCAGGATTTCCGGGACCAGCTGATACTAATGATTCAGAGGGAATTGACGGGGGCGGTTGTGGGTAACGCCTGGTGGGGAAAATTAAAATCAAAATTAGAACGTTTGCTGCCGATTTTAGTCGTCGACTCAATCTAGATAGACGAGCGGCGCAAACGGCTTTAGAGGAAAAAGGTCGATCGGGCTGTTAAATCCCGTGTTAGTGGGGACATAGTCTTAGCTAAGGCAGAGTTGGCCTCCTTGCTTATCAAGAAGGATCAAGCTCTGGTAGTTAGGGCTAGGCTAAAAAGAATGTCTTCTGAGGCGACGAATATGGCCGCAGAATTGCGCGCAGAGGAAAATCGGAACGCGGATAAGCGACATATAGCGTGCGTCACATTGCCGGATAAGCGGACCGTGACTACTAGCGCGGGCATATGCGAGGCCTTTCGGCTTTACTTTCAGGATCTTTTCACCAGGGAGCCCGGTCTGAGCTCTGCTCAGTTCGATGCCTATTTGGCTGACTTTCCCTGCCTTGAGGCAGCTGAAGCGGCTAGGTGCGAGTGTCCCATAACAGAGTCGGAAATCTGGGATGCGCTGAAGCAGGTTGGCCTGGATAAGTCTCCGGGACTAGATGGACTTCCCTACGAAGTGTACTTGAGGCTGTCGCCCGTTTTGTTCCTTTGCTGCAGCTGATTTACAACCACTGGATGAGGCAGGGGTCTTTACCTCGACGCTTCACCAGGGGTGTGATCAAGTTGTTGCGTAAGGACAAGAACGGTGGGGATGGGTTAGGGAACTTTCGCCCTTTGACGATGTTAAATACTGACTTAAAGATTTTGGCGAAGATCTTAGCCAACCGTTTGCAGCTTGTCCTGTCTCGTCTGATTGGCCCCGAACAGACTTGTGCTGTGAAGGGCAGGACGATTCAGGATAACCTTCATATGGTACGCTTGATCTTAGAACAAGTCGACAGTGAAGCCGCGCTGATCAATTTAGATCAGTCCAAGGCCTTCGATAGGGTTGACCATCGGTTTCTGGAGGCTGTCCTGTCGGCGGCCGGTTTCGGAGCCGACTTTCGCTCCTGGATCCGTCTCTTGTATGCGACCCCGGTGCGCTGGTGGAAGTGAATGGGGTGAGGTCGGAGCCTTTCGTATTGTCTCGCTCCATTCGTCAAGGTTGTCCGCTATCGCCCTTGCTTTACGTTCTTGCGTTGGAACCATTCCTTCGCAAGTTAAAGGCGAATCCGGTCCTGCGCGGAATTTCCCTGCCTGGCGCTACCACCTCGGCCAGGTATTCTGCCTATGCTGACGACGTTTCGGCTCTTGTGTCGAGCAGAGCCGAGATTGACGAAGTCAGCAAAGAAATCAGTGGGTATGAGATGGTAACAGGGGCCAGGATCAACCGCGATAAGTCTGTGGGCTTGCGGTTGGGTGCGTGGAAGGGAGTTTCTCTTCCCGGACCTTTCCTCTGGACGGATGGGCCGATCAAGATACTCGGCGTCTGGTTCGGTCCTGATCTCCAGTTGAAATGAACTGGTCGGAGGTACAAGGGAAGGCCGAGGTCGCGGTTAATCTGTGGTCTCGGAGGAGACTTTCCCTGAAGGGAAGGGCGGAAGTGTGTTTCACACATCTATCCGATCCTCCTCTACCGACTCTCTGTGCTTCCACTCCCCGTATGCCCGGCTAATGTCATTAGTCCGGACCTTGTTCTCTTTCTTATGGAAGGGCAAGGCCCCTATGGTATCTCGCGAGGTCTGTTGCCTCCATCCCTCTGAGGGCGGTCTGGGGATGCCTAGCATTGAGATCCGTCAATATATGCTTCGCATTACCTTTTTAGACCGAATGTGTCGTGGGTCGAATGAGGAGGGTGCCTTTTGGAAAGAAGACGTCCAGAAACATTTTCCATCCCTGAAAAGTGTGCACTCGTGCGAACAAGAGGCCGGCCGTTTACCACGTGCCGAGTGCTCTTTTTATCGTGAATGTCGTCTCGCTCTGAAGCTCCTCTTACGGGCTTCGGATGGTCTCTCCAACGCCCAGGCGTTGTCTCGCAAGGCATTATATCAAGTTTTAGTTAGGGGGTCCGTACAAGATGATTTGATTGGCGAGCTCGGTCTTACGAAGCAGGAGGCTCGCTCGATATGGCCTTGGGCGCCCGGGTTGAAATGTCTCAATAACGATGAGGCATCACTCACCTGGCTGGTGATTCGTGAAGCCCTCTGGGTCGGCAAGAGACTTTGTTCAGCAGGCTTGGAGAAATATCCAAACTGTCGTCGCTGTACGGGGAAGTCGAGACTATTGGTCACGCCTTCTTTCAGTGCAGGGCGGTAGTGCCGTTGTGCAGGTTTGTTGAAGGCCTCATGGTTCGCATGCTGCAGGGAAAGTTTTTTGTCCTGGAAGCCAGTTCTGTTTGTAGCAATGTGGTGCCGCAGATGACGAAGGCTGAACACTATGTGTTCTGTTGCTTACTAGGGGTTATGAGAGTCGTGATTTGGACGACGCGTCAGAAGGGGATTCCATGAGGGCGAGAAGTTCACTTCTTCCCAACTGATCTTGTTCTTTAAGCATCAGCTTAAAGTCAAGATCAGGACGGAAAGGCGGCGGCTCACCTCATCGAAATTCAGCAAAAGGTGGGTGAATCTTGCGCGAATGTGCCGAGTAAAAGGGGCTGACCTAGAGTGGCATTTGGATGCCGGTTAGGCATTAAGAATATTGTTTTCCTGGGTTAAACCTAGGCAACCCATCCCGGAGTTAGGTTAGAGTAGGTTTTTGCATTTTTTTCTTTTTAGTTTTTTCTATTCTGGTAAACTTAGCTAGGGTGTATTTGCTCATTCGTCCCCTTTTATTTCTGTCCCCATTTTCTTTTTTCCTTCAGTTTAACTCCCCATCCCCCCCTTTTTTTTAGGTGGTCAGTGATGTCAGTTCTCTGGTAGATGCGGGGCGCCTTTCGTTTCGTGTGTGGGTTTTTCGTATTTGTTGTTGTGTATGAATGAGTGTGTGCCTGTGTGAATGTTTGGGAAGAATGAGTGTGGCTTTATTTTTATAAAGTCCCGCATCGATTTCGTCCGGTTAACTGATATTTCTGCCACATTCAAGAGTTTGTGGGGGTTTTATTACTAACACTAATTTTATTTAGTTTCTTGTAAATATATTTTGCCATTTTGTATATATTCATTGGGGATCATTTTTAGAAGTTGTTGTTTTTATGCCCCCCCCCACAGACAATATTTTGTAAATAAGGGGTTTATTTAGGTTTTTCATGGAGTCAAAGAGGCATTTTGTGTTTGTAGTAAGAAAGGTATGGATAAATGTGTTGTTTTGGTGAAAGGATTGTTCTGTATGATAGGGGGTCAGTGATTGTGGCTAGCTAAGTTTTAAGCTAAGACAAGTGATGACCGTCCTTTACCCCAACCCCTTTTTTTGGCCTTGTGCCGCATTTGTACTAATGTACAATAAATAATGTTGATGAATGGGAATTGACGTTGTTCTAGTCAATTTTTGTCATTTATCGATTCACGCGTGACTGGTTTGTTTGGATTTTACCCGTTTTTTTGTGTTAATCTGCATTTTTGGTTAAGTTTATTCCTTTTATTACTGCCTGTTTATAAGACTGTTTGAAAAGATTTTGATTTTTTCTTTTCTGTTCGTACCCTCCTTAATTTTTATTTTTATCCTCTTAATCTTTATTACTTTTATTTCAGTCTTTCCCTTTTTCTTTTCTCTTTTAATTATATCTCCGTTCTCTTTATTTTTTAACCCCCGTCTGTGTTACGTTTTCTGACTAATTCTAATTTCTAGTATTTTCTTTCTTACCTTTTAATATCTGTTAACTTATTTCTCGTGTAGTGCTTTTTTCGTGCCAAATTTGTACTAATCCTTGTATTGTTTCTTTGTATTGTCTAACGTGTCTATTTTCTTTTTTTTTTACTTTTTTGATTCGCTTTCTTAACGTCAGCCATTTTTGTTTTTGTAACTAGCTTCGGCTAATTTTTTGATAGTTTCGTATTTTTCTTGTTTACCTTTTGTCAACCGTTTCATTGTTTATTTCTTTGTTTGTATTTTTAATTTATTTGTTGCCTTTAGGCGAATTTTGTACTTTTTTAGTTCGCTTTTTTTTCTTGCCATTTGTTTTAATGTTTGTCCTTTGTAAAACCTTTTTATTCATCGTTTGCCGTTATTTTTTGCTATCTCGCCTTCGGGCGATTTTTTTTTTTTTGTCTTTTTTTCGCTACTAGCGATCTTTATTATTTACCCCCCCACACACACCGCCTATAGGCGTACTTTGATTTTTTTTACCACCTCCCCTTCCCATTTTTTTTCACCCTTTGTAAAAAATGGAGAAGAAAAAATACTTCGTCTTTTCTTATAAAAAGAAAAACTTGTCATCCCTGACCTAAAAAGTCCGTGAAAAAACATTTATTTTCTGTAAAGAAAAAAAACACCTGACAAAGACGACACGGAGGAGTATCCTGTGTTACCAGTTACTTCATCAAATGTCAATGAAAATTCTCCCCATGAATCTACGGAAGGCCAAAATGGCCAAAAATCCACACGTATGGATGCCCAAAATGGCAATGAAAATTGTATGGAGGCCAATAGTGCCTCAAAATCTGACCAAAAAATGCCCTCGTGTTGGAAGTCCCCGCCAAGTTGTATTATCAATGTTGCGGAATTCTTGGAGCGAGCTAAGAGTTACGCACACCTTGTCGTAGAAGGTGGACTCTTGGAAGACGCCCAGGAACTAAGAAAAATTGAAAAAAGAATAGTGTCAGTCTTCGTCGTGGACAAGCGAACACGCAAAATTTGTCGCTCGACGAAAGACACAGTGATAAAATCACTGGAGTCCCTGGGGTTCAAGCCCCTCAGAGTTGTGAAAGGAGCACGCTTTTTCATGTGGGACGTATTGTTACCCACGCCGGAAGATTGCGAGACAGCTTCGAGCAAGGACTTGATTACCAAAGATCTAATTCTGCGGACAGAGTACCTAGGCCGAAGAAGGACCGGGTTTTCAATATATGAGGTCCCTCCTCAGGTTCTCGGGGAACATCTCGAGGCCTATCTATCCCAGTTCGGAGAAATACTAGCCGCATCTTGCGATAGCCTGAGCGGGGGGAGGGGTTTTGATATCCGTTTAGATGAAAAAGCCTTCCTCTCCATCCCCAACTGCCTGGTAGTAGGGAAATTGAAATTGCCGGTCATTGTGACCGGCCGGAAACCGGTATGCTGGAAGTGCGGAAAGACTGGTCACCTTTCCTCTTCCTGCCCAGAGAAGAAGGCCTCTGGAGTTCAATCTCTCGTTGACCAGAATCCCCCTCTGACCGAGTCTTTTACCTACCGCCTCGCCTGTAATGGGCATGCCAGCTTCTGGGACCGGTAGGAACTCCTCCGGTTGGTCAAAAGACCACATTCCCCCAAAGAGCCTTCTTCCCCTCTGCTAGTGCAGTTGCGGAGAAGGGGAGGGGGAATGGCTAGTTGCTGGTAAGGCCAGAGGGAAGCGCCGGGCAGCGGGTCCTCAGTCCCCTGAAGCCCCAAGGACGAAAGGCACTAACAGCCCCACGCCCACTGGCAACGATGCCCCGGCCTCTCAAATGTCTTTCCAAGACAAACAAAAGAAATTTGATCCCGGATTTGAAAAGACGGAAAAAATTAAGGATCTCAAAAAGAAACTAGATAGTCAGCGCGTCTCTCAATCCCCAGACCCTTCTCCTTCCACGTCCTCTACACGGTCCATACCCTCTCCTAAGAAACGACCTTCGCCCCATATATCTCCTTCCAAATCGCTTCCCCTCAGTAGAGATCCCAGCCCTTACAGACACCGATCTTTTTATACACCCACTCCTTCCCCTGTTAAACAAAAACCGTCCGACACTCCTCTACATACGCCAAGTCATTCCCCTACTCAAAAAGCGGACATGCCACCTCCCGCTTCCAAACGTCACCGAAGCCCTTCTCAGGAGATGAAAGATAAAAAGAAGAAGGCACAGAAGCCTATTTATAACTCCGGAGAAGACGTTTGTCGTATTACCCTGCCCAGGCCGAAAGGGCCAGGGACTCCGGCAACCGTATAAAGGACTTAAAATATTTGCTCTCGATTCGACAGTTCGCGGACAAAGATATAGAAGTGCCTCAAAACTTCCCCAAACGGCCCAAAGGGTTATGACAGTCATCAGAACTGGACCTGGGGCTAAACCGATTTGGGCTATGCTCGATGAGGCCATCAGTGCTTACAAAATGGCGTTGCCGATTGCAATCACACAGAACGAACAATTAAAAATTTAAAGCAATTTTGTGCAGGGAGGGTCCCAGTTTTAGTTCACCCCTCCCTATATAGAGCTCTTAAACTGACCTTCCCTGGGATATCGGCGGTATCTCCCAAGACGGCACCATCAAAACTGAGATGGGCCATGGATCTATGGGAGAGGCGGTCGGTATCCTTACCCCGTCCATGTTTAATGCAGGTAAACAACCCTAATCGGACTTCTCAATGGCTCTCTGGTTAGCTACGTTAAATGTGCGGGGCCTGAGGTCCGAGTCTCGCAGGGCGAGGCTCTCTCGTGACCTTCAGCGCCTCGGGGTGAATGTTTGTTGTGTGCAAGAGACCCGGTTTTCTTCTCATGACCATGAGGATATACTGTCTAAGGGGTTCGCCCTTTATTCAGCATGTTTTGATGGTCGTTCGAGGGGTGTCTCTTGGCTAGTGAGCAAGTCTTTGAAGGCTGCATGTACCCTTTGTCTTCGCAGATCCGGCGGGCAGGCTTTGTGTGCTGGATGTTACTATAAAGGATAAGGCTTTACGTCTCATTGGGGTTTATGCGCCCAATAGTCATACTGAGCGGCCTGCTTTGTTTCGGCAGATCGAGCCGTTTTTTGACGACTTCTCGTCGGGTAGTCTTAGCGGGGATTGGAATGCCGTCCTGACCCCGAGATAGATCGTATAGGTAAAAAACCGGGTACTAACAATCCTGATGTGAAGGCATTTCGGGACTTTATCGGCAGGTTTGATCTTGTCGATAAGTACCGGAATGAGCACCTCAGGAGGTAGCATGGACTTGGACAACTAGTGGCAACTCGGCTCCTGGCTCGCTTGCGAGCTACCTGGACCGAGTGTTAGTTAGAGAGTCGATGTAGGGCTCTTAGAGTGTCCAAGTTTCCACTATATAGTTTATACGGATCATAGGCTTGTCCGGGTCCGTGTAAACTTAGATAAGTTTGTTGTTAGAATGGCTGGTTACTGGAAATTTAACTGTTCACTTTTTGGTGAGCAGGATTTCCGGGACCAGCTGCTACTAATGATTCAGAGGGAATTGACGGGGCGGTTGTGGGTAACGCCTGGTGGGGAAAAAATTAAAATCTAAAATTAGAACGTTTGCTGCCGATTTTAGTCGTCGACTCAATCTAGATAGATTAGCGGCGCAAACGGCTTTAGAGGAAAAAGGTCGATCGGGCCGTTAAATCCCGTGTTAGTGGGGACATAGTCTTAGCTAAGGCAGAGTTGGCCTCCTTGTTTATCAAGAAAGATCAAGCTCTGGTAGTTAGGGCTAGGCTAAAAAGAATGTCTTCTGAAGCGACGAATATGGCCGCTGAATTGCGTGCAGAGGAAAATCGGAACGCGGCTAAGCGATATATAGCGTGCGTCACATTGCCGGATAAGCGGACCGTGACTACAAGCGCGGGCATATGCGAGGCCTTTCGGCTTTACTTTCAGGATCTTTTCACCAGGGAGCCCGGTCTGAGCTCTGCTCAGTTCGACGCCTATTTGGCCGACTTTCCCTGCCTTGAGGCAGCTGAAGCGGCTAGGTGCGAGTGTCCCATAACAGAGTCGGAAATCTGGGAAGCGCTGAAGCAGGTTGGCCTGGATAAGTCTCCGGGACTAGATGAACTTCCCCACGAAGTGTACTTGAGGCTGTCGCCCGTTTTTGTTCGTTTGCTGCAGCTGATTTACAACCACTGGATGAAGCAGGGGTCTTTACCTCGACGCTTCACCAGGGGTGTGACTGTTGCTGCGTAAGGACAAGAACGGTGGGGATGGGTTAGGGAACTTTCGCCCTTTAACGATGTTAAATACTGACTTAAAGATTTTGGCGAAGATCTTAGCCAACCGTTTGCAGCTTGTCCTGTCTCGTCTGATTGGCCCCGAACAGACTTGTGCTGTGAAGGGCAGGACTATTCAGGATAACCTTCATATGGTACGCTTGATCTTAGAACAGGTCGACAGTGAAGCCGCGCTGATCAATTTAGATCAGTCCAAGGCCTTCGATAGGGTTGACCATCGGTTTCTGGAGGCTGTCCTGTCGGCGGCCGGTTTCGGAGCCGACTTTCGCCCTGGATCCGACTCTTGTATGCGACCCCGGTGCGCTGGTGGAAGTGAATGGGGTAAGGTCGGAGCCTTTCGTATTGTCTCGCTCCATTCGTCAAGGTTGTCCGCTATCGCCCTTGCTTTACGTTCTTGCGTTGGAACCATTCCTTCGCAAGTTAAAGGCGAATCCGGTCCTGCGCGGAATTTCCCTGCCTGGCGCTACCACCTCGGCCAGGTATTCTGCCTATGCTGACGACGTTTCGGCTCTTGTGTCGAGCAGAGCCGAGATTGACGAAGTCAGAAAAGAAATCAATGGGTATGAGATGGTGACAGGGGCCAAGATCAACCGTGATAAGTCTGTGGGCTTGCGGTTGGGTGCGTGGAAGGAGTTTCTCTTCCCGGACCTTTCCTCTGGACGGATGGGCTGATCAAGATACTCGGCGTCTGGTTCGGTCCTGATCTCCAGTTGGAAATGAACTTGTCGGAGGTACAAGGGAAGGCCGAGACCGCGATTAATCTGTGGTCTCGGAGGAGACTTTCCCTGAAGGGAAGGGCGGAAGTATGTGTTTCACACATCTATCCGATCCTCCTCTACCGACTCTCTGTGCTTCCACTCCCGTATGCCCGGCTAATGTCATTAGTCCGGACCTTGTTCTCTTTCTTGTGGAGAGGCAAGGCCCCTATGGTATCTCGCGAGGTCTGTTGCCTCCATCCCTCTGAGGGCGGTCTGGGGATGCCTAGCATTGAGATTCGTCAATATATGCTTCGCATTACCTTTCTACACCGAATGTGTGTCGGGGTCGAATGAGGAGGGTGCCTTTGGAAAGAAGACGTCCAGAAACATTTCCCGTCCCTGAAAAGTGTGCACTCGTGCGAAGAAGAGGCCGGCCGTACACCACGAGCCGAGTGCTCTTTTATCGTGAATGTCGTCGCGCTCTGAAGCTCCTCTTACGGGCTTCGATGGCCTCTCCAACGCCCAGGCGTTGTCTCGCAAGGCATTATATCAAGTTTTAGTTAGGGGGTCCGTACAAGATGATCTGATTGGCGAGCTCGGTCTTACGAAGCAGAAGGCTCGCTCGATATGGCCTTTGGGCGCCCGGGTTGAAATGCCTCAATAACGATGAGGCATCACCACCTGGCTGGTGATTCGTGAAGCCCTCTGGGTCGGCAAGAGACTTTGTTCAGCAGGCTTGGAGAAATATCCAAACTGTCGTCGCTGTGCGGGGGAAGTCGAGACCATTGGTCACGCCTTTTTTTCAGTGCAGGGCGGTAGTGCCGTGTGCAAGTTTGTTGAAGTCCTCATGGTTCGCATGCTGCAGGGAAAGTTTTTGTCCTGGAAGCCAGTTCTGTTTGTAGCAATGTGGTGCCGCAGATGACGAAGGCTGAACACTATGTGTTCTGTTGCTTACTAGGGGTTATAAGAGTCGTGATTTGGACGACGCGTCAGAAGGATTCCATGAGGGCGAGAAGTTCACTTCTTCCCAACTGATCTTGTTCTTTAAGCATCAGCTTAAAGTCAAGATCAGAACGGAAAGGCGGCGGCTCACCTCATCGGAATTCAAATAAAAGGTGGGTGAATCTTGCGCGTATGTGCCGAGTAAAAGGGCTGACCTTGAGGGCATCTGGATGCCGGTTAGGCATTAGGATATTGTTTTCCTGGGTTCAACATAGGCAACCCATCCCGGAGTTAGGTTAGATTAAGGTTTTGTATTTTTTTTTTTTTAGTTTTTCTATTCTGGTAAACTTAGCTAGGGTGTATTTTCTCATTGGTCCCCTTTTATTTCTGTCCCCATTTTCTTTTCCTTTAGTTTAACTCCCCATCCACTCCCTCGTTTTAGGTGGTCAGTGATGTCAGTTCTCTGGTAGATGCGGGGCGCTTTTCGTTTCGTGTGTGTGTTTTTCGTAATTGTTGTTGTGTATGAATGAGTGTGTGCCTGTGTGAATGCTTGGGAAGAATGAGTGTGGCCTTATTTTCATAAGTCTCGCATCGATTTCGTCCGGTTAGCTGATATTTCTGCCACTTTCCAAATTTTGTGGGGGGTTTTATTACTAACACTAATTTTATTTGGTTTCTTGTAAATATATTTTGTCATTTTGTATATATTCATTGGGGATCATTTTAGAAGTTGTTGTTTTTTATGCCCCTCCCCCCACAGACAATATTTGTACATAAGGGGATTATTTAGGTTTTTCATGGAGTCAAAGAGGCATTTTGGTGGTTGTAGTAAGAAAGGTATGGATAAATGTGTTGTTTTGGTGAAAGGATTATTGTTCTGTATGATAGGGTCAGTGGTTGTGGCTATCTAAGTTTTAATCTAAGACAAGTGATGACCGTCCTTTACCCCAACCCCCTTTTTGGCCTTGTGCCACATTTGTACTTAGTACAATAAATAATGTTGATGAATGAGAATTTCTGCTGTTATCAACTCCGGCTTTTGATTCAAGGACTATTATATCCAGCCGAAAGCATCTCTATAAAAAGTTGCCGACCAACCAAAACCCAGAAGAGAATTTCATGGAAAAAATTTGGTAAATAGAATTTTGACTAATTTTCATTGACCAAAACTAAAAATTAATATTTATTTACACACCTTTGTGGATGTCCAAATATAGCACTTATATTACTTCACTAGCCCTAAAGTGATAAAGATATTTGACTCCCTTTCCTTCTCCCTTGTAACACTTGCCAGTAACTCTGTTTTCTGTTTTGTAGGCCACAATTGTTTATCCTGTATATATTTTATGTTCTGTTTTAGTAAATTAAATATTTGTTTGTGATTTAGCTCCGTGTTGTGGTAAATCATTTTTTCCTTTGTTACAATTATCAACACGTAACATAAGTGTAAACTTGTCCTCAATGTGGCTAAGTCTTTGTTCGCTGAGAGAATGAGGCACCGTATAGTCTAAGAATTTTGGTTCTTATGGCTACTCGTAGCTCTGTAATAGTGTGTTAAATAATAGTAAGTGCGGAGCAGTGTTAGTGTCTCATGAGTAGTAGTATGCACTCAACTGTCTCATGGATAATAGCTGTAGCTTCTTATAGTCTTTGTGACTTCCTATGTAAATGAGTCACCTCATCTCCCTGTACCGAAGAGGTTTTATGCTCTTATTTTCCCTGGTATTTCTTCTGAGAGCTTTTGTCTCCTCACTATCTTCCTCCCTCCCCCTAAGAAAATGTCTAGACATGGGAGATCTTGATCTCATTTTTTCCTACAATGATTGTCCTGGTTCATCTTCAGAGTTTATATTACTTCGTCTTGCCTTGACATGACGCTTTATCTTTCATTACTCTCAGATTCACTTACCCCTTCGGCCTTGTGCCACAATTTTGTATTTTTACAATATATTACTCCCAGGCTCACTAAACATTTCATCACTATCATTGTTGCAATTTTACTTGGTCTGCATGCACTAATATCCCATTTTCATTTTTTTTTCTATTATCATAGTGTTCTGTGCACTTATGAATCTTGCCTCTTGTAGATTAGATTCACTATTCTTTTTGTATCATAGCTTTTCGTTGGCAGCAGAGGACACAGTCAATGGGGCTCTAATTTGTCTATCCATGAGGGCGAACGGACTTGTCGATCTTCCAGCATGTGGTATTGTTCTATAATTTAGAAACATTTCTTCCTAGACTATTGCTATCTTTTCTTTCCGTTGCGCACACATTTTCAATCCGTTTTTTATAGTTTGCATCAGCCTTTCTGCTAAACCGTTTGATCGCGGATGGTACAGTCGGGTTTTATATGGTTTGCATCCAATTTTGTTCAACTATTGCTATAGTTCCTCGTCACAGACGTCTGGAGCGTTGTCAGATAGTAGCGTTTTCGGAATTACATTTCTTGAAAATATGATGCTTAACGCTCTTTTCACGTTCGAACTTCTTTTGTTGCAGACCCGTATAACTTCTGGCCAGCCTGAATATGAATGTACCAGTATTAAGACCATTAAGAACTATGAAGCAATGGGCATGATCCATGTATACTGTCCCAAGGATTGTGCTTTTTAGACTATGTATGTGTTTTAGCCTGTCCAAATTTTCTACAGACATTACACATTTTACATCTTTTTTTTTGTATTCTTCTACATCTGTAGAATAGCCTGGTCACTATGCCTCTAGCCTTAATCTCCATTGCGTAGATGCCATTCCAGAAAGAATATAGTCATGTACACTTTTTATAAGTTCGCTCCTTTGCGTTGCTGGCAGAACCACTACGTCTCCATTACAAATTACGCCCTTTTTACGGTTAACTTGTGTTTAACCCTTTTAAAACACCTTTCTGTTCGTGAGCAATTATCCCACTTATTTTTTTTATCCGGAACATTATACTGTTCAATATGGTATCTCGCTTCGAATCCTCAGCTAATTTGTCTATCGACAAACCATCAGTTTCAACTGAGTGTAAGAAAGTATTTTCGAGTTTTTCTTTCTCTTTTTCACTTTCAGAAGTAATAAACCTCGATCTCGACAAAGCGTCTACATGCGGAATGGTATTGCCTTTCACGTACTTACTATCAAAGTCAAACGCAATTAACATTAAGGCCCATCTTAGAATTCTAGAATACATTACCTTAGGAAATCCCTTTCTATTATTAATAGGAATTCTAAAGGTCTATGGTCGGACCTTAGTAGGAATTTCTTTCCAATCAGAAACTGACGGGCTCTATTTGTCGTCCATATTATGACCAATGCTTCTTTCTCAATATCTGAATAGTTCAATTCAGCTTCTGACAATCTTCTCGAAAGAAACATAATGGGAGCTAATCTTCCCGAAATGGAGTGTTCATGTGCGTCAGTTGTTACTACCCATTCCTTTCTAGGATCGAATATTTTCACTACTGGTTTCTTTGCCAGAACAGCTTTTAAATTTTCAAATGCCACTTGTTCTTTTGTCCAAATAAATTTCATATTTTTCTTAAAGCAACAAAGGGTTCTGTCATATTGTTTGTAGAAATTTACAAGTCCTAAGAAATATTCGAATTCTTTCTAAGTTTATTCAAAACATTACAGTTTTCCATTTTAACACTTCGTCCTTAATAGCACCAACACAAATGTCATCCTGGTAGAATATTATATTTTTATATCGCTACCAATAATTGCTCTATAATCATTTAAAAAATTGCACTTGCGGTTTTAATTCCATACGGCATTCTTTTCCATCTATTGGCGTGTTTATCGTTGTGACTTTTCTAAAGTATTTGATGGCATGATGACTTTGATTAATTTTAGAGAATGTTTTCATACTCGAAAGGCAGTTCAAAGTCAATTCTACATTGGAAATCTGCATATATTTCTACACCAAATTTGTTGTTACACAAATACTCAGATCCCCATTTTTCTTTCTTAAAATTACTAACGGGGGGGGGGCATTTGGTCCCTCTTGGCAGAACTTGTTCAAGTTTATGTTCAATACATCATTTCCTATTAGACCATGATTCTTTTCACAGTTTGCCACGATAATTGGTAATAAGTTAAACCTATTTTTTAGTTCTACATAGGCTTCAAAATAGCCTTTTTTTATCACAGATCCGTCGAACTGATTCAATTGTAAAAAGTTTCTCTTTAATCTTGGTTTTCCTAATTTCTTGTGGGTACCAACGTCACGTCACTTACCGTGTCTAGTTGCATATTCAATAACACATTGATTTCAATTTCTATTAATACTTTTTCATTTTTTTCTTCAATGAAAAGACATCCATACTTATTCCCTCTTCATTTTGTTGGACTATCTCTACGTTTTTCTCTTTGGATTTGCACATACGTTTAAAATGATTCATTTTGAAACACTTCAATTTTTTTCTTTTATATGCCGGACATTTTTGTTTGTCTCTTTGATGTTCATGTCCACAAAAAGTACATCTTATGTTATCATTTTTCTTTATGGCCTATGTGTCCATTTCCTTTACCAGATTCGTAAGTTTTGTTTTATTAAATTTTCTAATCTATTCTGGTTGCTGAACAAATTCAACACACTGTTCTAGTGACAAATTTCCCAATTATAAATGCATTAGAGTCATTTGCTGATACTCCTCATTTTGAAGGCCGTTTACCAATTTCATTTCTGTCCTGGGTATGACGATAAACTACGTCCAACAGTAAGGCCTCTGATCAGGAGGCTTTGAGGAGCATGGAACTATCTCTTAATTACTGGTGTTCCCAGGTCCACCCTGACCCGAGATGGTAGTACCTGTTAAGGTCCCAGCTATGGGCAAATACTTAACCCCCCAAAGTGGGGTCAAGACACTATAAAGTTTAATAGTAGTTTTTAATACTAGAAATACTTTCTAAAAAAATATTACCGGCAATATATTTTTTAAGGAAAAAATTATTACCAGCAATACACATTTTTTAAAATAAAAATGTGTATTGCTGGTAATAATTTTTAGTAATACCAGCAATACATTTTTGAAAAAACAATTACTAGCAATTAAAATTTTGTCGGCATTAAATAACCCATTGAGGTTGATCTGTCATAAAACAAACCAAACCAATTTAATTTAGATCAAATCCTCTTCGATTAACTGGTATTTCGATCCCAGTTTCACAAATTCACAATATTTAGTGGCCTGTTTTAAACGAAGAACATATTCAATAACTAGTTCATTCATTTTTTGAGAAATATTCATGAACTTAGCTCTCTGCATTCACTAGTTTTTCACGGGTGCCGTTTTCTACTATTGACTTATATCGTCAAACGTCATATCCTCCGTTTTGGTGCGTTTTCATTGCTGATAATTTTATAATGGTTCCACAACCAGCAGTGGCCAACAAAAGATCAGTTATTTATTTTTCTCCAACTGATTTTAAATACTTTAGCGTTTTCGTTCTAACTTTAGCTGCAGGTAACCTAAGCCAGGCTTTTGTATATTCATAATTATCAAGTGATAATTGTTCGTTCGATATCGGCGACGCCTCATGGCAAGTGGTATGCTCTCAACTACCTCATGGGTAATAGCTGTAGCTATTTAGTTTTCGTGACTTCATATATAAATGAATCACCTCAGTAAGTCTTCTATCTCTTCTCTCAATTTGAGATGTCATCATCTTTCGATGAAACAGATCTTGTTCGTAAACGCTCTCCAACTCTTAGTTAATCTTTAGTATTTTAACATGACTTTCCACTTAGAAATGAGTCTTTATTGTGAGATATGCATATAACTACGTCCATGGTTTCTGCTATCAACTTTAAACAGGATTCCTATAAAGTATGTGCAATATTCATTAAAAAATATGCTCCTGAAATGGCTTCTCATTAAACTCTACAATAAATGCCTGACTCTTCGTGCTTTGATGTTGGAAATCTGTAGTTTTTTTCCTTAAGAACTCAGGCGAACCGTCTGATCATTCTATCTGCCTGTTAGTCTTCTACTTGCTTTTATCAACTCTGAATTGGTCAAGCGTCTCACATCACAGGGTTTTCTTTCAGGCAAGCAATATGGCTTTTGCTTCTCTCGATCAAATGTTGGTCTGTTAATGGTTATTGATGAAAGAATTTGTCAAGTTTTAGATAAGAATATTGAAGTTCGGGCTTTGCTTTGGATATATCAAAGGCATTTGACAGGGTTTGGCCACTCTTCTAGCGAGTGTCCTCCAGGTCTACCATTGGCCCTATTTTGTTCCTAATTTTCAGCAACGACATTCCCAATGTCAATAGTTTTCACACAGCTATTTACATCTGTCTTAAGCGTAAGTCTGATAGGTCAAATCGGCAGCTGATCTTAAAAAAAAAAAAAAAAAAAAAAAAAAAAAAAAGGACCTTCAATCTGTGTTTAACTGGAGTATAAGAAGGCTTGTTAATTTTAAATCCACAAGAAAATATCGAGAGAGCGCAATTTGGCGTGATCAACAGTTTGAGCAAGGCTAGTACGCTATAAACCTCAATCATGATGTGTGATTTCGTGCTAGTACAACCATCGACGGCTTCCGAACAGTTTTATCTACCCAATTTCACTCAAGGCTTGGGTCAACCCATGGTATGATTTTCAGGCACTTCACAACATTGCCTCACGCTGGGTTTACTTTCTCAGCCATATATTATGTAGAAATCATCTCTTTGGGGGGAGATTCGAACTCGCGTTTCATAATAGCAGGCTAACGTTCTAACCGCTCTTCACTATTTTAGACCAAACTGACAAAATTCACACCCAATCTTTAATGCAATATATCCACACGTCTTTATGATGATATCGATACACTTATAGAAATCCGAGAAAATATTTTTTAATTTTACCTAAGTACCTGAATTCTATTCCATTATGAGGCCAAATAAAAATACCAAATACTTCAAAAAGTGCAGATTATTCAAAACGCTTCAATTAGAAGACAAACTAGAATAAATAACGTTTTGTATTAGACCAATCTTACAAGTATGGTATTTCTGATTTGCATTACACCTTCCCCAGCTTTTGTGAAAAGAATCGCACACCCTCTACACACACACAAAAATACAGTCACAGTCGACTCATGAATAACATCATATCAAACAGTCATAGTTACTGAGGGAGTTTAAATGACAAGAAATACCAAATTTAATATGATGAAAAGACTTATGATTTCACTTTTTATACATTTTATTGTTATACGTTAGTGCGTAACTGCAGACTTTATAAGACATTCTAGTCGTGTCAAACTTTATCAATGAAATTATTCGTTGATTGAATGCAATCAAACCAAAGCTACAGAGAACTAAACTCCTCCTTCGTGGATCTAAACATGAAAAGTTTCGACCTTACGTCATTCAATTCCACCATTATACTGGAGGTGGGGAGAGTACGGCCTGAGAACGATGGTCAACCCTATCAAATGCCTTGGACTGATCTAAGTTAATCAGCGCAGCTTCACTGTCGATTTGTTCTACGATCAAGCATACCAGATGAAGGTTGTCCTGAATGCTCGGGGCCAATCAGACTAGACAGGACAGCCTGCAAACGGTTGGCTAAGACCTTAGTAAAACTCTTTAATTCAACATAATTAAGGACTGGAAATAATTAATCTCACCCCCCCTCACAGTGTTTATTCTTGCGAAGCAACTTGATCACATCTCTGGTGAAGCGTTCTTCATCCATTATTAAAAGACCAGTGCCAGAAGAGGGACAAACACGTGCGATTGCCTCAAGTACACCTCATAGGGGAATCTATCGATACCCGGAATCTTGTTTCGACCGACATGCTTCAACGCATCCCAGACTATTATTGGACCCTCGCACCCAACCGCTTCAGTCGCCCAGAGGCGAGGAAAGTCAGCCAAATAGGTATCGAACTGAGTCGGGTTCAGATCGGACTCCCTGGCGAAAAGATTCTGAAAATAACATCGGAAAGCCTCACATATGTAGTCACGGTACGCCCATCCGGCAATGCAACATTAGCGATATATAGGTCTGCGATACTCCGAACTTCTTCAGCTCGCATGTTGCCTCGGAAGACATCCTTTTTCATCTAGCTCTAATTACCAGAGCGTAAAATACTTCTTGATAAGCAAGGGGACTAAATCTGCCATAGCTGCAACTATTTCCCCAACTATCTCGACATATAAGCCCTTTCTACTCTAGATTCTTGTGCCTGTTGCTTTGCTATCTCGGTTGAGTCGCTTACTATAATCAGCAGCAAAAAACCTAATGGTAGCCTTAATGTGAGCCCGCCACTTATTCCCAACCACAGACTTCGTCAATTCCCGCATTAGAGTTAGTAAAAGCTGGCCCTGAAAAGCCTTCACGTCGAACAACGATGTGCTGAATTTCCAGTAGCCAGTCGTACTAATCCTAGTCTTGTATCATTTTAGACGAACCCGGACAAGCTGCCCCTATTAATCCAAGTTCACACTACCTCCCGAGGAAATTAATTCCTGAACTGACAAGATCCAGCTTTACATCGGGGTTATTAGTATCCAATCTAGTCCCCGTACGATCTATATCGGGATCGAGGATGGTATTCCAGTCACCCACTGAAATTAACCGACGAGATGTTATCCGAAACAGATCGCTTCCTGGAGTCGTTGGGCGCATAAACTCCAATGAAGCGAAATCCCTGATCTTTTATGGTAGCATCCACGACATGGCAGATCCGGCGGGCAGGCTAAGACAAGCGTACACAAAGAACGGTTTACCAACCAAGAACCCTCCGCCCTAGAACGCTGAGAAGAGGTCAAACTTCTTCGACGGTGTAAAATCACGGTCATCAGACTGGAAACAAGTCTTGTTCAGCACAGATATCCACTCACAGGCGCTGAAGCTCGCGATCGAGTCTCACTCTGCGAAGATTCTGACATCAGCCTCAGGACATTCAGACTAGCTAAAGAGTGACATTGTCAGATCTTCTAGGGTTGGCTGTCAGCCTTAAATATTGTCGGGGTGAGGATACCGACGGCCTCACCCTGGCCCATTTCAGTCTTAATGTGACCGTCAATCCCGAGACCGCCGACATACCACGGAAAAGTTAGCTTTAATGCTCTATATAGGTAGAGGGGAAAAAAAACTGGGACGCTTCCTGAGCAAAATTGCTTAAGTCTTTTAGTCTCACCGTTGTCGATGATCACTAATTAAAACTTTATCCATAACCCAAGACTGCCGGGAACCCAAGCCCGTCCTGATTACTCTAAGGACCTGCTTGGCATCAGGAAATTTTCGTGGGTCATCAACATCTTCGTTGGCAAATTCCTGGATTAAGAGCTGATACTTCAGGGGGTTTAATACGGTTGCTGTATTCTTTTGCCTTCACCATTTGGCTCTGAGAAACCTGGCAGACGTCTTCACTGGTGTTGTAAGGCAACTTAGCCTTCCTTTTTTCCTTCGAATCCGCTGATGGGTTTTTCTGACTCTAGGCAATGTTGACTAGTTTGTTTTGTTTTTGTTATTTTTTTATTATTTTTTTTGTTTGGCACAGGAGATTGCTACCGTGCTCTTGTGGACACCTTTTTAAGAGGGGGGTCATTTTTAGGGGCTGACCCTTTCTTTGGGGAAGATGAGGCAAAAGCTGATGAATGTAATCCCCCCAACTAGACCAGGCTACTTTTTGATCTTTAACTGCCTAATTCTTTGATTTTATTAAACTTCATACCCGGGATCAGATTTCTTACTAAGTTCATATAATCTACTAGTGTAGCTAGCCGGAGCCTCATCCTTGGGAGAAGGACTGTTAGTTTCCTTGCCATTGGAGCCTTCAAGAGAAATGAGATTCCGTAGCTTGGGGCTTCCCTTTCGTTCTATCCACGACCAGCCATTCCTGTTTCTCTTCTGCCTTCTTTGTGGCAAGTAATGTGGGCTCTGGGATAAACCCAGCCGGAGATTTTTCTACCACCGTTACCAGCCACAGGCAGGCCCATTATAAGCACCGGAAAAAGTAGTTTCAGCTCAAGGAGGAGTAGTGTCGGATTTAGTCGGGACTCCAGAGGCCTTCTGTGACCAATCAAGCCACACTTCCAACAAGCTGGTTTTCGCCCCGTCACAATGATGGGGTCATTTTTTCCGCCTATCCAAGCTGTTGGGAATGGAGGTTAAGGCTTCTTGGTTCAACATCAGTTTGAACCCCCACTCACCCATCTCATATTCCGGAGTAACACTTAGTAATTGATATACTGCATAAGATATGCGCCTAATTTCTAAGAATATAGTCAGGAATCTTATATACCGTCCTACGCCATCCTCGGTATATAGTCCTTTCTGAATAAATCACCGGGCATTACATACTGTTGCCCACGCCAGAGGACGGTGCGTATATCCCACACGAAATAACCTAGCCCTTTAATTATTTGTTGAGTAATTCATGCTGTGCCTTTTTGCTCGACAAGCTCACGCGCAAAATTTGTCATTGCACAAAAGACTGACATTGTTCTTTTTGCAATGCGCTCTTGTGCATCGAGAGTCTACCAAAAGCCCGCCATATCTCTCGACAAACTCCGCCACACTGACTATACATTTCGGAGGGGTCCAAAAGAGAATGCTTCTCCCGCCGCTACACTGTGTCTTTCTCCTTATTTTCTTTGTAGGGCACACCTTTAAAAGGATCTATTTTTCTTTCGCTTGGTCGTTTTGTGGGGGAGGGGAGGGGCTGGTTTTCTTCGTCTAGCAGATATTTATCTGGCTCTGCAACTAAGATGGCAAATTCAAATAAATCTCATTTGATGATCTGACCATCGGCCATCTTGAAAAGTTTTTCTTTAACACCCAGAATTTTTTTTTTCCTTTTTGTCACCAGTCACAGTGTTCAAACAAAGGTAAAAAGTACGAAAAAGTAAAAGTAAAATACAAAACAAAATACAAATTTACGAAAATAAAACAAGCAGAAAAAACAAGTTCGCCGCAAAAAGAGAGTACGAAAATAAAAACAAACTATAATGTAAAAAAATGATAATACAAATTCGGCCGCAGCTAAAAGAAAGTGGAAAAAAGAAGCTAATAAACGAAAAATATAATCAACAAAAGGAAAACAATTTTGTCGAAGCAGAAATAAAAAAAAAGTCCAGATAAGAGTCCTCATACGGTCATGCGCTTGTCTGAAAAGAACCAGTAACCTGCGTCAGCAGTCCTTCGTACTTTTTCCCCTCCTACTGACGATTCTCAGCATTAGTCTATATGTATTTGGAAGAGTGCAAGTCTTCTTCTGGAGAGGTGTGTTAATTTCCACAACACATCACCATTTTAGATATGCACTTTCTCTAGTCGATACTTTTCCCGACATGGGTCTTCCGTTTCAGTCCGATCACGTTTTCGCTTACCCTGGCGTTGCATTGTAATTTCAGTTTTAGAAATAGGTACTTCAAATGTAAAGTATTTTCATCGGTGAATTAAATTGTACTGGTTACTTATGTTCATATCTAGACATCAATTGATTTATATGTCTCATGACGAAATCGTCCACATTCGACAATATTACCAAGACGTTGAATAATTTTCCCCTCCCTGCCAATTCTCTTTCCGGCCTTAAAGCTTTTAGAGAAAACTTTATCGACGATCTTAAATGATACGGTAGTTTGAAAATGTAGAACTTTCTTATTCCCTGGCAGTAATTTGTCAAAAATGGATGTAACTTTCCTCGCAAACATGAGCTCTGCAGGTGACATTTTCGCGGTGACGTTTGCATTTGACATTATTCGATACACATTCAAAAATGCTTGTGTCGTTTCTTCAGCTTCCAAGTCTTTAGCTTTTCTTAATGTCTTTTTAAAGGTGCAGCTTGACCATTCGACCTCGGATGATGAATCGGTGTTAAATATCAACTGCATAGTTGATTGTAGAAGTTTTAAAATTCTCTAGAAGTCAGTCCATTTCGACTTAATGTCATCCATAGTGTTTTGAATAAACGTATCCTTTTTAGAATGAATTTTAATATCGTCTTTCGTAACTGGCAAATTATAATAGTGTAACGCACCAGGGTTCTAATTTCGCTTTCAGATTCCAACGAAGCAATCACAATATTTTCAAAATCTTTACATTTCGATATCAACCTTTCGATATCAAAAAAAAAAAAAAAAAAAACACAACATCTGTGTGTCACACCCTACTATTATGTGTCGGTGTGGGTCGAAATGTGTCAGAACTTTGAAGTTGTTTTTTTTAATTCTTTCGAAAGTTTTGACATTCCGCCGACTAATTCCATTTCGTACCATCAAGTAAATTATTCAGAGGTGCTCGCAATTTTTACATATCTGGCATATAAATATAATAATTCGCTAATCCGAGAAATGATTGTAGAGTCACCAAATTTGTCGGGGATGGGAGGCAAGTCTTTAACAGTACAGACTCGAGTGGAATCTGGTCTTTCATTTTTGTCGATTATTTGACATAAATATTTAACCTTATCCAGAAAGAATTGACATTTCTGTTCATTGATTTTGAAACCGTAATAATCACGTAGTCTTTTGAAATACTTCCTGAATCAGTTTTACGTGCTGTATTTTTTGTAGTGACGGTACCTTCTTGTCCAGTCAACATAGTACCCCTTATTTGCTGGAAAATATCTGTCGCTACTATTACACCAAAGGGTAATTTTTTAAACTTGACTCCTTTATGCGTATTAATAGTAAAAAAAATTTCTGGCATTCCTCATCCACTTCGATTTGAAAATATGCCTTGGACAGGTCAATTTTTGCAAAAAAATTACCACCATTTAATTTGGCAAATATATCCTCTGATGTTAGTAGGGGGGTATGCATGCGGTATGAAGTAGTCATACAATCCAACACATAAACGAATCTTATTTTTCTTTCTAATATAAACCTCTAGCTCATTCTGAATAATCTATTTTTTCAATAACTATCCAGTTCGGTGTTAATAGACTCCAACGCAGAAAAACTGGTATCACATTCTTTTAATTTAAAAATGCATTTGACTTTTGAACATTTTCCAAACTCCTGAGAAAAATATTCGTGAATTTGTTTTTTAGTTTTTCAGTGTTTCTTTAGCTGTAATCTTTCTCTGACGAACAATTAATTTTCCCACGGAGTGAATTAATAAGCCAATTGTATAGTTCAACTTTAGCCAATCGGCGCCTAGTAAATTCGAGTTGGAATTAAAATACGTAAGCATCTGCAAGAGCGATGTTACACGTGATTCTCCCAAGAAAAATTAGTTTCTTGTCCGATATTCGTCTTGCAACTGTTTTGGTTTTTCTTGAGTTAGACTTGCCAATTCTGTTTCAAGTTTCATCAATAATTGTAATATCGTTACCGTGTGGTGTTATTCATTAGTGATTTAACGAATTTTCTATTATTTGAACTTTCCGGTTTTTTAGCTGCTACTACTACTTTCAATTTTTGTATTTCTTTTGCTTTTCGACTTGCTATAGCTTCGTTTCTGGATGGTTTTTCCACAATTAAAAAATGGGGGGGGGGTAAATGGACAGTACTTTCTGAGATGAAGCACACCACAGTCATAGCATGGGTTAAGTTTTCTAGTATTTTTATTCCAGATTATTCTTTTAGTACTACTCCCCTTTTTCGAATTCGTTATAGTTCTGAAATGCCATTTTGCTTAATTTTCACTCTATTGTGCCTTAAATTGACAATTTTTTTTTTTTTTTTTACACTCTTCCACAACAGTGGGTATCGTTAATTTTGAATGCTGTTCAAGAGCATCGTTATTTGATGTTAGACATTTAACGAAGATTAGATATTTAAATCTGTTTGTGGATAATTCACACTCACAGTTGAATTGACCGGCATATGTGATAAAATCTTCAATTACGCCCTTACTAAGGTTCACGCACTGTCAACTTGTATAAAACGGCGAATTCTTTTCACCAAAGATCTTTGATAACATCGACACTGTTTCGTTAAATGACAGCAAAATAAAATTCACATTTTTCATGTTCTGCGGAACACAATTTTCGTAACAGAAAACCTATTTTCTTTTCATCCGACCATACTTGTCCTCGTATCTTCTGAAGTACGATAAGAATGTAATGTTTTCTTCTGGGATGTAATTAAACTCACTAATTGAGTTAGCAACTAACTAAGTCCGGCGAAAATGAAATTGACGCATTGTCTGTTCCTTGCTTTTCTAGGATTGCTTTTATCTGTTCTTTATATTAAATCAGTTTCCGTTGCATTTGTTGTAATAGTTGCTGAATAACTAACTTTAATTTTTCCATGGTGTATTATGTTCGTACTGTAACGCCCCCTTGTGCAGGGTCACATACTTGGTCACTGGCATCAAATAATGTAACACTTTTCGCCGCCGCCTACACCCGTTGGTGTAACCACGTTTAATGGTCCGGTCCTCAGGATCTTAGGGCGACGCTTTAACCAGGATCTACCTCTACGCTTGTTAATGCTGACGCTAGTCCAAGCTGGTTGTTGGCCGCTTCGATTCACACTGTCTCTGGCCATATTGTGTTCTTGGTCCCAAAGCAGTAGAAGATCGAATGTCGTTGTAGTCTCGCATCGTCGGCAAAAATATCTTCACAGCGAAAAATAAGTAAAAGATTTGTTGGGTTAATCTTCAGGTGGTTTATAAAATTAACCCTTCCCGCAGCAATCTCTCTAGTTACACTGGGCCTTGTCTAAACTTTTGGAAGGCTGGGTTCAAAGTCTTGGAATCATGAATTTTGATTGGCAGCTGGCGTGGATTCTAAAAGCACTCAATGTGGCTTCTCAACCCAAGTCCTCGAGCTCACCAAAGTCAGCTTTGGTTGTTAAAATGCTTCCAGCCAATTCCTTGGCTTGTTGCTCCGTTGCTAATATTATACCCCATAGAGCATTAGTTCTCCTAGCGAGTATTTTAGAGCTTCATCCATGCTATCCCAGCTGAGCCCAATTTTCGAGTTTTAACATCGGAAGTCAGCAGGGAAATTGTGCGACTGCTTACGGCATTCAGTGCCTCTGGAATAGTTAAGAATTCATTTCCTTTGAATGATCCTTCAAATTTCTTCCTTTGGTTGATGCAAAAAGGCAGCATCTTTTTTAAGCGGCCTACTTTCAGACCAGGTCGTTTTTACTGGTGACACCGGTTTTGAAGGCGGTGTATTGACTTCATTGTTGCTGTCCGCCATGATGTTTTTTCGAACCACCACGGCCGAACAAATAAATGGCTTTTCTTTTTTTTTTTTTTTTTTTAAATTATTTTTCCACAAACGAAAAAACAGGAATAAACAAGAACGTGGAAAAAAAAAAATCAAAAGGCAATAAACAATTAAAACAAATACGAAAAAGTGAAAGGGAGGGTAAAAACTACAAAAAGGGAAATAGACAAGAAAAGAAAGAAAAAATTCACAAAACTAAAACAGGAAAACTGAAAAATTCAAAAATAAAATTAAAAACACAAAAAGGAAAACAAACAACGAAAGAAAGTAAAAAAAAAAAAAAAGTACACAAATAATATGCACAAAACTGAACCAGGAAAACTAAAAAATTCAAAGAGGTTGCAAAAATTAAAAAATAAAAGGCTTATCGGTTTAAGCGCAATGAATGCTCAAGTTGGACCAAGTGAGAATTCATCTTGTATCTTCTACTGACGATTCTCAGCGCCAGTCTATATGTATTTGGACGAGTCCAAGTCCTCTTCTGGAGAGGTGTTTTCGTCTCCACAACACTCTCTTAGTTTTGGGTAGGCTTTCTTTTGACATGTTGCTTTTTATCACAACTCAACTAGAACAATATTCTGCGATTGATATCTAAAAGCGCGTTCTCGGAAATAAAGAATAAACGCGATTTAAACTCGTATCCCTTAACATTGAGAGTCATTCAAATTTAGCCATACATATTATTTACACTCTAAACCCCATACGCTGCCACTTTCCTCCATTTGCAATTTTTACACGATTAGTATTTGGAACCCATCACAAATGTGAGTATAAAATCTAAATATTTTGGTCCGAATAGCAAATTATATAATTGCTAATTAGTTTTCTCGTCTTATTTCTGTTGCTTTTTTAATATAATTCCTCAGTTCGTTATCTCTTTCTCTACAACTGTCGGTAATCACATAAATATGTTTTGCCTTGAGTTTTTATTATTCTACATAAAACTTAATATATTTTATTTATCAAATTGCATTTAGTTTTGTGAAAATTTATGTTTGTCGCTAGTTTTCTTTTAACTTACCAAATATATAATTAATATATATTCAAGAAAACTATCGGTAAGACAAACAGGCGTCATACTTCACTAAAGCAATGGATTCTGCTTGACCCTTTTCATTAAAGTGACTAAGAATCGGACTACATGATAGAAAAGACACTTCAGTTAGTTATTTTGCAACTGTTTGAAACGGAAATGGGGATTTTCGATCGCTTGCTCGTCTGTATTTTATTCGACCTTGGTATAAACAACGGCAGTTCATATACAGAATGGTAAAATGTTTATTAGATTATTCAGAAAGTGACAATTGACATAAGGAAAGCGGGTTTGGAAAATTTAACACACGTCGAAGTAAGGAGAACGGGAAACAGTGAGTAAAATACATTTTGTAGAATATGTTCAATCCATTTCTATCTCTTCATGATGTTATGAACCACAGGAACTGCTTTCCTCGTTATTAAAGATTGTTGTTATTAATGATGAGTGGCCAGAGTAACTATTCCAAAAGCCTTTATCTTTGACCACGCTTCTTGATCTATGAAAAAGCAACGATCTATTCCCAGTTGTCTTTTTTTTTTTTATCTCTTGTTGGTTTTGTAGTGAAGAGATACTTTATAAGGTTGGCGTGCTAAAGCGATATCAAACCTTTCCCTTTTATATACAAGTTTTTTTCACTATGAATTTCTCACTACAATCAGACCCTGACGTAATATAGATCGTTTAATATGCTTGATGAAAAATGACTAAAAAATAAAAAAAAATAAAAAAAATACGCATATCACATTATCTCTTTGTCACTAATTCATCTATGGCCCATCATGTCGATCTTACTTTGCTTCGTAATGTTAAAAGCATCTAACCATGCGTACGATTGTTGCCCGTTGAACAAAAATATCGGCTGAAATATGATTTTATGATTTTGCATGAGAGTCGCAAAACAACCAAGTTTTTCTTCATTCTATAATCAACTAAAAAGCTGTCTTTGTTGAGAAGATGTCACAGGATATGTATTTAGAACGTTTGGTTGAGTTAACTAATCATGTTGTGGAAGAAATAATGAGTAAAAATGAGAAGCGACTTTCTGAGGTTTTTACAGCATTAAAGTAAAAAAAATAATTGTTATAAGGTTTGATGGCCGATAGTAGATCGATAGCTTATTAGTTTAGAGAAAAGAAAAACCTTGATTACATTTCAGAGCAGAGGCTATATTCAAATAATAGTTGATATTTTAGCAAAAACTATAAATTGCCAAATAAATGACACATAACGTTTTGTAGTCAAATTCAACCAACCCGTAGATGACGTTTTCAAAGCAATATATAAGAAAAGTGCAAAAAGGCTTACACTCTTCTTTGCTTATCTACAAGAGACCGTAAAGATAAAAGGTGTCTCATTGAGGGTGGGGTATTTGGTACTGAACAAGTCTCTTATTGCATTGAACATAACACATATTAGTAAACAGCATACAATACGCGAAACGTACTTTACCCACACATTAATTAATAATTCTACCAAACTAACAAGAATTCTTTTCAAATGTTTCAATCTTTCATAGGAATTTCATATGTACGTACTATAAGGACATCTGCAAATAATACCTTAATTCACCCATTTTGTATTCTTTTCATTTCGATTGCACAGATTATAAAATTTGTGTTATACGTAACAATATTTTTCGTTTTACGAAAGGCCAATGCGTCAATTAACCAATAAATATAATATGCATCAAGAAAATAAAATTATATTTAGAATTTTGTCGCTAATCAAAATACAGCTTTAGAAAGAATATAGGAAGAAATAAGTCCGTGAAGGTTGTTGCGAATGACTAGTCTCCCAAGGTTCTCTCCTCTGTCTTACTCTGTTTTTGTTTTTCATTAACGATTTTCCTGGGAACACTCTCAAATCATTTGTAAATACTATGTAGATGATAACACTGTAAATAAACACATGTTCCCAAAGCAAAAATGATCAGAAACATTCAGTTGATCACCTTTCAGAACTTGTTCTAACAGTTTGCTGATTTGTAATATTTACTACTTACAAAAAAAAAAGTCAGTATCGATAAACAATCACGGATTATATCCTGGGGAGACAAGAGATAGATTCACACCGTTTTCGTATTCTTCGTATTTTTGCGAAAGTGTACACAAGAGAATAGCTTAGAATTTGAACACTTCTTACTGATTTTACTTTCCACACCAGTATCATTTACACTACTGTCAAATCATATTTTCTCATCTGCACACGTTATTCTACATTTTCGATATGCAGGGTGCGATGGGTAAATTTTCTCCATTTTATATTTTTAATTTCGCGCATGCGCGTTGTTTGCTTTTGATTTTGTCGATGGCGCAGTATAGTAGGATCAGTTGGGCAGCGTCTGTGAGAAAAAGATCGCCATGGCGCAATTCACTCCGCCAGAAATTTGGAAACGGCATGCTGTACTGTTTGTCATTCGCGCTGGAAACTCCAATACGAACCTTTCAGTGTTTGGGTGTCAATCTGAAGACAGTGCAGAGGGTTCGAAAAGAGTCTAATGGTGACTGCGAAGGGGCAGCAGTTCGGAAAAATCCCCCTAATCGTTCTGATAAGAAAAGAACTTCCGAATTTGTTGGTAAGAGCCTCGACTCAACACAGAGGCCTACATTGAGGAGGTAACGCTGCCTTAGGTCAAGACGGTGGCTGCTGAAAGACCTTATGTCTGGCAACAGAATCCTGCACCATTCCACACAAGCAGAAGAACCCAGTCATGGCTGTTAGACAATTTCTGCGACGACATCACCCCTTATATCTGGCCACCTATCTCAGACTGCAACTACCTTGATTATTATGGGTGGGGCGCAATTGAACGAGAGACCAACAAAACTCTTTGTAACACCAAAGATGAACTTGAGACAAGGATTATGGCAGCATTTACCAACTTAAACATGGAAACCGCCCAGAAGAGTTGCAGGAGATTCCAAAGTCGTTTGGATGCCGGGGTTGAAGCCAATGGCGATTTTATTGAATAAATTTACTCTTTAGTATTTCGAGAGATTTTTTGTGTAATTTTGGTAAATATATCTGTTAAAATGAGATGTCAGTGTTATTATCCTTTTTGCGTAATTTAGACGACAATTTATGCACCGCACCCTGTATTTCTATACAGGTAGATATGCGAATGGATAAAAATCATCAGGCGCATGCGTAACTTCACTCCGAACCACGCTAATAGCTTGATAGTGAAATTTGCGATTTTTCGGTTTTCTTTGAATTGATTTTCATAAAACATTTTCCAGCTGGTTTGCACAATATGTCAACAGCATTGTTAAGTTTTCATTATTCTGTGCAAACCAGTTAGAAAAATTCAAAGAAAACCGAGAAATAGTAAATTTCACTACCAAGCATTTAGCGTGGTTCGGGGTGTATAACATAGATAGGGAACGTAAAAAAGAAAACAAAGGTTCTATTTAATACATCATCTTCTTTGTAAATTGTAGAATATCACCTTTTATTAGATTACCGCTCAACAACTACACATTCAAGTTTAAATTGCCATTCCAACAGGAAACGATCGCTTCTGAACTTACCGCTACACATCGACCCATTAGCGTAAAGATCGCGAGCCAATTCTGACGTTACATATCGACTCGATCGTGTCTACATCTGCCACACCAGCTGGAAAAGATCGCATATCTGTCGTTCTATATCAATCCGATTAAGTCTACCACGCAACTTCGCACCGATCGCGTGTAAATCTGACATTCCATGAAAATCGATCCGAACACGTCTATTACTGTCGACCCACCTCAATACAAACGCGTCTATCGCTGTCGAACGGCTGCGATTCAAACCCTTTTATCGCTGACAACCCATCTCGATCCAAAAGTGTCAATAGCTGTCGATCCAAACGTTTCTATAAATGTCGATCCACATCGATACAAACGTGTCTATAATGTCGGTCCGCATCGAAGAAAACGTGTCTATCGATATCGATCCACCTTGATCCATAGGTGATTATCGATCCAAACGCGTCTATCGCTGACGATCAACATCGATCCAAACGTGTCTATATTTGTCATTTCACATCCAATAGTGTCTATCTCGGAATCAACATCTCGCCACAACACTCCAATAAATTACGCTCCAAATGGATCCGACCGCATCTAAATTTGTCTTTAAACCTCTCTGTCGTTCAACTTCACTATGATTGCGTCTATCGAACCACCTTGAAACAAACGATTGTCTATCTCTGTCGTTCCAACACGATCCGCACGCCCCCTCTCTGTCTGTCTCTCTCTCTCTCTCTCCGCCTCGACCCGCCCGCATCTCTCTCTCTCTTTCCGTCGTTCCGCTTCTCTACGACCCGCCCCCACCTTGTCGGTCCTTCCGGCTCGATCCCGCCGCCTCCAACTCGGTCCCTTCCACTCGATCCGTTCGACATGAACTCTGTCCTCTGTCGATCTGGAACCACACGAGTGTATTTCGAACATGTAGGAAAGCAGTAAGAAAAATGCTTTACTGTTTTGTTGAGTAGCACATTTCAGTAGTTTTGTTATACCACCCACTCTACATATTGTTTCCTATCTCTACTTATATCCGTTGTTTTTGATCCTCGATCTCACTCTTCTCTTTCGCTCTCAATTCACTTCGTTCTATGTTTTTATTTATTTCAGTTATTTTTCACTGATCGCTTTATTTTTTTATTCTTTTCTTTTAGTAATAAGCCATGCAAAAGACACGAAAACGCTTATTGATTCTTTTCATTTTTCACAAAACAAACTAACAATTTTAAAGAAAAAAGCTTTTGCCCTCAATTAATATTGATAATCGTTCATTTGTAAATTCCAAAAATTTATCACGGTGATTTTTACAGTAAATTCGAGTATTTGTACCGATTGTATCGAGTAATAAAATCTCGGCTATAAACCGTGTAGTGGTAGCAACAGAACTATCGTTTCGATATTTATAATGTTGTTTGAGTCATGTCTTTAGTTCAACTCCAGAAGTTAAATGTACATGTGTTTGAACTTGAACTATAGGTCAATGTGTATTTTGAGGATGTTATGGCCAGGCAGTGTGTGTGTCTGCGCGTGGTGTGACTATTTTCTGTTTCTGCCTCTCTGTGTCGGTGCTTTCATGCTCTTTAATTTTAATAAATATAAATCACAAACAACTATCAACGATGCAGAATCATCTCTCTGTGGGTTTCACACATTAACGTTCCTACGATGTGATCTGGATTCGAATTACACGATAATCGATTTTTCAAGGATGTGACTTCTTGATATTACTGATCTGGAGGAGACAATTTCAGCATGCAGAACCGTTAAGAAATGTCTAAAAGAAAACAGAACGGCTTGAATCAAGCCTTGAGAATGAAATTGGTAGTTGAAATTGTTCGGAAGCTGTCGATATTTGTGCTAGAACGAAATCACTAGTCATTGTGGCCGAACATTTGAGCTTACTTGCCTTGTTCGACTAATAATCACACCAGATTATGCGTTTTCTCCCAGAAACCGTAACTAATGTTCGCTCAGCACAGTTTCAGTAATAACTACTGTTTTATTTTGTCAGTGTTGAAGAAACGAATGTGCCCATGCAGGTGTAGGCAACAGATTCGCTCGTCACGCTGGCGAACGTGTATACTCGGACACAAGCACTTAGACATATTAATAATACTATTTAGCTTTTTGCTACTTTTACTTAATATTAGTACAAAATAAATATTGTTTCTTACATATAAAAGTGTATTAATAATAAATAAAATAAATCTGTTCGGTTATGACTGTTTTTACTCTGAGATGCGCGGAATTGCATCCACTCTTCAGGAGACTTAAGGTTATTAAGGGTATTTTTTAGCATCAAGTCCTTGATCTCCTTTAGGGGATTGCAGTAGATGGTGAAGACTTCAGGCACCATGACTGGGCCAACAAGTCTGTCTCCAAGTTGATGTAATTCCGCAAAACCCTCATAAGTGAACAGATTGTATACTTCCGCTGCTGTGGACATACTTAGTACTTCTCAGTTTTACATATAAACAAAAAAAATTTTCTGCTGTCAACGTGTATATATAGGCTTTCAAAATATCGTGAATGTCAGTCTCTAGCGTTTGTGTTATAAATTAACTAGCGTTTCCTGCTTTTCCCAAACCAGGGTAGACATGCAGTATCGTGCAATAAGACCTATGATGTAATTTTATTATGTGGTATGTTAGGGGTGCCGTTTAGCTTAGTCTGTAATTCAGATTTTCCGATCGAAACCAAAATGGCAGCACCCAATTGCCATCAACGTCTTTATAGTCATTTATTTACAGTAAATGGTAATTTCCTATTTTTCCTAAAACGAACAAACACAGCCAGGAAACATTACTTAGATCAGTAATATAAAGTTTGTTAATCTATCAATGTTCCTCAAGCACATTCAGTATTCGTTATTAGCTATAATAGAGATGCAGGTATATAAATATACTTATGTTAGTGGGTGCACTTGGTAGCAATATTATGACATGTGTTCCTCGTTCTCATCAAGAAGTAAGAAAGAAAAACAAATCCGCCTTCGAGCATCAGTAACTGATACCACCAGATTAGAATCAGGCAAGAGAAAAATAGATTCGTCTGTGGGAGGCGGAAATGCACTGACAACTCATTCTTTGACAATCTTTATTATAACCCTCCCCACGTCATACAGTAATCAGAAACAACTTTATAAATAAATAACACCAAAGAAGACGTGACACCCTCCTTTAGAAAAAAAATTACCTCACATCTTTCCTATTATCCGAAAATAACGTGTGCTCATTATCACGAGGACGAAATATTTCAGTAAACAAAAATAGAAAACAGTATGGTCGAGAAAAAAAAGATGAGTAGCATTTTTAACCTATTTTTTGTCTTTTGTATGCTGAAATTGCTAGTTTTCTACAATTCTAGCTATAATTCCGAGGAAGAAGTAATGTTTGATCATTAACTCTTTTTAACAGCATCTTTTGTATCTCTGTTAAAATATACTGGCCTTATTTTCCCATCTTGTTCTTTGTTAAAATTTTCTTATTGGATTTTATGCATTAACTTTTTTCTTTTATAAATTAATCTGGTTTGTAACAGTATGATTGTTTTCATTTTGAATTTACAACCAAGCATATAGATTTGGAACAATTCTTCACAGTTTGATACATTTAGTTTGGTGTAGTGTAATGCTTAGGCAACTATCAACACCTGTGCAACATAAATATCTGATAGCTCAAATAGGTATGCCTAGTGGTACAATAAGATAACAAGTTTGAAGACCATAAGGTCGAAGGTTCACTTTCATAGACTGAGATGAACCGCAAACGTTTCAAAAAATTCAGGAGAATTATTTACTGAAAGAGAATTTGAATTCAGTTACAAAAATGGACTATTCTACAACAAAAATAAATAAATAAATAAAAAAAAATAGTTATTTTCATAAATTCAAATTTTTCGTGTGGAGTATTATACCTTTTCTGAGTTTATATTTTATTAGCTTTCTTTTGCTCTCCATCGCAACAAATATAAATATGTTGAATCCCGTTGAACAGATTTAAGGAATTTTACTAAAACTCATAATTAACTAATTTTTGTGCAAAATGTAGGCTCCGATTTGAATTTCCACATTCTCATATATTAACTAATCAGCGACGTTATCACAACGCACTGAGACATTTGTAATTTTCAAGCGACTATGCTTATTGTCTCTTACTCAAGAAAAATGATCAAAATATTTTTCCTCCAAAAAATACATATTTAAAAATTGGGAAAAATATTTATTAAGCAATAAACTCTGAGTTTAGAAAAGTCTAACCTTTAGATTTCTGTATATATTCTTATAAATATCCGTGATGTTAAATTAGTTATTTAGTTTTTCTGTAAACTAGGGTCGTTTGTTCGTTGTTGTGGGAAAGCTGAATTCTTAAAAACCTTTTGTATAATTTAATACGTAACCTTTCGTATATTTTATTCGAGTATTCTTTAGAAATGATTTTCTTTCCTTTTCTTTCCCCATTCTTGAGTAACTAAGTCGATCGAGAAATCACAGCATAGGAAAAGCTGATAAAGAAAGATTAATGACTGAAAATCCCTTTTGTTTTCGCTACGCCATTTGGAAGTTGGATTCGTCACAACCATAGGAGCGGGCTGAGGTTAGCTGCTGAGAAAGGAAGAGAGAGAGAGAGAGTAGCAGCTAACCTCAGCCCTCTCCTTCATGTCTCACCTCGCACTATCGCCTATATGGAGCGATAGTGCGAGGTGAGACATGAACGAGTTAAAGCGCGGCTTGATTCCTCTGTCCACTCTCATAGGGGGGTCTGGACAACCCCAAAAGTGGTAAACCACTTGAGTAAATGTATTTTTATATATGGACATTTAGAAAAGGTTGATGTTTGGGGTAGAAGACAATCGAAACAAGATCTTAATCAACACCACCCTGCCGGTCGCAGGACTCCATATAAGCCGCAGGTTTGGGCAACATAGACTGCCCCCACACTACTGCTTCTGGGAGCCACATCGCTCGCCGAGACCTCCTGACCAAGACCTTGTGCCGACCCTGAAGACCAGAACTTAGAAATTTAAGTTACTACTAAAACAAGCTGCAAATTTCGAAGAAGATCCTAGTATCATTTGATCATAACAAGTGGGAAGAGTTAAAACCGCTGTATACAAATCGTTGTTACATTTTTAACCCGAGTTAATTCTTTATTCCAAAGGATTCTTTTTGTGTGTGTGTGTGTACCTCCGAGCTGTCGAACCGGCTTCAATTCAGTGTTTCATCAGGAATCTTTTCACTCTCTGAGACCAAAAACGGAACGTGTCAGAGGAGTGAATGGTCGTGAACACACTAATGTCAGCTAAGTCGAGTGGAACCGTGCCTATTATCACAATACGAGCGACAACGAGTCACGCGCTAACGAGCGAAGAGTCAGCTAATTGGTAACGACGGTGGTCTGAAATAACTTGAAGACCAACGAGAGGAATAGAGTGACATTATTTGTTGCTGTTGGCTAAGTCCGACGAGTGGCGTTGCATTTGAAGATTGTTTATTTTCTTCGTTTGCACACGCCTACAAATATACTTTCATATAGCAATCTAAAATCAACATTTAAACTCAGAATGTTTAATATACACTAAGATTTTACTTAAATTATTAAACTAATTTTACACGTATTTTGTTCTGCCAAATGTAATGTGGGGAATGCGCATGCGATCACCAGGATCAAGAGAAAAAACAGGCAAAAACGATGTCTGCTCCAAATTACTTGTTATACGCCAAGTCACAATACAAGTGCTAGTGGTACCCATTACGACCTACTGTTCGGTTACTAAACCGGTAACCCCACGAAGCTTTTCTAGCATGGAGAGTGGCTAGATACCCTGTCAAAGGATGGATAAAACTATTTGCTGAGTCAGCGGCAATCTAGCACAATGGGGTGGATTGAACTCTATAGCTAGGTACGCGGTCATTGCAGTGATAACACGATATTTCTGGACTAACGACTTTCTAAATTAAAGTCAATGGCCACGGCAAAGGTTTTCTAAAGGAATCGACTGCTATGTGCCTGTGACTAAGACGAGTCTCAAGTTGGAGGATATTGGCTGAAGTTTTCCCCTCGTCATTTTTAGCTTTGCTACGTCAAATAGTCAAAGACATACTAGGCATAAATAAAAACTCATCCAACTTTGAATCCAGATTTGTTGCAGAAATTGGTCAGGTCATCAGATTCGCGGTGACTTTACGACCACACCCATTCATCGAATCGATGAAAACTTGTTATCCAATCAGGTAGACATTATATATATATAATGTTAAAATAATGAGAAAGAACAGTAAGATTTATAATCCGGTGTTCTTATTAATTCTTTTTATTTTCAAAAAAAAATACAGTGCTCAATACAATTCTGTAGAGCATAAACATTATAAATTTACTAATTTAAAAATATGGTTCAATTTTTAAACACGGTAATTCTTGTGTAGCGACACAAGAATTACCGTGTTTAAAAAACAGAAACTAAACATTAAATTTAATTATAGAATTAAAAATCTTTATCTCTGATTCATTTACAAGCGATGAAAACGAATACCCTACCACCCCTTATTAATAATGATATAAATTTCCCGTAACCTTGACAACCAATAATATCAAGATTTTTTGTGCTTATAAACCCAGTAAATTTCAAAATAAGTTATTCCAGAAATCGCTTGTAAATCAATCAGAGATAAAAATTTAAAATTTAATTCTATAATTAAATTTAAAGTTTAGTTTCTGTTTTTGAAACATGGTAATTCTTGTGTAGCGATTGAACCATATTTTTAAATTAGTGAATTATTTCTTGAATATATTCAAATATTCATCTTTTTGGGTCGAATTTTATTATTGTATTGCTCTGTTACTTACATTGAGCTCTTTTTAGATTAACGTCCTCCTTGGAGTTATCCCTACCAATTGCAAATTGGTATTATATATATATATATATATATATATATATATATATGCATGCATGCATACAGACACTATATGTTGGCATAATGTAGACAGTTTTAAAAATTCAATTATTTCATCTTAATAGTGTTTTAATAACATCGAACCAAATTAAAATTAAATTAATTAAACGAATTAAAACACATTTTGTTCTTTTTATGTATTCTAACGTAGATGACGAAGGCATATCATGTTTAATCCATCAAAATACGGTCAAATACTTTAGGAACTTCTATTTGTATTAAATATGTATAAGATAGAAGGATAAACGAAAGTACTCAGTCCTTAACCGACTTTTGAAAAATATCACAGCTATGATATCAATGTAATTAGATTTCGTTTTGTTTCCAAGTCAGTGTAGAGATCATTTTTAAGATTATTTTACAGGCTGTTATTGTCAACCCTTTAACATAAATTCTCGTTTAAGTTTACGTATAGAGATTGGGTTGACAATCACATATCAGTATAATGAGCCTTTACCCACAATCAAAAAACCTAAATTCCCATTCATCATTTTATATAAATTTAGACCACTTTGCCAAGCTTCAATGGTTGTATTCTTTAAACAATTAGACACGCGTTCGCTTATCCTTTGAAGAACAGTAGAGTTATAAGGAGGTTATATTTTATGATTTCACATTACTTCAGATGATTTTTCAAATAACTATAGCTATTTTCAAACAATATTTTTAGCGTACATAATTATTATATCAACGAGAGTCATTTTTATTGTACATCGGAAATTGTTGAACATGTCTATATATTTATTTATATGGTTATTTTTCACGATTCCCTAGTGCTAGCAATGAAATGATAGCAATTTTCCTATCCAAATTGCTATCATTTCTGTTATAGATATTTATCATCTTACAAAGTTATTGCCCTGTACGATAACTCATGTTTATGTATTTTTTACGATTTTGACTTAGTTTCTAATGAAAAACGTTTTACCTCATTGCACTTACATTTTTCCAACAGTAAAATATTGTATATAATTTATTTCGCTGAATTATCAATAAATAAAGTGCCAAAAATTGATTTTGAGAAGGGTCCTTAAATTATGTGATGATGTTTATCACAATATATTATTGAAATATAAAGTTATAATAGTTCATTCTCTGATATATCTTTGATCAGTGCCAATCAACCAACTCTAGTCCCTAAGTGGCATGATTAATGCAGATTTCACCCTCATTGCGAATATGGTTTGTGTGTAGATTACATTTACCATTAATCGCAAATGTAATAGAAGCACTGAGGTATCAGGATATTCGAAGTCGTTTGCAATGCTAACTTCCCTTTTCGAAATCCTTTGAATTTTATTTTTAGCAACAGCTTGTAACACTTCACAAAAGGGAAGGTTTTCTAACTCACGCTTGGTCAGTACACCATTAGGATTTCCCCGACTTTTTCCTATGTGAGGTCCTCTTAGCATCACACACACACACACACACACACACACACACACACACACACACATATACATATATATATATATATATATATATAAGGGGAAAAAGTATGGCAAAGTGGAGAAAGTTTTCGTGTGTGGCAGTTCGTCAGTCTGAGTATCAACACTCCAGTGGACAAATGGCAAGGCCCTACGAGAAAGCTCACCTGCCATTTGACAGGTCTTTTTTTTTAAATCTTGCTGTCTCATCAGAAAAACTGGTGAATAAACTGGTTTACTCGCCAATAACCCGACCATGTGGCTGGTAGTAATGATTATTGCCGTCTTCTATCCTGAGAGGAGCAATCTTGGTGGATCTGGGGCTAAATACTTGTCTCATCAAGTAGTACATCTGCTTGGTATTATTTGAATTCGCTGCATTCTGTATTTCATCAGTTAGCTCTGAACACCATTTTCCTGACCATTTTCGAAGACCACGTTGAGCTTCTGCTTTTGCAGCTTTAAACTCCTTGCACAGTTTACTGTGTGGTTCTTTGGACAGGCAGCATCGAACTGTTTCTTTCTTGCAATGATCTCCTTTTCATTTTCATTTCATCAAACCAGTCTGGATGTTTTGCTGGCATTTTACCCAGAACTTCCTCAGCCGCTTCATATATATTATTCTTCAAAGAGTCCCATGAAGATGTATGATTGATTTCAGTAAGTCGTTGTTTTAGTGATTCCTGTGTTTCCAGGGAATGCAGTTTTGCGACATTCAGACGTGCAGGAGACCTTCCATTATTTTGTTTAGTTGCCGGTTTAAGAATAAAATTCATCTTGTCCTCAACTAGGGCATGATCAGTCCAACAATCCGCACCACGCATAGATCTAAAATATGAACATCCTGCATATCTCTCTTGTGGACTATGACATAATCAATGAGATGTCATTGTTGTGAACGGGGATGCATCCACGTAGTAATATGATCACCCCTGTGCTTGAATTGAGTGCTGGAGATAAAAAGATTAAAGTCGGTGCAGAGTTAAAGAAGTATTAAACCATTGGTGTTGATTTTCCCGGCACCATATTTCCCCAAACTACTCCAGGTCTCCCAACTCCCACTAACTCGGGCGTTGAAGTCACCAAGGAGGACAATCTTGTCATCTTTTGGAATCATGTTGAGTATACCTCTCAAAGATTCATACAATTGAGTATTTAAAATGTTGGTGCTGTCCATTGTTGGAGCGTAGGCACTAATGATTGTAGCGTATCGTGATCCATTCAGATGTAGGCGAAAGGTCATTAAACGCTCACTGACTCCTTTGAGAAGTTCAGCAAGTGTTGGTACAAGTGTGCTATGTACAGCAAAACCCACACTAGCTACTCTATCGTCCTTAGTGCACTTTCCTTTCCAGAAGAAAGTGAAGCCACCTCCAACTTCTTGAAGTTGACCATCACCAGCTAAACGAGTTTCCGAGAGAACAGCTAAATCTATAGAATATCTCCCTAGCTCCCTAGACACCAGAGCTGTTCTGCGTTTAGGAGCAGATCCCACAGGATTATCTATCAAAGTCTGTACCTTCCAACAAAATAGTTTCATTTTCGTCATTAGTTTTTTAACTTTTGTTCGAGCGCCAAATAGACATCCGCCAGCCGCGCTATAATGGACAGATGAATGGCAATTTTTGGATTACCTTTTCTAAACCCATCCAACAATCTTTCTGGTAAGCAGTTCTCTCCTTAAAAGAGCTGCTCAGACACCCCTAGAAGAACTGAAAGCCACCCCTGTCTCAAATGAAAGTGAGATAGCGACTTTACATCTTCCCAGAGGCCGCCAAATGTGCAGGTCAGCAGCTCCGCACTTCCAGCTCGTCAGTGTACGTGTCGCTGTATCGCCATCGGACTTCGATTGGAAAAAAAAAAACATAAACTATAAGCTGACAAGTTGTCAGGAGATTTAGCGGATAGATGAAGACCTGTGTTGCCCGTCCACCTTAAAAATAAAGGCGCAACAACCGAGCAACAAAGTTACTACTTCTACCCACTGTCCCTACAAATATAAAACATATATATATATATATATATATATTACATTGGATGTCGGAGTGAACAGATCGTCATCATTGTGCCAATATATTACTATATATACGCAAGTATAAAATTATTATAAAGTATAAGAAAAAATTTTATAATACTAATAATAATTATTATTATTATTATTGTTGTTGTTTAAAGTTATTTGAAAGATAAATAATAAAACAAATTGTCTAGTAATAAAAACAAACTAACATTATAAGCGATGTCTTGTTTTTTTTGTGTTTTAAATTAATTACCCATTATTTTTATATTTTTCTTTGTTTATTATATTATTACTTACGTTATTATGCATTCATACAGTATTTAATATTCACATTTTATAATCTTTTTTACTTATTTGTTTATCTTTAAGTCGTGGTGTAGAAGGATTTTTCTTATTTTTAAATAAGTGTTGTTTAAGTGTAATTTATTAAGGATATCTTACTAAGATTTGTAAGACCATTCAATGCATTTTATTTATTAAATTAATTAGTTGTATGGATAATTCTTTTCTGTATCTAAGTGGAACATTTCTGTCTGTTTTTTGTTTTGTTTTTGTTTTTTTGCTGTTTTTTTTTCTTTACGAAAGTGGACGTAATTTTCGAAATTGGATAAAAGTAAGAGAGTTGGAATATTTATTATCTTTACATTTACTTTCACTATTGGCTCATTATCGCCGATTTTTATGTATATTCAATGATTCTTTTATTACTTTACATTTTTATTAATTTACAATACATTATTTGTTAACAACTTGTAAAGTAACGTACTTTCAATTTTGTTGAAAAGCGTTCCCAGTTATATACACACATGCACACACATAGGTGTGTGTGCGTGCGTGTATGTGCATGTGTGTGTGTGTGTGTGTGTGAATATTATAAGATTATTTAGATGGGATAGATTGTTCTGGATAGTGGATGTGACGGAGTTGGTCGGTAGTATTATGCATTTGTTTGCATGTAATTTATTATTACGGATTATTATTTTTCTTTCGGTTGTATATTTTGTATGTCTTTCTTCTTGCGTTGTGGATCAAATGATATGGATACTGTAGAATTGAATGTGTTTTCTATGTATATTTCTTCTTTAGGTAAATAAAAATAAATGTAAACGCCAATCTAAAAACTTGAAACACCTCATCCAAATTTAACCAACACACAATAGAGAAGTCACAAAATGCGACAAAAAAGATGTGGGGTGTAATGAAAACAGGACAAGAGATTCTGTCTAGTAATCTTTTATTAAAGTAAGAATCTTACTACTCGTCTAATTGACAAGCGGAAATGCAAAGCTTTTATAGCTTGGATTACCAAAGAGGAGATAATCCACATTCACAACATTCTCCCCCACCAAATTTCTCACTGATAGGGAAGAAAGTCCCTTAAATGTCCAGGCTCCCTACGAGCTCGCAGTGGCCGCCTCGGCAGTCCATGATTCTTGGTCGGAGTACTCGAACAGGGAGGCTCTTCAGTGCGAGCCTGTCTGTGGGCTCTAAAATACCTTGCTCCGAAATGTTTCCTTCTCAGAGGAGCAGGCCGTTCCGCGTCAGAGTCAGTCTCTGGATGAACACGTTTTTTCGGTGCTAGTCCTTCATCTGTCAGGAATTCAGGTGTTGGCCCATCCGAAGTGTCTGACGGAGCCTCAACGGAGACAGTGTCATTAGACGACGTGTCAGGAGTAATTTCAGTTCCATGATCTTCCGGAGGGGCTTCAGTGTCAGGGGTAGTTGGTCTGTCCTCAGGGGCTATTCACGGTCCGGGTACGTCTCCGGTCGGTGCTAGGTCCCTGAGAGACACATTAAACTCTCTACCATCTGCATGTCGTACTAGAGCGTACTGGGGGTTCGCCTCTATAAGCTCTACCTCGTCCACCAAGGGATCGTTCTTGGTGTAACGTGCATGTCGTCTCAGAAACACAGTACCGGGCCGAGAGAGCCAAGATGGAAGCGAAGCTCCCGCCGAACTCCGTCGCTGAAAAGGTAGAAACCTTTCGTGTGGGGTGGCATTCGTGGCGGTACACAATAGGGATCGAATGGTGTATAATGCGACAGGAAGGAGATCTTCCCAATTATCAACCGAACATCCGTTATTTGAGGCAGCCAATTGAACGGTCTTCCAAATAATGCCGTTATATCTTTCGCATTGGCCGTTACCCTTAGGGTTGTAGGGAGTTGTCCGGTTTATAGCTACTCTTCGTTCATGTAGAAATTGTCGAAGCTGCTCTGACATGAAAGAAGCCCCTCGGTCCGAATGTATATAAGCAGGGGCTCCAAAGATGGCGAATAGTGAGCAGAGGCATTGTATAATTGCAGCAGCCGATATGTCCGAGCAAGGGAAGGCAAAAGGAAACCGTGAATATTCGTCGACAACCGTTAATATATTCCTTGTTTTGCTTGGTAGCTGTCCTTTAAAATCAAGATTGAGTCTTTCAAACGGTTGTGTTGCTTTTATTAAAACGCCAGTTTTGGGTTTAGAAAACCTTTGCTTATGGTATACCCCAGTAGGTTTATTTTGTCCAGTCCAAACGAGCATTTATCGTCGTTTAGGGTAAGGTTGTATTTGTCGACGGTGGAGATGAACCGTCTGAGGTTTTCGTCGTGTTCCTTTCTATTATGGCCACATACTGTGACGTTGTCGATGTACGCAAATGTGCCTTCCAGTTTCTCATCCGTTATGATTTGGTCGACTATCATTTGGAAGCTGGCTACCCCATTCGTAACGCCAAAAGGAATCCTGCGAAATTGATATAGTCGACCGTTCGCCTCGAAAGCAGTGTATAGCTTGTCTCTAGGTCTAATGGCGATCTGATGGTACGCGCTTTTCAAGTCCAGAGTACTAAACATACGACATTTGGTTATTTCGCCTATCATTTCATCCATCCTGGGTAGTGGGAAGGCGTCCAAAAGAGTAAAGTTATTTATGGTTTGGGAGTAATCTATAACCATTCTCTTTTTATGGTTTTTAGAAGTGGTTATAACTACCTGAGCCCTCCAGGGTGATTTGCTAGGCTCAATTATACCATCCTCTCAGAGTCAATGAATTTTTTATTATTATAAGAAAAACGTCTGCTTCTCACTGCTATGGGTTTGCAGTTTTCAGTTAGGTTTTCAAAAAGTGACGGATACTGGATTTTTGCTGTCGCCAATCCACAAATTTTCAATGCGGGCATTGAACCGCCAAACGGAATTTCAATCTGTGAGTGTTGCTGCAAAAAATCGTGTCCCAGTATTATTTCGCAACAAAGGTTTTTCATTACGGATAATTTAGTGGTTTTATAGGAGACGTCATTAAATAGTAAGTCCACCAAACAATAACCACTTACTTGCGCAGATAATGACGCGTTTGCCATTGTTACTCTGCTGGGGGATGGGACAAAATACAATTTGTTGGTTTTTACCAAGCTTTCTTTGATAAAATTTTCTGAGCTCCCGGTATCGAGCAGGGCATTTGTAGACCTCCCGTTAATTTTCACATTTACAATAGTTTTTGAAAGGCAGTCGGGGGAGGCGGCTAAAGTTGCAGATGTATTTTGACGAGTGGTTTTGTATAGAGTTTTAGAAGACATGCATACCTTTGAAAAATGACCAAGTTTTCCACATTTATGACAACGAGTATCTCTGGCAGGGCATGAAACTCGTAGGTGTTTAGATAAGCCGCAAAAATAGCAGGTGTCCCTTTTTAAAGCGGCAGTGACCGATTGTTCTTGAAGCTTCGTCGGACTATCGTCATGAGGGGGGTGTAGTAGGAACAGGTGGGTTTAACGCGGCGCCCACGGTGTCTGGCTGTAAATAAGAACTAGACTGCTGTATGGCACTTTCGAAGATATAGGCTTGCTCGTAAGCTGTTCTAAGTGTAAGGGTCTTATTCTCAAGAAGACGTTGTCTTATCTGAGTATTACGTAAGCCGTTAATGAAGGCGTCCAAAATGTGTTGCTCTTGGGCCTCTAATGCCGTCATTGGGCAGAAGTTGCAATCTTTGCTCAGTGTCCGAAGGCTCTTAAGGAAATGGTCCAATGTTTCGCCTGATTCTTGTCGGCGAGTCGCAAGTAGGTGTCTAGAAAATATCTCATTTTTGGGCTTTATGTATGTAGCGTTCAGTACATCGATTGCTTCTTCGTAGGTAACGCAATCCGAGATAATTTTGTTGACTGTGTGAGACAGGTAGTTGGTTAGGAGCGCACGTTTATTGATGGGACGTCCCGGTCTTTCTGAATGTAGAACCTCGATGAAATTTGTAAATGTCTCCCGCCAATGTTTCTAGCGCTTGTCGGCTGAATCGCTTTCTGGATCTGTGGTAAATCGCTCCGGTCGCATAAATTGTTCCATTCTTACTTGAATAAATTGTAATGAAAACAGGACAAGAGATTCTGTCTAGTAATCTTTTATTCAAGTAAGAATCTTACTACTCGTCTACTTGACAAGCGGAAATGTACAGCTTTTATAGCTTGGATTATCAAAGAGGAGATAATCCATATTCACAACATGGGGTTTGTGACATCATTATAGAAGGAAACTCCTACACTTTTGAAAACCTCAAAACCACATTCATAATAAAATAAAAATTTACACTGTAAACAAAAATGCAAAAATATGTGATTTATGCACTAAACAAATAAACAAAATGCAAGAAGTCATATTCTTACATATCAAAATACAAGAAAAACAAACTAAAAAATATATACAAATTGTGGCACAAGGCCGAAAAGGGGGGGTAAAGGCTGGTCTACACTAACTATCTTATACCTAGCTAATCTGATTCACGACCCATTCATACATTACAATTTACTCATTCACCACAAGAACTTATCCATCACCAATCAATCCTTCATGCACCATAATACCACATTCTCTCAAGGGGACCTACCAAAACGCGCCCCAAACCATAAAAATTTGATGATACATAAATGATATACATAAAATTCTAAGAATGATACGATGAAAGGGGAGGGAGATGAACCCAATAATAACTAAAAATAAACACAAAATGCAAACTAAACATAACATATGTTAGTAGGGACCGTCCAACCCTCAAAACAGAGAGGCCTGTATTCTGCCCAGACAAAATCAAGAAGCACTCTCGCTAAGGGAGTGGGAAAAGGGATAAAATATTATACAGGCATGGGAAAATGTAAAGCTGACCCAGTCGAGATGAAAAGGGGACCAAAACAAACTGGGGAGGTTGGGAATCTCGACTTGGACCATAACCAAAGAATAGCCGGGATACAGGCCAGTAACAACACTTACTCACATTAACTAGGTACACTTAAGTTCTTCTAACCTAACCAAGGGGAGGGTTCCACAGGAAGCCACCCCGATGTGCCATAGGTTGACATAGAAAAGAAAATCAAGGCTAGCCCCGGTCACACGAACCAAGCTCGCCTCTTTTACCCACCTTTCGCTGAAGACTGTCGAATGCAATCGTTTTCTATCAGATCTAATCTTCATCTTGAGCTGATGCTCAAAGAATTGGATTAGATGCTGATAAGAAAGACGGTTGCCCCGCAAGACTTCCTCCATTCGCGTCGTCCAAATCACCATTCGAGCCGTGGCCATCAGCATCAGAAACACCATTCGTTTCTCCCCGGAATACGGGGGCGACACATTGTGTCACACGCGTATGCGCGATCAATGGACACAAGCTGTTCGGGGAGCGAGACGAGCCGTCAGCTCGCCGACATGGTCCCATAAGGGGCGGACCTGGGGGCAATGGTAGAAGGCGTGCGAAGCCGTTTCTTCTAAACCAAGACCACACCGTTCACAGTCTGGCAAATCCGCCAAACCCCATATGAAAGCCTTGTCATTGAGAGGCAGCCGATTCCGAGCCAATCGCCAGGTAAGCGAAAACTCAGGGTTACTGAGGTAATCCGCCGCTGGCGCCCAAGACCAATAGGAGCGATACTCCTCCTCCGACAAGCCGAGCGTATCACGTAGCTTATCCTTCGCGCGACCCTCCACTAAACCACGATAGAAGACCTTCCTAGGCCGAGAAAGGTCACTGGACCGGGGAATGGCCTTCAAGGCCAACCGACACTCGCGGATGAAATCCGACTCATCCCGGGGTTTACAACGGCGCTCAACCCGCGAGATGGGGGGACTGATGGTAAGGCTAGGGAAGGCGTCCCTAACAATCCCCTCCAGAATCGGATCTCCTCTAGTCAATGCGCGGCGTAGGAAAGCCAACCTAGAGGCACGGATGTGACTCAAAAGGTGCGGCATTCCCAGCCCCACATGACACGGACGTTTGGTGCAGACTCGTCTGTTGACCCTGTTCACGCGTCCCCTCCATAAAATGGAGGATAGCGATCCCTCGAGCACCTTCCTACGGTCTTTACAGAGAGGAAGTACGAACAATCGATAAAGAATCAGGGGTAAAATGTATGTAACACACACCTCCGCCCTGCCCTTCACGGACAACCGCCGTCGATTCCAAGTCTGACCGGCAGAATCGACCTTTGCACGTACTTCAGACCAATTCTTCTCCAGCTGGAGGTCGGGCCCAAACCACACTCCAAGAATGCGGACAGGACCGTCCGTCCAACCGAAGCGGCCCGGAAGATCGACCCCTTCCAGGCACCTAACCGCAAGCCGGACGACTTGTCGCGGTTTATCTTGGCCCCTGTCACCTTCTCGTACCGATCAAGCGCCTTCTGTACCGCCTCAATGTCGCTGCGGGACGACACGAAAGCAGATACGTCATCGGCGTACGCGGAAACCCTGGCTCGAGACCCTCCAGGCACGGCAATTCCATGTAGGGCCGGACTGCCGGTCTCGTCCTTCAGCCGGCGAAGGAGAGGCTCCAACGCCAAAGCATAAAGGAGAGGCGACAGCGGACAACCCTGACGAACCGACCTAGACAGCACGAACGCGTCCGACAACCTTCCGTTCACCTGTACCACAGCACTGGGGGAGCGATACAGGAGGCTAATCCAGCGGCAGAAGTTGGGTTCGAATCCAGCGGCCTGCAGGACAGTAGCAAGGTAGCGATGGTCAACCCTATCAAATGCCTTGGACTGATCCAAATTGATCAGCGCGGCTTCTTCGTCGTCTTTTTACACCCTCTATGATCGTGCGGATCAGATGCAGGTTGCTCTGAATTGTTCGGCCCCTCACAGAACAAGTCTGCTCAGGTCCCAACAGAGACTCGGCAACTGACTGCAAACGCTCCTGCAGGATCTTGGCCATAATCTTTAACTCTGTGTTTAGCAGAGTTATGGGCCTGTAATCATCTAGGTTCCCCCACCACCTTTGCCCTTTTTCAACAGAGTGATCACGCCCCTGGTAATCCGATTGGGGATGGACCCCGACCGAAACCAGTTGTTGAACACTGCTGTCAAAATCGGAACAAAGATGTGCGACAGCCTCAAGTACAATTCATAGGGCAAACCATCCAGACCGGGCGACTTGCCTCTGCCGACCTTCTTCAAAACCGCGTAGACTTCGCCCCTCCGTGATCTCTCCCTCGCAGCTAGCCGCTTCAGTCGGCGAAAGCCGAGGAAAGTCAGCCAAATAGCTGCGAAACTCCTCCTCACGGAGACCAGGCTCCTTGGTAAACCGGTTCTCGAAATGGCGCCGAAACGCCTCGCACATGTCGTCAGTGGCCCGAAGAGTATGCCCCTCCGGGGACTTGACTTCACGAATGAAACGATCGCCACCTCGACGGACCTCTTCCCTGCGCAGATCTGCGCCCAAGTTCACAGCTTCGGAAGACATCTTACTTAACTTATGTCTAATTACCTGGCCCATGTACCGCTCGCTATTCAAACGATCCAGGGCCGCCCTAGCTAAGGCTATCTCTAGGGGATCCCCCCAGCCACCGCCCGGGTGTAACTAGCTTTAAGTGTCTTCACCTTTTCAGCTCTATCTAGAGCGAGCCGTTTGCTGAAATCAGTGGTGAAAGACCTAATCCTAGACTTAAGGCGTTCCCACCACTTATTCCCGATAACCGCCCCCACTAGCTCCCGCTGCACTAATCTAGTTAGCTGTTCCTGGAAGTCCCGCCTGTCCAGTAAAGACAGATTGAACTTCCAGTACCCAGCCATTCTAGGCCTATGATCTAACGCTACCCGGGCACAAACGAGTTTGTGGTCCGAATAGCCTACCCAGTGGAACGTAGGGCAATCTAGCAGATCTATGTCGGCTCTTCTCAACTAACATTCTGTCAAGGTAGCTAACCACCTTGTCAGAAGGCCAACTAAAAGCCCACGTCCATATTCTCCCCCCGGATGATCGACCGGTATCTATCGACGAGACCATAATCGTCGATCAGATCAACCAGGCTACGATCGTCCCTTCTCCCACTAGCACCCCGCCCCTGTCTAACTCGGGATCCAGGATGGCATTCCAGTCCCCCATTAAAACTAGGCGCGTTGAATCAACCAGGAACGGCCCCAACCGCCGAAAAAACGAGACCCGCTCCTCCTGGTCATTGGGCGCATAAACCGCAACGACTCGGAACGAACCACTTTTCACGGCAATATCGGCCACGATCAACCGGCCCTCGGCATCGGTATGCACAAGGTCCACCTTCGCATCAAGAGTCCGTCTGACAAGCAAAGAAACTCCTCTGGCAAACCGGTCCCCATATGCTGAATAGACAACAAAGTCATCCTCCAGCACACACGCATCGGCACTGCAAACAAAGTGGGTCTCTTCGATCGCGGCGACATCCACATCCAGGGACAGAAGGTCCCGGAGCAGGCGGGCAGCCTTACCCCGATCCCTTAAGCCCCTCACATTCAGAGTCGCTATCTTGGTTTCCATTTTCTAGGCCTGCAAAAAAAAAGAATAATTACAAAAAACTTAGTCACATACGGGGCGGAAATCTGTGTTAAGCAGGACCCCAACGGATTGTCCCAGACTACCAGTACCCAATTCCGTCGTCATACGACCGTCTGAGACAATGCCGCCGACGTCCGTTGGGTACATTAGTTTAATTGCCCTATATAAGGAGGGGTGAACCAAAACAGGGACCCTCTCAGAACAAAAAATTTCTTTAAGTTGGGGTTGTCCAACTCACACACCCTCAAGTCCGGAAAGGCCTCCTTGGCCTCAAATATGTGGCTCCAAACTTTCAGGTAACCACCCGTGTCCCTGACACAGGTAATTACACCTGGAGCCTTTGGAAAGTTCCGGGGGTCTTCGACACTCTTGCCGTCCACCTCCGACATCTTGTATAAAACCCCCAACAGGGCCTTCCTTTGCTTGGATAGGCCCTTTTATATTCTTCTTTGTCAATTTTGCAAATTGACTCAGGGCCCTCAAACATTTTTTTTTTTCTTCTTCTCCCTAGCCGGATGGGGAGGGGAGGAGGTGGACGTATGGGGTGGTGTGTCCAGAGTTTTTAGGGATGAAGTGGAGGGAGAGGGGGATATAGCACGGGAAGGGGAGGAAGGGAAGCTCCTACTGCTGGGAGAGCCAGACGATCTAATCGGTGACGCAGGGAAGGAGCGCCGCCTGGTTATGTCCACGCTGCGCTCCGCCCTGCTACGACCACTTTCTTGTTTTTCTTCTTCTTCCTCTTCCTCCTCTCTGCACCTCTTCAAGGAGGCAGCACGAGGTGGAGGCATGCTCTCCACTTCCATGGCCATCTCCTCTTGTTCCTTTTGTTGATGTTTCTTTTTTCTGGAGTTTCTCCTCCTCTTTATTCTGACTCTGTTGCTGCTGCTGTTTCAGCTGCTGTTTTTTGGGGAGTTTCTCCTCCTCCTCTTTTGTGTTGTTTCTGTTTCTGTTTCTGTTTCTGCTTCCGCTCTTGCTGGAGTTTCTCCTCCGGCATCAGCGGTTTCTGCTGCTTTTTGTTGTTGTTGTTGCTGGGGCTTTGGTTTTTTCGAAGCTTTCTCCTTCTGGGGGAGGGTACGGACGTTTGAAGGCTTTCCGCCCTCTGGACACTTCCTTCCAGTCTCCACTTTTGGAAGTCCCTTCCCCAGGTTGAGACGCTGCCACTGCTGATGCTTCCTCCGCCACAACAGGTCGTGCTGGAGGTTGAACCGCTTTTTTTCCCGGGGCATACCTTTGCCATATGCCCCAAGACTCCACATGCCCAACAGTATGGCTTGCGTCCCTCCACGACCACCAGCATTCTTCTCACTCGACAATTCAGAATATTGGGCATGTCGGAAATTATCCTGGTCCACCGTTATTAACACCTCCATGTCCCCGGTGGCAATTCCTGCCTTGCTCCTAAGGACCTCCACGCTGTTGACTTCCCCAAACCTCGTGAAAAATGCCCCCATTCTGTCTGGGCATATGTCCACCGGCACCCCATGAACGGTCACCTTCGTCCTTCGGGTGCCCAAATACTCCGTTTGAAGGCGGAGAGATTTGGTGTTCAGAATTTTCCCGGCCAGATCTTTCGCCTCCTGTTCAGATTGCAGGAGAATGTCCCACAAGGCATTTGTCCTTCTTGCCAGGACCTTTGGGCATATTTTGAGGGTTTTTCAAATTCTCCTCCATTGTCCCCTGCTGACACCAATGAGCTTCCGAGTCTTAATATCGGAAGTCAGCAGGGATATCGTTCTAGTTTTAACCGCGTCAAATGCCTCCTCAATTGTTAGAAAGTCATTTCCGTCAAATGAACTTTCAAATTTTTTTTTTTTGGCTTATAGTACGGCGCATCTTTCAATGTCGGCCTATTGTTGGCCCAGGCATTTTTTCCACTGACACCGTCGGTGATGTCAGGCGAAGACATGATTTATGTTTGAGTCGTCGGTCATTTTGACCGCGACCAAACGAACGTTTATTTTTATTTATTTTTTTAAAATTGTTTTGACGAACATGAAAATGAAATAAAAAAAACAAGCACAAAACAAGGACAACAAAAAAAGATAATTCAAACAAATAAATACAACTCAAAATAAAACAAAAAAAAAGTGGGGAGGGTTAAAAAAATAGCAGAGAAATAAAGAAATCAAAATAAAAAAAAAAAAATAAAATAAAAAAATCAAAAAAAAAAAAAGCAAAACTAAATTGAAAAAAAGGTTTTAGAAAAAAAAAAAAAAAACTTAACCGTTCGTCCAATTGATTTTTTCACACAAAACTAGTTCAATCAACAACAATCCTCCAAAACTGGGGGGGTATATTATATGTAACTTTTTTATTTATTATATTTATTATATAATTTACAGCATTGTGGCAAAGGCCGAAAGGGGGGGGGGTAGAGGCTGGTCTTCACTAACTATCTTATACCTAGCTAATCTGATTCACGACCCATTCATACGTTACAATTTACCCATTCACCACAAGAACTTGTCCATCACCAATCAATCCTTCATGCACCATAATACCAGATTCTCACAAGGGGGACTACCAAAACGCGCCCCAAACCATAAAAATTTGATGATGAAAAAAATTCTATACATAAAAATCTAATAATGATACAATGAGAGGGGAGGAGATGAACCCCAAAAAATAACTAAAAATATACACAAAATACAAAATAAACATAACGTATGTTAGTAGGGACCGTCCAGCCCTCAAAACAGAGAGGCCGCTGTATTCTGCCCAGAGGACAAAATCAAGAAGCACTCTCGCTAAGGGAGTGGGAAAAAAGGATAAAATATTATACGGACATGGGAAAATGTAAAGCTGATCCAATCGAGATGAAAAGGGGACCAAAACAAACTGGGAGGTTGGGAATCTCGACTTGGACCATAACCAAAGAGCAGCCGGGATACAGGCCAGGAACGACACTTACTCACATTAACTAGGTACACTGAAGCTTGTCTAACCTAACCAAGGGAGGGTTCCACAGGAAGCCACCCCCGATGTGCTATAGGTTGACCTAAAAAAAAAAATCAAGGCTAGCCCCGGTCACACGAACCAGGCTTGCTACTTTTACCCACCTTTCGCTGAAGACTGTCGAATGCAATCGTTTTCTATCAGATCTAATCTTCATCTTGAGCTGATGCTCAAAGAATTGGATTAGATGCTGATAAGAAAGACGGTTGCCCCCTCGCAAGACTTCCTCCATTCGCGTCGTCCAAATCACCATTCGAGCCGTGGCCATCAGCATCAGAAACACCATTCGTTTCTCCCCGGAATACGGGGGCGACACATTGTCACACGCGTATGCGCGATCCATGGACACTAGCTGTTCGGGAGCGAGACGAGCCGTCAGCTCGCCGACATGGTCCCATAAGGGGCGGACCCGGGGGCAATGGTAGAAGGCGTGCGCAGCCGTTTCTTCTAAACCAAGACCACACCGTTCACAGTCTGGCAAATCCGCCAAACCCCATATGAAAGCCTTGTCATTGAGAGGCAGCCGATTCCGAGCCAATCGCCAGGTAAGCGAAAACTCAGGGTTACTGAGGTAATCCGCCGCTGGCGCCCAAGACCAATAGGAGCGATACTCCTCCTCCGACAAGCCGAGCGTATCACGTAGTTTATCCTTCGCGCGACCCTCCACTAAACCACGATAGAAGACCTTCCTAGGCCGTGAAAGGTCACTGGACCGGGGAATGGCCCTCAAGGCCAACCGACACTCGTGGATGAAATCCGACTCATCCCGGAGCCTACAACGGCGCTCGGCCCTCGAGATGGGGGGGACTGATAGTAAGGCTAGGGAAGGCGTCCCTAACAATCCCCTCCAGAATCGGATCTCCCCTAGTCAATGCGCGGCGTAGGAAAGCCAACCTAGAGGCACGGATGTGACTCATAAGGTGCGGCATTCCCAGCCCCCCATGACACGGACGTTTGGTGCAGACTCGTCTGTCGACCCTGTTCACGCGTCCCCTCCATAAAATGGAGGATAGCGATCGCTCGAGCACCTTCCTGCGGTCTTTACAGAGAGGAAGTACGGACAACCGATAAAGAATCAGGGGAAAATGTATGTAACACACACCTCCGCCCTGCCCTTCACGGACAACCGCCGTCGATTCCAAGTCTGACCGGCAGAATCGACCTTTGCACGTACTTCAGACCAATTCTTCTCCAGCTGGAGGTCGGGCCCAAACCACACTCCAAGAATGCGGACAGGACCGTCCGTCCAACCGAAGCGGCCCGGAAGATCGACCCCTTCCAGGCACCTAACCGCAAGCCGGACGACTTGTCGCGGTTTATCTTGGCCCCTGTCACCTTCTCGTACCGATCAAGCGCCTTCTGTACCGCCTCAATGTCGCTGCGGGACGACACGAAAGCAGATACGTCATCGGCGTACGCGGAAACCCTGGCTCGAGACCCTCCAGGCACGGCAATTCCACGTAGGGCCGGACTGCCGGTCTCGTCCTTCAGCCGGCGAAGGAGAGGCTCCAACGCCAAAGCATAAAGGAGAGGCGACAGCGGACAACCCTGACGAACCGACCTAGACAGCACGAACGCGTCCGACAACCTTCCGTTCACCTGTACCACAGCACTGGGGGAGCGATACAGGAGGCTAATCCAGCGGCAGAAGTTGGCTTCGAATCCAGCGGCCTGCAGGACAGTAGCAAGGTAGCGATGGTCAACCCTATCAAATGCCTTGGACTGATCCAAATTGATCAGCGCGGCTTCTTCGTCGTCTTTTACACCCTCTATGATCGTGCGGATCAGATGCAGGTTGCTCTGAATTGTTCGGCCCCTCACAGAACAAGTCTGCTCAGGTCCCAACAGAGACTCGGCAACTGACTGCAAACGCTCCTGCAGGATCTTGGCCATAATCTTTAACTCTGTGTTTAGCAGAGTTATGGGCCTGTAATCATCTAGGTTCCCCCACCACCTTTGCCCTTTTTTCAACAGAGTGATCACGCCCCTGGTAATCCGATTGGGGATGGACCCCGACCGAAACCAGTTGTTGAACACTGCTGTCAAAATCGGAACAAAGATGTGCGACAGCCTCAAGTACAATTCATAGGGCAAACCATCCAGACCGGGCGACTTGCCTCTGCCGACCTTCTTCAAAACCACGTAGACTTCGCCCTCCGTAATCTCTCCCTCGCAGCTAGCCGCTTCAGTCGGCGAAAGCCGAGGAAAGTCAGCCAAATAGCTGCGAAACTCCTCCTCACGGAGACCAGGCTCCTTGGTAAACCGGTTCCCGAAATGGCGCCGAAACGCCTCGCACATGTCGTCAGTGGCCCGAAGAGTGTGCCCCTCCGGGATTTGACTTCACGAATGAAACGATCGCCACCTCGACGGACCTCTTCCCTGCGCAGATCTGCGCCCAAGTTCACAGCTTCGGAAGACATCTTACTTAACTTATGTCTAATTACCTGGCCCATGTACCGCTCGCTATTCAAACGATCCAGGGCCGCCCTAGCTAAGGCTATCTCTAGGGGATCCCCCAGCCACCGCCCGGGTGTAACTAGCTTTAAGTGTCTTCACCTTTTCAGCTCTATCTAGAGCGAGCCGTTTGCTGAAATCAGTGGTGAAAGACCTAATCCTAGACTTAAGGCGTTCCCACCACTTATTCCCGATAACCGCCCCCACTAATTCCCGCTGCACTAATCTAGTTAGCTGCTCCCGGAAGTCCTGCCTGTCCAGTAAAGACAGATTGAACTTCCAGTAGCCAGCCATTCTAGGCCTATGATCTAACGCTACACGGGCACAAACAAGTTTGTGGTCCGAGTAGCCTACCCAGTGGAACGTAGGTCAATCTAGCAGATCTATGTCGGCTCTTCTCACTAACATTCTGTCAAGGTAGCTAACCACCTTGTCAGAAGGCCAACTAAAAGCCCACGTCCACATGTTCCCCCGGGATGATCGACCCGGTATCTATCGACGAGACCATAATCGTCGATCAGATCAACCAGGCTACGATCGTCCCTTCTCCCACTAGCACCCCGCCCCCTGTCTAAGTCGGAGTCCAGAATGGCATTCCAGTCCCCCATTAAAACTAGGCGCGTTGAATCAACCAGGAACGACCCCAACCGCCGAAAAAACGAGACCCGCTCCTCCTGGTCATTGGGCGCATAAACCGCAACGACACGGAACGAACCACTTTTCACGGCAATATCGGCCACGATCAACCGGCCCTCGGCATCGGTATGCACAAGGTCCACATTCGCATCAAGAGTCCGTCTGACAAGCAAAGAAACTCCTCTGGCAAACCGGTCCCATATGCTGAATAGACAACAAAGTCATCCTCCAGCACACACGCATCGGCATTGCAAACAAAGTGGGTCTCTTCGATCGCGGCGACATCCTCATCCAGGGACAGAAGGTCCCGGAGCAGGCGGGCTGCCTTACCCCGATCCCTTAAGCCCCTCACATTCAGAGTCGCTAACTTGGTTTCCATTTTCTAGGCCTGCAAAGAAAAAGAATAGACGCAAAAACCTTAGTCACATACGGGGCGGAAATCTGTGTTAAGCAGGACCCCGACGGATTGTCCCAGACTACCAGTACCCAATTCCGTCGTCATACGACCGTCCGAGACAATGCCGCCGACGTCCGTTGGGTACATTAGTTTGATTGCCCTATATAAAGAGGGGTGAACTAAAGCAGGGACCCTCCCAGAGCAAAAGTTTCTTAATTTCTTTAAGTTGGGGTTGTCCAACTCACACACCCTCAAGTCCGGAAAGGCCTCCTTAGCCTCAAATATGTGGCTCCAAACTTTCAGGTAACCACCCGTGTCCCTGACACAGGTAATTACACCTGGAGCCTTTGGAAAGTTCCGGGGGTCCTCCACACTCTTGCCGTCCACCTCCGACATCTTGTATAGAACCCCCAACAGGGCCTTCCTTTGCTTGGACAGGCCCTTTCTATATTCGTCTTTATCAATTTTGCAGATTGACTCGGGGCCCTCAAACATTTTTTTCTTTTTCTTCTTCTCTCTAGCCGGATGGGGAGGGGAGGAGGTGGACGTATGGGGTGGTGTGTCCAAAGTTTTTAGGGATGAAGTGGAGGGAGAGGGAGATATATCACGGGAAGGGGAGGAAGGGAAGCTCCTAATGCCGGGAGAGCCAGACGATCTAATTGGTGAAGCCGGAAATGAGCGCCGCCTGGTTATGTCCACGCTGCGCTCCGCCCTACTACGACCACTTTCTTGTTTTTCTTCTTCTTCCTTCTCCTCCTCTCTGCACCTCTTCAAGGAGGCAGCGCGAGGTGGAGGCATGCTCTCCACTTCCATGGCCATCTCATCTTGTTTCTGCTGCTCCTGCTGCTTTTGATGGAGTTTGTCCTCCTCTTTGTGCTGTTTCTCTTGCTGCTGCTTTTTCAGCTGCTGTTTTTTGGGGAGTTTCTCCTCCTCCTCCTTGTGTTGTTTCTGTTGCTGCTGCTGTTTCTGTTGCTGCTTCCGCTCTTGCTGGAGTTTCTCCTCCGGCATCAGCGGTTTCTGCTGCTTTTGTTGTTGTTGTTGGGGCTTCGGCTTTTCCGAAGCTTTCTCCTTCTGGGGGGGAGACGGGACGTTTGAAGGCTTCCGGCCTCTGGACACTTCCTTCCAGTCTCCACTTTTGGAAGTCCCTTCCCCAGCTTGAGACGCTGTCACTGTTGCTGCTTCCTCCGCCACAACAGGTCGTGCTGGAGGTTGAACCGCTTTTTTCCGGGGGCATACCTTTGCCATATGCCCCAAGACTCCACACTCCCAACAATACGGCTTGCGTCCTTCCACGACCACCAACATTCTTCTCTTACGACAGAGCATGTCGCGGAAATTATCCCGGTCCACCGTTATTGACACCTCCATGTCCCCGGTGGCAATTCCTGCCTTGCTCCTCAGGACCTCCACGCTGTTAACTTCACCAAACCTCGTGAAAAATGCCCCCATTCTGTCTGGGCATATGTCCACCGGCACCCCATGAACGGTCACTTTCGTCCTGCGGGTGCCTAAATACTCCGTTTGAAGGCGGAGAGATTTGGTGTTGAGAATTTTTCCGGCCAGATCTTTCGCCTCCTGTTCAGATTGCAGGAGAATGTCCCACAAGGCGTTTGTCCTTCTTGCCAGGACCTTTGGGCATATTTTGAGGGTTTTCAAATTTTCCTCCATTGTCTCCCTGCTGACACCAATGAGCTTCCGAGTCTTAATATCGGAAGTCAGCAGTGATATCGTTCTAGTTTTAACCGCGTCAAATGCCTCCTCAATTGTGAGAAAGTCATTGCCGTCAAATGAACTTTCAAATTTTTGTTTTTTTACATAGTAAGCCGCATCTTTCAATGTCGGCCTATTGTTGGCCCAGGCATTTTTTTCCACTGACACCGTCGGTGATGTGTCAGACATATTTATTATTTTTCGTCGTCGGCCATTTTGACCGCGACCAAACTAATGTATTGTCTTTTTTTTTTTTTTAATTCGTTTGACGGACATGAAAATGAAAAAAAAACGGAAGCACAAAACAAGGACAACCAAAGATAATAACAAACAAATAAATACAACTCAAAAAAGTAATACAAACAAAAACAGTGGGGAGGGTTAAAAATAGCAGAGAGGAAAAAGAAATAAAAATAAAAAAAAAACAATACAAAATCAAAAAAAAACAAGCCAAAACAAAATTGAAAAAGGTTTTAGGAAAATAAAATGAAAAAACTTCACCGTTCGTCCAACTGATTTTTTCCACACACAAACTAGTCCAATAAACAACAATCCTCCAAAACTGGGGGGGGGTATATGTATATACTATAGTTTTTGTAACTAGTGAGCCAGTCAAAATGAGCTGACTCATTTTATAGTCTACCAATAGAAGGTTAACCAATCAGAAAGCTCAAAATATTCAATCCGACGTGTATAAAGGCAGCCATTTTTTTTTTCTCCTACCCGAATGTCTTCCAGCTTGTCCTCTGATATCGAAGACGAAAATGAATTACATTTTTAACAAATATCCACTTTAACCCTGAATCTTCACTTTCCTCTGATATTGAAATATTCACGGACAACACTGGATTCTATATTCAGAGACTACCAAAATGATTAACATTGGTTATGAGCCCAGACTTCGACTGTATTTTTGACGGAGAATGAAACGAAGTATGAATTATGGGAAACGAAATTTTTAGGCTACCTTAGAATACAAAAAAACTTCATGACATCATCCTTTGCCAAGATGACCAGAAAGGGATGATTTTTTATGGAAAGAAATGCGACCGTGTTCGCCGAATTAATACAATGCCTGGATGACAGGAGTTTGTCTTTAATAATGAGAGAAGCCAAGGACAATGGACGTCGAGCTCTACAAATTTTGCGTGAACACTACTTGTCAAAAGGTAAGCCTAAAATTATTGCTTTATATACTGAACTAACCGCGAAAATGAATCTGTAACAGATTATTTTATACTGGCTGAGAATGTCACAAATGCCTTAAAAATGGCAGGTGAGACTATCTTAGATGGGCTGCTAATAGCCATGGTTTTAAAGGGATTACCACCGACATTCAAACCATTCACGACAGTCATAACTCAAAAAGATAAAAAATTAACTTTCACTGAGTTTAAAATTGCGTTACGTAGTTATGAAGAAACTGAAAAAATGTGTACACCTCCAAATCAAGGAAATAAAGTAATGCAACTGAGAACGTCATTTAAAAAATTCAGAAAACCAGTCCCTCAAACCTATCAGACTAGGAATTATGATATTAAAAACAAGGGGCTTCAAAACAATTATTACAATAACAACAACAACAACAACTGGAACAGTAATAATAGAAAAAGAAATATCATCGGCTTTCGTTGTTGTGAAGCCGGACATGTCCGTGCGAAATGTCAATTTTATACAAGGAGTGATTTTTGTAAAAATGTAAAAACTTTTTCGAATAGGCGAACATATGCCTTTTCGTTTGGATTTGATACTGTAGCCAATAGTTATAATTCTTACCTAGTCGATACGGGTGAGGCAAATCATGTAATTACAGATGAAACAAAATTTATTAATTTTGACCCCAACTGCGAGCCTGATTCCTATTTTATCGAGTTAGCTGACGGGACCAGAGCTAATAATTTAGTTTTAAAAAGAAGCGATGCCTGTGTTTATTTACGAGATACTAAAGGAAATATTTGTAAATGTTTATTTAAAAGGGCTTTATATATTCCTAAATTTAAACAGAATATTTTCTCGGTTCGGTCTGCTGTTAGAACTGGTGTTAAAGTCAATTTTCACCAAGACAATTCAAAGTTAATATATCCAGACGAAACTGAATTTAATATACAGCAAAATGGACGTTTGTATTATTTGAAAAGTATTAAGTCTGTGAAGACAGCCACGCACGACTTAAGGACTTGGCATAAAATATTAGGCCACTGTAATAATTCGGATGTTAAAAGATTACAAGAACACGTCACTGGAATGAAAATTACATCTCCAAAGGGCTTACAATATTGTGACACGTGTATTAAAGGGAAAATGACGGAATATAGAAATAGGGATCAGATTCCAAAATCAACAGATATCTTGTTCAGAGTTTATTGCGACTTAGCGGGTCCAATTTCACCAATGGGTATCGACACCTATTCATATGTATTAAACTTTGTTGACGAATATTCAGGACTTATTATGATATATTTTCTGAAAAACAAATCTGATACCCTACAAGCTACAAAAATCTATTTATCCGATATCTCCTCGTATGGAAAAGTAAAAATAATTAGAACAGATAATGGTGGAGAATTTACTTCTGATGATTACGAAAACCTCCTAATAAATGGAGGCATTAAACATGAGAAAACCTGTCCTTATTCCCCGCACCAGAACGGAATCGCTGAACGTAGTTGGCGGACGCTTTTCGAAATGGCTAGATGTTTGCTAATAGAATCTAGGTTGCCCAAAAATCTATGGGTTTATGCATTAAATACAGCCGCATATATAAGAAACCGTTGCTATAATAGTAACATTAAAAAGACTCCTTACGAAACTTATACGAACTACAAACCCAACGTAAGTTGTATGCATATTTTTGGTACAATTTGGACCACAGGGCAAAAAAAGATCCAAAAAGTGAAAGAGGCATATTTATTGGGTATGATAAATCAAGTCTGGCCTATATGATTTATTTCCCACAAAGTAAAATAATAAGGAAGATCAGATGCGTCAGAATTACAGATTCCTTTGAGCAAGTGGAGGATCCCGAAGAAAAGAACATTAACTGCGAGGAGCTGGTCCAACAAGAATTAGTATGGCCTAATTATGAGATAGGGCCTATAAGTCGAAAACCCGTTCAAAATCCACAATCAAAGGAAGGTGTTATACCAGATGATGTAGACGAGGAAAAATCAGACGCAAAACTTGAGTTAAAAGAAAATACAACCAATGAGGGGGGGGGACAAATTCCGCGTTATCCGACCAGAAATAGAAGAAAGCCAGACTATTTTAGAATGGGTCAATGTAATATCTGTGACATTGACTGTTGCTATTCGGTGCAATGTATCCCGAAGAACTATCAAGAAGCCATAAATTTTGACAATTCCAAACGATAGATAGCCGCCATGCAAAAAAAAAAATTAAATCTTTAGTATCAAACGACACTTTTGAATTAAAAAGCCCCAGATGATAAAAAATATTATCGGCAGCCGTTGGGTTTATACTGTAAAGCGAACTGAGGATGGATCGCCAGTGTATAAGGCTCGTTTTGTAGCTAAAGGATTTTCGCAGATATACGGGGAAGATTATGTAGAAACATTCAGTCCAACAACAAACATGACAACAATTAGAATTTTGATGCAAATGGCCGCACATTATGGTATGGATATACACCATATGGATGTTAAAGCAGCTTATTTTTGAAATGCTGCCATCGACTATGAAATATACATAGAACCGCCAGAAGGTTTTGAAAAAAGGTGATAATTATGTATGGAAACTCAAAAAAGTCACTATATGGACTCAAACAAAGCGGAAGAACATGGAATAAATTAATCCATTCTTATTTAATTGAACAACATTTTGAATCCCCCAAGTTGACCCATGCCTGTACAAAGAATATTTAATAATGAAATATTAGTAATTTTGATTATTTGAGTCGACGATATGTTAATTGCTTCAAAATGTGAAGCTGCTCTATTAAAAATTCCTTAGATATAAGGTTTAAAATGACCGACTTGGGTCGACTATCATGGTTTCTTGGTATACAGTTCGAATTTAAGGACAACACTATTACAATGAATCAATCCAGATACATCGAAAAACTCTAAATTCAGCATACAAAATTGTAAAACACGAACTACTCCATGTGAAATGGATTTAAACACAATTATGAATAATGAAGATGGTATAGCGTCGTATGAGAAAGAATACAGAATATTGATTGGAAGTCTTATTTACGTCATGACATCAACCAGGCCAGATATCTGCTATACGGTTACTAAGTTGTCCCAGAACTTAAATAAACCGGGGACTGTGCATTTAACAAGAGCTAAACAAGTATTATGTTATCTTAAGGGAACTAAGAATCGGTGCCTAGTATTTCGACAATCAGAAAAAAACATTACAATTGGAAGGATTTTGTGATGCTGATTGGACAAATTCACCAGATCGTAAAAGTATAACAGGCTTTAGATTGGCAAAAGATAATCCAATGATTAGCTGGAAATCTAAGAAACAGGGAATGATTTCACTTTCTACTTGTGAGGCGGAATATATTGCATTGTCGCAAGCAACACAAGAGGCTATTTTTCTTAAATTACTAATAAAAATAATTACAACACTGGTAATAAGTGAGCCAATAATTATTTACTGTGACAATCAGGCCAGTATTGCTTTGGCTAGAAATCCAATAATCCATCAAAGATCAAAGCATATTGATATTAAATATCAATTTGCAAGGGATCTGGTACAAAAGAAAACAGTATAAATTGAATATGTTCAATCGGAAAATAATATGTCGGATTTATTTACAAAACCAATTACAAAATTGAAATTACGGGCTTTCATTTCTGTCATATTTGGTACTGACCTATAAGGTCCTTATTAGTCCTGGGCAAGACATAAAACTGCATCCATTAAGTCCCTCTTAGGTCCTTTTTGGTTAATGTCCTGGGTTTCAGGACGTAAAACTGCATCCATGAGTTATTGTCTGAAGAAACGTCTGTTTTAATTTTTCCCAGCATGAATGTGAGTCCTTAGTTTTTGTTGTATAAATGTAAATTTATCCTGTTGTTAATGTTTATTACCTGAAGTCCTCCTCATGATATAACTAAGTTTTGTGACTGATATTAATTTTCTTTAAAAAATAAATAATAAATAATTATTTTTATGAATTTTAATCAAATAATAATTTTTTGTTTTAATGAATCCCAGCTATGGGTAAAGTAATTTTTTTTCCACTTTTTTGTGTGTTATCATAACCCAAAAAAATAATATTAGATCCAAAAAATAAATAGATCCAACACACAGGGATCATTAAAAGATAAGAATACAGATATCTTTCTTTATCTTTTCTCGGACCAATCTTAGTTGTTTTATTACCCTTCACGCAGAATAACTTTCTCACTGCCAGTCCAAGAAAGACATTTTTTCACTATCACACAAAAAGATAATGTTTAACATCGAGAATGTTTAACATCGAAAACATAAGGAAAATTAAGTAATTTTAATTATATGTGGAAATATCCACTCTTTGCATGAAGACGGTCATGAGACCAAAAACACGTGTTACAAAATTATAAAAAATAAAGCATAATATATATTTCTTTTTTAAAAAAAAACCACATTACAACCAAAAACATTTGCGGTTTCTCTCTTCTTTTAATATATATATATATATATATATATATATATATATACTTCAAAGTATACAAATTATTCGTGATTTGTTGTTTGCTGATGATGATGCTGTTGTTGCGACATCCTTTGAGGAGGAATCGTTTCTCTGCTGCATGTAAAACCTTTGGTCTTACACTTAGCATAAAGAAAACTGAAGTAGTGCACCAACCTTGTCCTACTCCGAAGCAATTCTGTGGTGAGAAACAAAATCCACCAGTCTACAAATTTCCAGAGAGGCCATTGAAAGTAGAAGACAAAGCCCTGAATTATGTAAAGTCTTTCACCTATCTTGGTAGCAAAGTCAATTACAGTGGGACTTTAGATGATGAAATCATGCATCGGATTGCTAAGCCTACCAGTGCTTTCGGCAAACTTCACCATCGCTTGTGGAATGAGCGGGGTATTTGAGCTGTTGTCCTTGCCATCGTTTTGTACGGTTCAGAGTCGTGGGCTCCTTACAGGTACCATAGACGCCAGCTGGATGTTTTCCATAAAGGCTGTCTGCGTGCCATCTGTGGAGTTAACCTTCAAGATACGACATCTAATATAGACCTGTTTAACAGGTGTAATATTGGAGGAATCGAGACTTTTCTCATAGAGTCTCATTTACGATAGACTGGTCATGTCTTGAGAATGTCTGATGACAGGATACCCAAGATCCTAATGTACAGCCAGTTAGATCAGGGCTACAGGAATCTAGGACGCCCATGGCTAAGATATAAAGACAAGCTGAAGAGCTACATGCCAGCTGTCAATATACCTCATAACACCATCGAGCGCTTAGCCTTGGAGCGGGTAGAATGAAGATCAACGTGTTTTAGTGGACTCAGAAGCTTTCAATCTGCTTGTCTGAATCGTCTTCAAGAAGTGAGAACAAGATCTAAAAGGTCAGCCAATCTAAAAGTAATCTCATCCCACAATCCTCACTGTTGCTCCATATGCGGCTTCCTTTGTAAATCACTAGCGGGTCTTAAGTGTCATTTAAGATTATCGCATAAAATTTCATAACGGAATCAATTGGTTAAGTTGTCAGATCCTCATACGTCGAAACCGACGGGAGTGTCCATTAATATATATATATATATGTGTGTGTGTGTGTGTATAAATATATATACATATATACACACATATATATATACAAATATACACACACACATATATTTATTACAAGGAATCATTCATACAAAAAGTAGATTATTAAAGTTAATGATATAAAATGGCGAAATCCCTTCGCTAACAAAGTTTTTAAATTTTTAAACTACAAATCACTCGATGAATGTTATGATCCTTGTTTTTAAAAATTATAAGCTGTGTAAGGTCTTTCTTTAATACGCACGTACTTTCGACAGTACATTCAATCATCTTCAGGCATGGAAATTGTTTTGTTTTGGGTAAAATTCAACTCTAAACATAGCCTGCATCTATCTCTAAAACTATTAAGGGTATGTGCGAAACCTATAATTTTCCAATCTGTCTGCAGGTTTAGACCCTTGTCCTTCAATTGCCCAAATTTCTTTGAAATGTGTTTGGAATTTTAGTTTAGGATTGATAAACAAGTTCCTATGGGTATAAATTCTCTGTTTTAATTCTCCCGCTGAAATTCCAATGTAAACATTATAATTTGTCATATTTTCTTTGGGGGCAATGTTTACCCTAGTGGATTTGAATTTGCCCTCAAATGACCAATTTTTCATATCTCTACAGTTACAGGGGTGGGGGATTAAGTTTTTTCCCCATAGAATTTACTTAAGACTTAATTGTTATGGAAGTTGATAAATTATTACATGTTGTTAGTGCATAAGTAGCTAATTTTGACCGATTTCTATTGAAGATCTTCGAGTGTTGTTTTTTTTTAAGTGTTTATTTATTAAATTTAAGAAGCGCTGTTCTGTATTAATAGTTGACAGTTTTCGGAAGTGAGGGTTGAACCAAATGATTTTCTTCTATTTCTACACCTACATCCCACTTTAAGTGTTTCAGTATCACCTATGGGGATTAAGTAAAATAACCTATTTTTGAAACCACTTCTTTGGAGAGCCTTTTCATACGGTTCTTTATTTTTATTAAAGATTTTTTTCGTTGGACGATAATTTACTAATTCTGGTACAAACGGTGGTGGGTATTTGTTTCAGGGTGGCATTGGGGTGATTAGAACTAACATTAATGTAATTTGGTGTTTATGGTAGGGTTTGAAAGTTTTATCATTAAGGTGGATGGGATGTTTAGGTAGTCAACTATTTTGAAGGTTAGAAAAACTTTCAGTCTTAAACCCTAGTAACTTAAAGGCCTTAATGATTTTCTTTTGTAACTTCGTTGTTAGCGGACCATTAATAGTGGGGATGAAGATAAGTCCGTCATCTCTATATAGACCCACTACTTCTGGTTTTACGATTCTACTAAGCATATCTAAAATATAAAAAAATCATAAAAACATACCGAATCCACAACCTGGGCTGAGTTATGCGGTCACAGGGAGCGTATGACTCAACCCAGATTTAGTATGTTTTTATATTTTAAATACTTATTATTAAAATAAAAAAGTAGCGGCAATCGGACAATAAATTACAGAAAAGGATATTTTTTCAGTGCTTAATCATATAAAAGTATTAGCTATATTCCGCAATAAACTGTTTTTATTTTAGCATTAAGCACAACAAATGATTTAAATTTGTGTATTTATACTTTTATGTTTGCCAGACAGAATCTGTATATAAGAGTTTGTTTTTGTTGTGTTTTGTTTTTTGTTTTTTTTTATTATGTTATTTGAAACACTTTTCTATGACAGGAAAGTTCAGAGTTGCTCAAGACGACGAAAAGTAGATGTTCCAGAAGACTGAATTCGTGTTTCATAAAAGAACTGTGTGTGTATGTGTGTGTGTGTGTGTGTGTGGGTGTGTGTGTGTGTGTGTGGGTGTGTGGGTATTCCCTTGAACTCATCTGACGACAGATTTGCTGCTTGTAGGTCATGCATATTCTCAAGTACGATTTATTTAATCAAATAATTTATTCAGGTACCAAAGATAAACAAAGTTACTAAGGGGATTGTCAGATGAGAACCTGTTTACTGTCAGTAATTTCTGTATGCTGTAATCATTAAAACAACTAAAAAAGTATTTGTTGGTTTGTCATAAACGAAATGTCATTCAGGCTAACCAACAAGTTAGCAATAAAATACTAACGGCCTTCAATGGTAATCCCTCCAACCCACAGAAGCTATCGTAGCTGCTCTTCTGTTGCATATAGCGTTTCCACACTCAATTTCTTTCGGCTTTTAATAGCGAAAAAGTTTTCAATCTATATACATGCCTTATGAAATTAGGAGTTATACTTTGGTAAATTTAGATCAATAATACTAATTATATTGTGAATATATTTATAGTATATGTGAACAAATTTATTTTAATTTAATGAAAACGGTTGGTTAAAGTAATTTCATTTTCCGTAAGAATGAAGAAAAAAACATAGGTTAACTTTTTTTTTTAACTTAGTCGATAATAAAATTAAAACTAGTTCTATACACCGGACTATAGAATAAAAAAATCGTTTATTTCTACTTAACATCCACATATTGCATTCATTATTTTCATTTAATGAAAATTATCATTTGTTCTTAATGCAAATATAAAAGTGAAAATTATCATTTAATATAAGTATAAAAGCTGATAGTGCATCATTCTAAGAATGCGTGTAAGGAAGTTACATCTATCACATTTCACATTTTAATTGAATCTTTTTCTTATGTTTGTTGCGATTTACGTATGGATGAACAAACGAAAAATTGAATTTTAAGAAAATGTATTTAGTTTAATTGATGTGGAGGTTATAACAACCACTATCCAGTTCAAGATTATATTCTTTGAACGTGAGTCGGTAAAAACTCGGACTATTTGCCAACACTACAAAGTTGAACTGTTCATAAAAATTTAATATCATGCAATGTTGTCGTACAGACTAATAAGAATACGAGATGAAATTCCTACACTTAAAATTGTTGCTTTAAATAAAGCAACAATTTTAAGTGAACTTTGGCAGTTATTGTCAGTGGGTGGATGTATGGCTTTCGGATTTGTCTGAACGTGAATTATAAGGAAAATAGGTCGCATAATTTGTAATTTAAAACAAATTTCGAAGATGTTCAGGTTAATGTTATTTTCTATGCATTTTTCTATGAACTTTTTCATCAGTTAAATTTTTAATTTTAGTTGCTAGATAACAATTTCTTTTTTCAAATACCAACCAAGTTGATTATTAGTCTAAGAAAGATTCAGCGATTAAAATAAATTAAAAGTTAAAACGACTGATTAAATGAATCAAAATGTTAGTATAATAGATAAAACTAAATATTGAAGCAAGTCACTTGTTTAGAAAGTTACCTGCAGCGAATCTTTCGCAAATGGCAATCTAACAGCGTTAAATATTCCGACCGGTTTTATTTCGACATGTTAAGAAACGTAAGCTGACCGTTTCTTCTTCTGATAGTTATGTATTTGTATATGTTGCGTCATTATTGGTTCTCATGCGGTTAAACTTATTCACCGAAGTAGCAGCGCAACTTCGCATGGAGCCACAGGAAAGCGTCTGTTTCAGAAATTTTCAACAGCAATCATCCTCAGCAATGCGCCAGCCATTATGACTGCATTGATCAATTAGGATTAATTTAACTGTTATCGCTAACATTTACATTATTATATATTATACATGTATTTCATGAATTAAAAAAAAATGTTTACTTCTCAGAATATTTATATACAGGAGTATTGGAAAATACTCAGGTTTCAAGGAGGAATTTTTTGTTCTGTTAAACATGGAATTATTTCATAATTAGATTACATAATGGTTATTTCAGTTTAAACCCTGAGAATAAACAACTTGTTAAAATGCAAATGCCAAATCGCCAGATTTATCTTCAGTATTGAACAAAATTCATATTTTTGTCAAACATACAAAAAGAGAGGATATATTTCTTTAGTAAGACGACTCTGTTTTCCTCATTTTTAAAAAGTAAAAGTGTTTCCTGGCACAGAGACAATCAGGAATGCCTACTCAACCGTGTGTACACACTAAATATAACGCTTATAGTTATAAAAAATATTGTCGAATTAAAAGAATTATCCATTAGTTGGATTCAAAATTACGCTTCGGTATGAAAATAAAGTTATCAGATATAGATTTCGAATGACCCCAACGTGTATTTCTTAAATAATCTAATTGAACTTTGATTTATCAGATGGCTTCCCATGGTCAAATTGATAGAGGGACCAGCCAAGTGTGCCTTAATTGAAAAATGGAATACAGGTTCGATTCTTGCCGGAAGTCACATTTTCTTTAGCGAGACTTATCGATCTTTAAGCCGATAAAATTAATTTCACTTAAAAAACAAATAATGTCTACTCAAACACGTGTACCAACTAAATATAAAGTTTAACTAATAAGCAGTATAAATGTATATAAACTGAAGTGCAGTGCCAAAAAATTAGAAACATCAATACTTGCTGATTTAGCCCTCACCCCTTGTTGAAATGAATTGTGACACAATTATAAATACTGCTGTGAGAATGTAGCTGTGACAGCTATGGGACGCGGACAGAATTTAACACTATTTAGCCGCCGAGTGATTGTAGGTCGATAAAAATTTGGTAAAATTAAGGTGGCAACAATAGTATACCAGGAATATATGGATTCAAGACGGACATCAGCGGCGCGTGAAAAATGCGATTAACCTTGCAAGTAATGCAAGAATGGCATCAGATCGCATCAAATCAACTGGTGCCGCTCAATCTGTCGCTCAACACATTGTTCAGCGTATACTACATTCCATGTAGTTTCGTAATCGTCGACCAACAAGAGTACCATTATAAACACCACCACCTCGGCGACTTTGCCTCACCTAAGCCAGAGAACATTGTTAATAGATTATGAAGGACTGGCTCTGTTTCGCCGAGTTAGAGGAGTTATGTTTCTATATCTTTTGGAAAAACGGTCTAGTTCGTGGGTGGAGGAGACCGTATGAAGTTATGGATCCTGTTGTAAAAGATGATGGTGGCTCTGAAATGATGTGGTGTATGTTCTGTTGGAGACTCTGCTAGGACTACTAGTGAAACAGGAGTCAGCTTCAACAGATTTAGCATACACTTATTTTGTTACAGATTATTAAAACTTCTTTTTAGCTTTGTTTTCTGACGCTGATGCTTTATTCCAGAAAAATCGCAATGAATATCGTTCGCAGTCAATACGAAACTGATTCCAAGAACACCCGGCAATCTTCCAAGTAATTAAATTCCTCTCAACTACACCGATTAAACAAATCAATTATACTGTGATATATATATATATATATATATATATATATATATATATATATATATATATATACGTAACGATATCAGTACTTTGTAAACGCCATGCCACATCGTGTAGTTGCTTTCATTCAAGTGTATTAAGAAGATACACGTTATTAGGTTGCTGTCTATAATGTGGCGGCACTTTAGTTTATATAAAATTAATTTCATAGAGATTAGTCGAAGGTAGCTTCGAATTGTCCAAGAATCTGTCGGTATGTTTGTTTGTATGTATACTGACTTTCCGTTTCCCTATAGTCTCATTCATTATGAATTTTACTTTCTTTCAGCACTGGTATACCACAGTATGAGAATAAAAATGTATAAGAATAAAAATGGAAAGACACACAATGTATCATTATTAGTCACTTACTTTTTCTAATTTTCTAATTTTCCTTTTCTTTTTTTTAGAAAACTAATAACGGGTTTCATAGAAATATTTGCACTATTAATATGCTGAATATTTCATATAATATGTATAAATTATCATAACTGTTTTATGAATTTTACCGGATTTTCCAAGTTTCACATTATTTTCCAGATTACTGAAACTCCAAGAAACAATTAAATTTTTTTATAAAGAATGTGCAAAAATGTAGAAAAGCTAATGTATTGAACAAATAATTGAAAATAAAAAGAGCGTAACACAAGGATGTGTCTTCTCATCAGCCTTATTCAGCGTTTACAATGAGGCGATCCTGAGTGAATCAAATATCCTACCAAGATTCATTATATGTGACTACAATCTTAACAGCATAAGATGACCCTGCTTATAATTTAAATAAATTTAAATATCCAAGAAGTATTTTAATAGAGGAAGAAAAACGCGACACCGGAATCCAAAGACGCGTTGTAATAGCAAAATATACCTTCCAAAAGCTAAGCAACGTATAAAGAAACAGGAAAGTTTCGTTAGAAACAAAGAAGGTACTGAACTCTGTACTCTATCTATCCTCCAATATGACAGTGAATTCTACACAATCTCCTCACAGATGAAGAGACTTAAGGAGACATAAATGTAATTCAGCAGAAGGATGCTGAGAATACCATGGACTGAACATGTGAACAACGAGGAAGTTTTAGGGATAACAAAAGAAAAAGGTCATTTAAAATCAGAAAATGACCATTGAAATTTCTAGGGCACATAATAAGAGGCGAGAGAGTGGGGAGTGAGGGATTAGGAGAAAGAGCGAGAGAGAGAAAGAGAGAGCAGTGCCACAAAGTAAGTCATGTAAAACCATGATCACCCACGTCCTGAATGGATACTGCATATAGAAGTCATTGTAATAATGAATAACACATTACTGTAAAATGTATGCTTATCTTCTGAAACTAGCTGTAGAATTGGTTTGGTGAGCTTTTATATTTCTTCATATGAAACAAACTAAACAGCATTCAGAATAATATTCCAAAGTTCATCTTGACTGATAAATTACTATTCACCAATGTAAACCTTCACAAGTTTTTAGTCGGGTTAAGATAAGGCGAAAATGCTGACCACTTCAAACATGTGTCCTTGAAACTCATTTTATTCATTGAATATTGTGGAGCATTGTGGTACATAAAAATATTTCTTTCTGAAAACATATCTTTTTACACCAGGAGTTCAGGTGTGCCTTAAAAATATCTGCCTTCTTTGTCATCTTTTACTCTGAAACTCGTCATTATCCACCACTTAATCACCTATATCACACCAAATACTACAGATATTGTTGCCGTCTATGAAAGGTTTCTTTCAACAGTTACCTTGCTTTGTTTCTGACGCCAAAAAAAGAACGGTTGAATAATCAGTCTTCCCGTATTCTGTAGCCGATTTCATTAGATTCTTTTTATGAACGTCTTTTAAAAGACCGTCTCTTTATTAGTCTCACATGTTTTGCCACTTGATTTAGTACCCAATATATTTTCCTTTTCTTCACTCCTTCGCCTAAAACATTTCATAGCTTGACAAAGACGGGCATTTTATAACTTCTTTTTTGATACCGGATGCAGACTAAATTTCCCATATTATTATAACTTCCTATTGTAAGGTTATTTTATAATACACACCCGTACTTGGTATAGTGATTTTCCAAAGTTAGCTTAGATATGGTACAAAGCCGAAAGTATGAGGTACCCAGTGAGGATCGAACTCACTACTCCGTCGTATTTGTTCTAGCAAGATAAACTCGCTAACCATTACACCGCCTCGTGGTGCCGACTCGTACTTGCTACAACGTAATTCATTAAGCATTCTCTATACGTAATGCGTAGGCTATTGGCGTAACACCTGTATATTTATTATGAAGACTGTATATTTATTATGAAGACTGTATATTTATTATCCATAAAATGAACAATTGTGGCATAAGACCAAAGGAGAAGTGAGGTAAAGCTGGTCATCACTACCTGTCCTAGATCTAGTTAATCAGACTCACGACCCATTCATTTATTACGATTTACATATTCACCACAAGAACTCATCAATCACCATTCAATCCTATATGTACCATAATACCACATATTCACAGGGAACCTACAAAACAATCCATGATGTAAAAATCACACAGTTCATAAATGCCTCATTTTTACCTTTTTTTTTCCTTTTCACAAAAATACATAAAAATTTCATGAATCATGAAATGGGCGGGGAGAGGATGAACCCAAGAAAAAAATAAAATAAAACATTCAAACTAAAAGTTAGTAAAACCCGTCCACCCTTCAGATATTATAAGAGCGGCCGTTGTATTCTGTCTATAGACAACATCAAGAAGCCCACTCACTCCATTGAGTGGGAAGATCAAAGACTACACTAGTCAAGATAAAATGAGGACAAAAACAAAGTAGGGAGGTTGGGAATCTGGACATGAATCATAACAAAAGAGAAGGCCAGAAACAGGCCAAGAACAATACATATTAACTAGGTAAACAAATAGTGTCTAACTTAACCAGGGGTGGGTTCACATGAAACCGTCCCGTTGCGTCAAAGGTGACTTAGAAAAAGGAAATCAAGGCTACTATCCCCGTTCACACGAACAAGGCTTGTCTCAGTTACCCAACTTTCGCTGAATTCTGTCGATAACAAACGCTTTCTATCAGTTCTGATCTTCATCTTGAGCTGATGCCCAAAGAATCTGACTAGATCCTGGTGCGAATAACGTTCCCTCCTTCCACGACGTCCATACCACCATTCTTACCACAGCTAGCAACGTTAGAAATACCATCCCTTTAACCCCAGAAAACAGGGGCGACACATTGTCACACAGGTATGCGAGATCAATGGACACGAGTTGATTGGTATCGATACGAGCCGTCAACTCGCCAACATAGTCCCCAGAACAGGCGCGGCTGAGGACAATGTTAAAAGGCGTGCGAAGCCGTTTCCTCCAAACCAAGGTCACGCCGATGACAGTCGGAAAAATCCGCCTAGTCCCCTCTGAAGGCTACATCATTGAGAGATAGCATACTCCGAATCAATTGCCATGTAAGCGAAAACTCAGGGTTACTGAGATAATCTCCTGCTCGCGCCCCAAACCAGAAAAAGCGTAAATCTGATGCCGACAAGCCGAGTTGGCCACATAGATTATCCTTCACGACCCCCTCCACTAACTCACGATACAAGAGTCTACGATGCCGTGAAAGGTCATTGAACCGATGAATGACCCTCTAAAGGCCGCCCGACACCTTTGGAGTTAACTCGACTGATTCCGGGGCTTACAACAACGCTCAGCTCCCGAAATGAGAGGAGTGATGGTAAGGCTAAGGAAGGTGTCCCTAACAATCTCCTCCAAAATCGAGTCCTCTGTCAACGTGCTGATGGCACAAGTGCAACTCCCTCCCTCGCCGTGACAAAGACGTTGGACCTGATGCATGCGACCACCCCTTAAGACGGTGGACAAGAAGTCTTCAAGCACCTTCTTTCGATCATTGCAGAGAGGAAGTACAGCCAATCGATAAAGGCTAAAAGGAAAGACGTAACTGGCACACGCCTCAGCTGTACCCTTTACGGACAACCGCCGTCAAAGCCAACTGTACTTCGGACCAATTCTTCTTCAGCTGCAGACCGGGCTTGAACCGCACTCCGAGAATGTGGACAGGTCCGTCAGTCCAACTAAAGGGCCCCAGAATCGCACCCCATTCCAATCACCTAACAGCAAGCCGTGAGGCTTGTGCTTAATCCTGGCCCCTTTCACCTCTTCGTACCGTTCAAGTGCTACCTCAATGTCATTGCAGCACGACACAAAAATACCCTGTCTGGAGTGCATCCATGGACAGCGACTCCACTTAGGGCCACACTGCAAACACTGTCCCTTAGCTGTCGAAGGTGGGACTCCAACGCCAAAGAGTAAAGCAGGGGCGACAGCGGACAACCCTGTCGGACCGATCGTGACAACACAAGAGCGCGCGACCGCTTTCTGTAAACTTGTATCACAGAACTGGGGAGCGATACAGGAGGCTCTTCCACTTGCAGAAGTCGGGTTTGTATGCGGCGGCCTGGAAGGCAGCCTTGTCGAACGCCTTGGGCTGATCTAAATTGATCTGCGCGGCTTGATCGTCGTCTTTTACACCCTCTAGGATCGTGCAGATCAAATGCAGGTTGCTCTGAATTGTTCGTCTCCACACAGCACATGTCTGCTCGGGTCCCAACAAAATCTCAGCAAACGCCCCGTAAGGATCTTGGACAAAATTTTTAACTCTGTGTTTAACAGAGTTATGGGTCTGTGATCATCTAAATCCCGTACAACAACTATGTCCTTTTTCAACAGCGTAATCACATCCTAGGATATCCGGTCGCGGACAGACTCCTGCCGAAAACAGTTGCTGAACCCGATAATCAAAATCGGAACAAAGATGTGCGACAGCTTTAAGTACAATTCGTAGGGCAGACCATCAAATCTCGGAGACATGCCACAGCCAACCCTCTTCAATGCCAAGTGAACTTCACCCGCTTCAGTCGGCTGTAACCGAGGAAAATCAGCTAAATAGCTGAAAAACCAAGCTCTTTGGTAAATCGGCTCTTGAAATACCGCCGAAACGCCTCGCACATGTCTTTGGTCCACTCGAGGACATCCCTGTCCACACAGCAAATCTTTTCCATTCTAGGGAAATGCCTTTTCTTTTTTCTTTGGTATGGTTTGGGGCTGGGAAAAGGAGAAGACGTGTCCCTAGAAGGGGATGAAGGGAGGGTCTTCGCCTTACCTGGCAGCGGGATCATACTGATCCTTGTTGGCGAAGCAGAAGCGGATTGAATCTTAGCATCAACCAATGCCTTCTCCGCCCGACTTCGCTCAGACTACTTCTTTTTGGTGACTTTTACGTCTTCTTTCCTTCTCCTTCTCAGTGAAGATCGAAGTGGAGGCATTTCCTCTACCTCCATGAAGAGGTCAAGCTGATGTAACTCTAATGACTGCTGCTGCTGCTGCTTATACTGCAGCTTCTGCTTTAGTTCTTGTTGGGGTTGTTGGTCCAACTGTTGCTGTTGAGCTTGCCGCTGTTGCTCTTTTTCGCGACCACTGTTTCTACAAGTGCTGCTCATTTCGATGCTGGTACCACTGTTATTGCTGGTGTTGTTGGTGATGGTGCCTGACGTAGGTGTGACTGGTATTTATCCAGTACTCCCCACAAGGAAGGATGTGACACAAATCTGGGTTTTATGTGGGGCGATTTCGAGCTCGTAGGCTCGGGATAAGGTCCCCTTAGACCCCGCATATACGGGGTCGTGTTTGTCTATCTCCCCAGGCGAAACTCTGTCTGTAAGCATAGCCTCAATTGGGTTCTTATCTGCCCGAAGGCAGAGAGTTCGATCCTTGTATGCTTTAAAGAATACTTTATCACCGACCTTGAAACTATTGCTGTCACTCTTATTAATCGTTCATGATTTTCGACTTGGCAGTAACTCATCGAACACCGATTTTACGCTTCTGGCAAGCATTAATTCCGCCGGTGACATGTTGGGGTTAACCGATACACCCTCAAAAAACTTTTGAAGTGCCTCCTCATTTAACTTGTCCGGACTTGCTTTTTTCAACGCTCTCTTGAATGTTCCCACAAACCGTCCCGCTTGTCCATTAGACCTTGGGTGATACGGTGGGGTCGTATTATGTTCTATGGCGAACAACTTGCAAAAGTCTTGAAATTCTTTTCCCTTGCATTGCGTTCGATTATCCAATACTATGATATTTGGTATGCCATACCTTACAAACAGTTCGTGCAAAAAATGAGGATGTAGGATTTTTGCACTTGTAAATTTCCGGTCATTTCGTAAAATTTTCATTTACCACTAGATAATATGCTCCATCCATAGGACCTGGAAAATCTTTATGCAATCTTCACCGCAGAGTGTGTATCTTTGGTTAAGGTTCTATCTTTCTAATAGGATAGGTAGTTTTGCTGCTAGAACACAGCCTCTACATGCTTTTACTGTTTTTTCGATATCTTATTCCATTTCCAATTCAATATACAACACTTTTCATGAGATATTTCATTCTTGAAATGCCAAAATGTCCGGAATGAAAATCCTTTAATATATGTTTCTGTAACACATTCGGTATTACAATTCTTTGTCCTTACGTTACAACACCATCGCATATCGAGTACACGTTCAAGTCTTAATTCTGTTCTGCTTTAGTTTATTTTAATTGCTTCCTTATTTAGCAATAAAAACATCCTTTTCTGTTTTTCTTTAATTTAATTCAGTGTACCTGGTAATTCCCGCTCTACGTTGCGCAGAATATTTTTAATCTCCATCTCACTTTTTAGTGCTGCTATGACCGTGTCCTCCAATGGTTCTGCATTTTTAGGGATTAACCTAGATAATCCATCAGCATGTCCTATTTTTTTAGACAGTTGGTACACCATCGTAAAATTATAATTTAACAGGATGATCCCCCAGTGCTGTAATCTGTTAGCTTATGGGTAGTTATACCTTTCTTTCTGCTTACAGCGTGAAATTTCTTCACTGAATAAAATTATGGAATTTTTCATGGCGAATGTGATTGCTAGGAATACTTTCTCTAACTTGCTGCCGGTAGAAGTGAGCGTGAAGCATGAGCGAAAGCTTTCATTTTACCACTATCGTATCTGTGTTAAAATCACCACTCCAACATGATGCTACTACAATTTTTGCTTTTGATCGTGATAACTCAGACGTAAGACTTTTTGTCCTGTCAAACGCTTTTTGACATTTATGACCCCACTTCCACTTTACTCTTTTTTCAGTAGATTGTTAAGTGGGGCTGTACATGTATATTATGTATATAAATTCGATAATAATTAGCCAGTCCTAAAAACGCTTGTAATGTTGTTACGCTTGTTAATGTAGGCATTTTTCTAATTGCATTTGCCCTCGACGGATCTGGTTTCCTCCAATTTTTATCAATTTGACCCAGGTGTTTTATTTTTGGCAAAAAACAATTCACATTTTTCTTCGCTAAGCTTGAATCCATATTCTCTTAGTTTTTGCATAATTATTTTGACATTCCCAACATGTTCTTCTTTCGACATACTCTTGATCAAAATATCACCCAGATACGCCACTGCGAAATCGCAATCTGCCAGCATGGCTTCTAGAATAATAGCTGGTGCCACTTTTATACCAAAAGGAAGTCAACTAAACGTATATAACCCACTGTGTGTATTTATTGCCGTTAATTCAGAAAATTGATTTTCAATCTAAATTTGTAAATGTGCTTCAGAGAAACCCAGCTTTGAATATATTTTTCCGCCATTCAACTTTGGAAAAATATTTTCTGGGCTTGGTAATGTTTAATTTCTGTAGTGAGATGCAAATTAGTATACTTTGCATATGAGCAGGTAGCTCATATGATAAATGGAGACCAACTAGAACAGAGGTAGAATGCTTACTTAGCAAGTTTTGCTTGCCTGACCGTGTTAGACGTTTATTCTGTCTCTCAGAGGATTTTTATTTTGAACTTTTGACTGCCTTAATTTAGCTAAGTTTTGATTTATTTTACCGTTTTTCTAACGTTGCTTTTTTGACTTTTTGTTAAATTTTTCATTTTTCTAACGTACCTTTTTTGACTATTGTTTTTGATTTTTTCCTTTTCAATTCGTTACCCACATTTTTTTACCGTTACTTCATTTTTGCTATTAGTTATCCCCTTTTTTATTTTTTTATTTTCTTTTACGTTTTTTCTTTTTAAATCTATTTTCTTCCCGTGCCCACACCCCGGAGTTTATCTGTTTATTTTTCGTCTTTACGTTTCTCGTCCGACCTTTTTTTTCCATTTATTTATTTATTACGTGTTAATTATTTCTGTTTTTCATCTAAATATTTGTATAAATTCTGCGTTTTATCTGTTAATTACGTGTGTATAATATTTGTTTTTAAATTTTGTTTTTAATTTGTAATTTCTGTCCTTTTTTCCGTATTTAACGTTTTTTGTTGTTGGGTTGACCGTTTTTTATCGGCAGCCATATTGTAAATTGTCACATTTTTAGTTTCGTATTTTATTTTGTATAGCGTTTTTTCTTATTTTTCCGTTTATAACTTTTCGTTTTATTGTGTAATTTGTTGCTTTCTTGTCTGTTGTCCTTTTAATTTTTGTTTTTTCTTCGTTTTTGTGAATCTTGTTCCCTTTTTTCTCATCTGTTTTGCGTTTTCGTTTTATCTGTTTAAATTTGTTAATCTCTTAGGCGAAATTTTTTCGTCTTTTTAAACTTTGTTTTGTTTTACTTTCGTCCATCGACCTTTGTCTATTTAAATTTATTGTTTCGCTGATAAGCGAAACTTTATTTACTTCCCCCCCCCCATAAATACAGAGTTGAAGATTTTAGCCAAGGTCTTAGCTGACCGTTTGCAGGTTGTCCTCTCTAGTCTGATTGGTCCCGAGCAGTCTTGTGCTGTGAAGGACAGGACTATTCAGGACAACCTTCATTTGGTACGCTTGATCATTGAGAAAGTCGACAGTGATGCCGCGCTGATCAATTTAGATCAGTCCAAGGCTTTCGATAGGGTTGACCATCGGTTTCTGGAGGCTGTCCTTTCGGCCGCCGGTTTCGGGCCGCACTTTCGCACTTGGATCCGACTGCTGTATGCGCCCCCGGTGCGCTGGTAGAAGTGAATGGGGTAAGATCGAAACCTTTCATTTTGTCTCGCTCCATTCGTCAAGGTTGTCCTCTGTCTCCATTGCTTTACGTTCTTGCGCTGGAACCTTTCCTGCGTAAGTTGAAGACGAATCCGGTCCTTCGCGGAATTTCCTTACCTGGTGCTACCACCTCGGCCAGGTACTCCGCCTATGCTGATGACGTTTCGGTTCTGGTGTCGAGTAGGGCCGAAATTAACGAAGTCAGCAAAGAAATCAAGGGTTATGAGATGGTGACAGGGGCTAAGATCAACCGCGTTAAGTCTGTTGGCTTGCGGTTGGGTTCGTGGAAGGGAGTTTCTCTTCCCGGACCTTTCCTCTGGACGGACGGGCCGGTCAAGATACTCAGCGTCTGGTTCGGTCCCGACCTCCTGTTGGAAATGAATTGGTCGGAGGTGCAAGAGAAGGCCGAGCTTGCAGTACGTCTGTGGACTCTGAGGAATCTTTCCTTGAAGGGGAGGGCGGAAGTATGTGCCTCGCATATCTACCCGATTCTCCTTCACCGACTCTCCGTCCTTCCACTCCCGTCTGACACTTTATTGGCCTTTGTCAGGCTCTTGTTCTTTCTTGTGGAGAGGCAGGGCCGCCATGGTTAGTCGCGAGATCTGTTGCCTCCATCCTTCTGATGGCGGTCTGGGGGTGCCTTGCGTTGAGACTCGTCGACATACGCTTCGCATTACTTATCTAGACCGGATGTGTATGCAACTGGATGAGAACGGCGAATTCTGGAAGGAAGACGCCCATAAACATTTTCCATCCTTGAGAAATGTGCGCTCGTGTGAGGAGGCCGGTCGTACTCTTCGAGGCGAGGGCTCTTTCTATCGTGAATGTCGGGTTGCCTTCAAACGACTCTTACGGGCGAAGGATGGCCTCTCCGACGTCCAGCCGTTGTCTCGTAAGGCATTATATCAGGTGTTAGTTAGGGGGAACGTTCAAGATAGGCGATCTCGGTCTGACGAAGCGGGAGGCTCGCTGCATATGGCCTTGGGCGCCCGGGTTGAAATGTCTCACTAACCCTGAGGCATCACTCACCTGGCTGGTGATTCGAGAGGCCCTCTGGGTCGCCAAAAGACTTCGCGCAGCGGGTTTGGCTAAGTCGCCAAACTGCTTTCGCTGCAGTGGGGAGGTGGAGACCCTAGGTCACGCCTTCTCTCATTGTAGTGTCGTAGTTCCGTTGTGCAAGTTTGTTGAAGATATCATGGTTCGCATGCTGCGTGGAAAGTTCTTTGCCCTCGAGGCCAGTTCCGTCTGTAGCAATATAGTACCGCCGTTGACTAAGGCTGAGCACTATGAGTTCCTTTGCTTACTGGGGGTTATGCGAGTCGTGATATGGACGAAGCGACAGAAGGAATTTCATGGGGACGAGAAGTTTACCTTTTCCCAACTGATCTTGTTCTTTAAGCATCAAGACGGAAAGGAGACGACTCCATCCATTGGAATTTGGCGAAAGGTGGGTGAGTCTTGCGCGTCTCTGCAGAGTGAAAGGTGCTGACTTGGAGTGGCATTTTGATGCCGGTTAGGCATTAAGAATTTTGGGATCGCTGGGGTGAACATTGGCAACCCCTCCCGTCTATAGGTTAGTTTAGGTCGGTTTTGTTTTAGTTATCTTTTCTCTTTTTTTTCCATGTTAACTTAGGGTATGTATGAGCATTGGCCCCCTTTTATTTCTGGCCCTATTTTTCTTCTTTTTGTTTAATTCCCCATCCCGCCCATCGTTAGGTGGTTAGTGATATCAGTTCTCTGGTGGGTGCGGGCCGCCTTTTCGTTTCGAGTCTGTGTGTTTGTAACGAGTGCATGGATTGTACGAATGTCTTATAATTTTTTAAGTCCCGCATTGATTTCGTCCAGTTAACTGATGTTACTGCCACATTTAGGGCTGTGGGGGGTTTTACTACTAACAAAATTTTTGTTTAGTTTCTTGTAAATAGATTTGTATTCATTGTAAATATTCATTGGGTTTTTTTTTTTTTTTAGATGTTATTTTATTTCCCCTCCTCCCACAGACAATGATTTGTATATATGGGGACTAGTTAGAACTTCATAGTCTCTGAAGCATTTTGGTGGAAGTAGTAAGAATGGTATGTAATGGATGTGTTGTTTTGGTGAAAGGAACATTGTTTGTATGTTTGGGCCAGTGATTGCGGCTAGCTAAGTTTAAAGTTAAGACAGAAGATGACCATTCTTTCCCCTTTCCCCTATTTCGGCCTTGTGCCACATTTGTACATAGTACAATAAATATTAATGCTTACTTAGCAGGATACACGACACAACAATGGCGTCGCCGATAGGATACTCTCTCGTCCTTGAAGACCCAGAGTATGTAGACACGTGGATTCGTTGCTTTGCTGCTAATGCCAGATGTAAAAAGTTGAAAGATAACAAAAACACAGGAGGGGGAAATGAAATCACCGACTTGTTCATGGCTACCGCTGGTTGTGAAGCGATTATGAAGCTTGCTACAATGGTTTACCCTCGAGAACTAGAAGAAATGACTTTCGAAGAAATAAGTCAGGTTATTAAGGGAAACATAAGGCCAAAGAAAAGACTGGTGATTGCATAAAGGACCAAGTTTATGGCAATGAAGCAGGAAGTGGTTGAACCGATAGTAAAATATTTACACCGGTTAAGAAGTGCAAGTAAATACTGTGAATTCGAAAAACTAGGAACATGAGAGCAGACAACGGAAGAAGAATTAATCCAACTAAGACTAATTGAAGGTATGCATAATTCGGCACATGGATATAAGTTAATGGAACAGTTACAACTTACAAACATGCCTTTGAATATGTGTATAGAATTTATACAACAGCAGGAATTAATACATACCTACAATCAAAATAAAAATAAATCCTACGAAGAAATAATGGCTGAAACATATACGGTACAAACAAAAAGAAAAAATTGTGCGTACTGTGGAAAAATTCATGAAATGAAAAAAGAAAAATGCCCAGCCTTTGGAAAGACGTGTTCAAAGTGTTTAAAAAAAATCACTTCAAAGAAGTATGTAAAACGAAAAATGTGGAAAGAGTAGAGGATAAAAATAGACAGATTTTTAATGTAAAAAAGGATAATATGCAAAATACTGGATCTAAGAACGGAGATACAAAAATAAAAGTGAAAATCAACGACTGTATTGTCGAAATGCAAATCGACACAGGTAGTGACGTCACGATAGTACCCAGAAATTTGTGGGGGAAAAATGGGAAAACCGTTTTTAAAAAAAAACCAACGTACAACTACGTCAGTTTGATGGCTCGATTATAGCAATTATGGGTTACTTTGAAGGTTCAATAGAATTAAAAGAAAAATATGAAATAGTACCCATTATAGTTACAAATTGCCGAAAAACGCATGACGTGTTAAAAATAAATTCAACGAAGTTGATTAATGAGATAGAAATAGAAAAAACAGGAAAATTAAAAAATTATGAAGCTAGCCTGAAATTAAAAGATGTTTCCCCCCTCCTACTACGAAGCGAGAAAAATACCAGTGCATTTATTACCGTTGGTAATAGCTAAATTGCGAATGCTAATAAAGAAAGACTTATTAGAACCTGCCCCTCCAGGAGGAAGTAAATGGGAATCACACATTGTGGTATTGAAAAAAAAAAAAATGGTGACCTGAGAATTTGTGGAGATTATAAAATAGGGGTGAACCATAAAGTTTGTGCTGACTCGTACCCTATTCCGAATGTGGAAGTATCTTTACATAAACTTGCTGGAATGAAAGTATTTTCGAAGATAGACATAAATCAGCTTACCACCAAATACCGATAAATGAAAATTTTAAAGAAGTGACGACTATAAACACACCTGTTAAGGTGGAAAAGAATGCCGTATGGCATAAAAACGGCAAGTGCAATTTTTCCAAAAGCTATTAAAAAAGTAATAGGAAATGTTGAAAATACCATCTGTTATCAAGACGATATATGTGTTGGAGATTTAAATGAAGATGATTTAAAGAAAAAAACTGAAAATATACTGAACCGGCTGAGAGACGCTGGTATGACAATAAATACAAAAAAGTGTGTTACAAACAGTAATGAAATATCATTTTTGGGTTACTCAATATCAAAGGAAGGGATCTCTCCAGATAAAGTACTAATAGAGAAAATTCTAAAAGTTGCTACACCGAAAAATAAAAAAAGAGTTGGAGTCCTTCTTAGGTTTGGTAAATTTTTATAGAAAATATGTACCAAAATATAATGATTTGACAGAACCATTTGCTAAGTTAAGAAAAAAAAAATGTGGAATTCATTTGGTTAGAACACCAACAGAAAGCCTTTGAAAACTTAAAACAGATTCTGGCAAAAAAGCCAATAGTACAAATTTTTGACCCTAAGAAGGACATAACTCTAACTACTGACGCTAGTGAGCAGTCCATATCTGGTATTTTGTCACAAGATGGGCATCCCATAATGTACTTATCGAGGAGATTAACAACAACTGAACACAATTATTCGAATATAGAAAGGGAGGCACTAGCCATAGTGTGGACAACGGATAGAGCAAGACAGTTTTTGATGGGGAAAAAAATATTTGTTGAAAAGTGATCACAGACCACTGGAATTTATTTTCAACCCAAGAAAAGGGCTACCGAAAGTTACAACGTCCAGGATATTACGTTGGGCGATTAGACTGATGGCGTTCGACTTTGACATTGAATATGTTAAAGGGAATACGATACCGCGCGTTGATGCCTTATCTAGATTGAGGTTTTATAGAGAGAAGGACAAAAACGACGAGGAATTTGAAGACACATTCTTGCACCTTGTAGAAACCGATGTAATATCTGTAGATAAAATGGCTACTGAAACTACAAATGACCCAGTGTTAAATAGAATAAGGTCGAGGATAAAACAGAATCGATGGGGAAATTGTTCAATGGCTGAAAGACCATTCAAAGAAATTAGACATAGAATGACTATAGAAAACGGGATAATATGTAATGGAGACTTGGTAGTTCCCCCAGAAACACAGAGGCGACAGGTTATAAAAAGTGTACACGATGACGTACATTGTGGAGTGGCAGCTACGCAAAGAAGATTAAAATTGGAAGCCTGGTGGCCGGGGTACTCAAGAGACGTAGAAGACTACGTAAAAAGATGCAAAAAATGCACAGAACTCAGGAATTTTAAGCAAAAGAAAATACATGTATGGCCCCGAGAAGTAGAACCATGGAGCAGAGTACACATGGACCATGCCTATGTCAATGGGATAGGACTATTATTAATATTAGTAGACGCATATTCAGGTTGGCCTGAAGTGGTGAGAGTACCTGATAAAAAAGTACCACCGTAAAACAAATATTAAGAGTAATATTTTCGAGGAATGGGACACCGAGAACATTGGTGACTGATAACGCACCAGAATTTGTGGATGCTGATTTGCATGAATGGCTAAGAAAAATAGGATGCAGACCTTACAAGACCCCTCCCTACCACCCTCAAAGTAATGGGGCAGCGGAAAGGATGGTCCAGACGGTAAAGAAGGGCATAAAAGCATGCTTGCAACAGGAGGAAATCGATGCTTTTCTACCAAGACTATTATTAAGTTACAGAACAATTCCACATGCAGGCAGACCGGAAAGTCCATCTGCCTTAATGGGCAGACAATTAAGGTCCCCTTTGACTATGTCATATGCCACAAATCAAAAGATGTGGTACAAAAGAAATAGGAATATGCAACCCGAGTCAGCCGAATTTATTATGCAGAAAGGACATAATACTGCAATATTAAATAAAGAAAATGGGAACAGTGTTCCAGCTCATGCTGACCAAATAAGATCCCAAGGAGAAGAATCGGATGAGGAAATGCCTTCAGAGATGCCCATTATTGATGTAACAGAAGAGTTAATGCAGAATGAAACTGCGGAGGAAGAAGTAGAGAGAGATGAGTTAGAAGAGGAAGAAGTAGAATGGGACAAGTTTGAAGAGAAAGACCAGAGTATGCAAGAGGAACAGTTCGATTATAGGGAAAGACGTGATAGATCTAGATCTCCAAGGGAAAGGAGAGAGATAAAGGAAGATGTTCAGGAGGGCACAAGAAGAAGTACAAGAAGTACTCGCGGCATAAGGCCCCTCCGTTATAGGGAGATGTAGTAAGATGCAAATTAGTATAATTTGCATATGAGCAGGTAGCTCATATGATAAATGGACACCAACTAGAACAGAGGTAGAATGCTTCCTTAGAAGGATACACGACACAACAATTTCGAGACAACTATTTAATCCAGTCGAAATCCGCAAACTCGAATTTTATCATTTTTTTCTTTACGTACACCGCTGTTGCAGCCAGTTTCGAATGGTTAATTTTCTGCAATACACCAATACTTTCTAGTCTGTCCAACTCTTCATTATTTATACGATCTGCTTTGGTTTAAATACTGGCGTTTATTTTTTTTTTTTTTTTTACTTGAAAATTCAACTTGGATTTTGAAAACCGACCTAGTTCAATAGACATCAGGAAAGCATTTTTTAATTTTTCTTTTTGTTTTCTGCTGTGACTTTTTAAATTTGTCGCTTGTCCACTTACATTTTTACAATAAGCGTGTATCAGCAAATCACACAGTCCGAATAGTTCCATCTAAATAGATCCGTCGCATTTCTTAGAACATAAGCTTTTGTTTTTACCTTCGTATTTCGAAAATAAGCATTACATGTTAATTCTCCCACCAAAATCTATCGCCAGAAACTGAAGTTTTAATAAAAGTTTACCAATTTCTTTCCATGTGGTTTCATTTACTACCCGTATCTAGTAACATTTTTACTCCCGCATTATTGATTTGCACGTTAACAAATTTTCTTTTGCTTCGTTTGACTATTTTTCCGTCGCAATATTGTGTATTAATTCCTTCCCGCAAAAAATTTGCTTGGTTTAGTTCTGCAGTGTGATTTAATATGTCCTTTTTTACAACAATTATAACACTCTGCATTTTTCATGGACAGTCTTTCCTAAAATGTAATTTTCCACATATATTTTATATTCCTTTTTGTGCATTTTTCCTTAGCTTTTATCAATGCACATTCATTATTATGTTGTTTTTCAGCATCATGCTTTAGACTTAGCATTGTTTGGCAATCGTCAACTATTTCCTGTAGTGTTACTAAAAATTTTCGTCTCTTCAAACCCCATTCTACATGGTTTTCTCGGTAAAATATAATTGCAGTACTTTTCGTACTCTTTGGAGCTATTTCTTTTAACATCAACATGGTTTTTTATCTTCTTCCCAGACACTGCATTCCTGACTAAATATTTCTTCATGTCTGCGGAAATACACAGCAAAAGTCAGTCCGTCATTAGGATTGTATACGAATTCTGGTATTTTGTACCACGTCTGGCGTAAGAGATGTTGAACAACAACTTTTGATGTTTTTGAAACTGTAGCAACTGTTGGGTATTTTGTTGTTATTGCTTCTGTTGTTGTTGAATTTCAACTATTGAAGCCAAAATTTTCTACATATCTGCAAGAATTTTTTTTTTAAACTAACGTGGTTGAAATTCTTCAAATTCGTGTTACCCACATTTGAGTTTCGAAAATCTGGTCGCCCACTATTTTAACTCCAGTTATAGGGTGGTGCTTATTATACCGCGCTTAAGTTCAAGCTCTTTTCCGACTATTATAACTTCAGTTATAATGCTGTGATTTTATCCAGCGCTTGTGTTATCATATCCTCGTTGCCAACTATTATAACTTCAGTTATAGTGTTGTGCTTGATTTAGAGATCCTCTCTTGTGTTCGCGCTTTTCGTCGCCAACTATTCTAACTTACCCTTGTAAGGTTATCGTTACAATATACACTCGTACTTGGTATAACGTAATTCGTTAAAGTATTCCCTATACGTAATGCGTAGGCTATTGCCATAACGCCTGTATAGTTAGTATCAAGATTGACTCTAATACAACTGGTATTTGCCGGTCGACCCACCGCGGACTAGATGCGACACAAGGTCCTTTATGTGGGGAACTCGACCACTTGCACACGGAAAAGTTGATAAAATTTGCCCATCCCCAGCAAAAGAGGGCATGGTTACAGTACGGTTTTTGTCATAACAAAAGAAGCTGGGAACAGGGCGGGTGACGACATTTACTTACATTAACTAGGTACACAAGAAGAGTCTATCTTAACCAGCGGAGGGATCCACAGGAAACCGCCCCGTTGTGACTTAGGAGGACTTTAAAGAAGAAAATGAAGGATAGCCCCGTTCACGAGAACCAGGCTCACCTCATATACCCACCTTTCGCTGAAATCTGTCGATACCAAACGCTTTCTATCAGTTCTGATCTTCATTCACTCAAAGAATCTTATCAGATCCTGATGAGAATAGCATTCACATCGCGTCGTCCATTCTAGCTAACGACTAGCAGCGACAGAAACACCATCCATTTCACCCCAGAATACGAAGCGACACATTGTCACACACGTATATGAGATCAATGAGCACGAGATTTTCGGGATTGATACGAGCCGTCACCTCGCCGACATAGTTCCAGAATGGGCGCACCTGAGTATAATGGTAGAAGGCGTGCAAAGCTGTTTCCTCTAAGCCAAGGTCACGCTGGTGGCAGTCAGGCAAATCCGCCAAACCCTATCTGAAAGCCACGTCACTGAGAGATTCCGAACCAATCGCCAGGTAAACGAAAACTCAGATGCAAGTAACCGAATACTCAGATGCAGGTTGCCGTGAATTGTTCAGCCCTTTAACTCTGCATTTAGCAGTAATCATCTAAATCCCGACCAACACCGTTGCTCTTTTTCAACAGCGTGGTCACAACCTTGAAGATCCGGTCGGAGACGGACTTCTGACGGAACCAGTTATTGAACAAGATAGTCAAAACTAGAATAAAGATGTGCGACAGCTTGAAATACAATTCATAAGGTAAACCATCAATCTCGGAGACTTGCCACTACCGGCCCACTTCAAAAGTCAAATAGACTTTGCCTTCCATGATCTCACCCTCACAGCTAGCCGCTTCAGTCACCGAAAGCCGAGGAAAGTCAGTCAAATAGCTGAGAAAACTCATCCTCATAGAGACCAGGCTCTTTGGTAAACTGGCTCTCAAAACAGACGAGTCTATGATCCGAATAGGCTAACTGGGACAATCTAGCAAATCTACATCTGACTAGAGCTAGATACTTGGGTAGACGGCCACCTTACTGTAATTTGACTGGTATTTATCAGTCGCTCCACTGTGGACGAGTTGTGACACAAGGTCATGATTTATGTAGGGGATCCCTAGCGGGCCATTAGTCAAAATTTACCCAGCCCCCGCAAAAGTGGGCTCAGGTAGAATACTGATCTCTTTTTCTCAGCCGAAGACGGAGGTCTTATCACCCTGTGCCCGAAGGCAGAGGTCTTGCCTAGTCTTATCTTGTAGCGAGTCTGGGACAGACTGTAATTTGACTAGAATTTACCCAACTCTCCTACAAAGCGGAATGTGGCACAAGGTTTTTATGTGGAGCAATTCCGAGCCCGTAGGAACGGTCAAAAAATCCCCTTAGACCCTGCATTTACGGGGTTGAGTTTGTCTACCTCCCAGACGAGACTTTGCCTGTAGGCAGAGAGTTCGACAAGTGTATCGCGAGCCTGGCAGCGAACTACCTGACAGCAATTTGACCGGTCGCCCAACTGCGGACTAGATGTGACACAAGGTCAAATTTACTGTGAGGAAATGAGCGTTTCCATCCGGGTCACTGGTCAAAATTTATCCAGCCAGTGCAAAACCGGGCTCAGGTAGAAAACTGCTCTGTACTTCACAGCGGAGTCTATATCTGAAGACAGATCCCCAGTGACTCAACCTCTGCCCGAAGACAGTCCTTGTCAATAAGAAACCAGTAAGCGAACTGTTTTCTGTTTTTCTCAGCAGAGCCCCGAGTTATCATCCGCCGAAGAAGGTGGTCTTGTCATTATCGGCCCGAATACAGAAGTCTTGTCATGTCTTATCGCAAGCCTTCGACAAACTGCTATTTGACTGGTATTTACCGGTGTCACCACTGCGGACGAGATGCGACACAAGATAAAGATTACTGTGTGGAAACCGAGCCACTGGTCAAAATTTACCCGGCACCCGCCAAAATGAGGTCGGGTACAGTATTGATCTGTTTTTTTTTTCTCAGCCGATCTCTATCCAAAGACAGTGCCCCAACTGAGTCATCCTCCGTCCGAAGATGGGGATTTCGTCTCGTCTTGTCGTGAGCCTGAGACTGACTGCGATTTTACTATTACTAATCTGATACCATGGAACTCTGTTTGTATTGGACAAATTCATAGTCATCGAGGTTGTACTCTTTATTCCACAACACTTATACCTGCAATGGAATGGCGGCTTTTATCCGAACTGCGCACATAAATATTGCCATCATTCAGCAAATAGGCATTTATAATGAAATAATTATTTTATATATTGCTAAAACATGAGACGACGAATAATGTGAGACATATATATATATATATATATATATATATATATATATATATATATATATATATATATATAAACATAAACACATTCATTGTGTACGAACAATTGCATTGATCGAATTTTGAATTATATTAAAACTTATGAGCTATACCAACATCTACATCTATGTATTCATGACTTCCTGTTATATATATGTGTGTGTGTGTGTGTGTTCAGGATTTACCTACTTGTGTCTTTCCCCTCTATTTATGCTTGAACAACTAATAAAATAACTGATATCTAGATTTGGGATATCTACCAAAGAAACTTTGCCTATCACAGCGCATGCCTTCTGGCGTCAGACCAAATTATCAGACTGCAGCCATTCAACACGTAATCTATATCTAGGCAACCATTTTTGTCACGTGATCAGATAGAAGGTTACGCTGACAGAATAGGAGAAGAGCGCTCAACTAGCATGCGAACAGGTTCATACGTGAAGAACAGTAAAATAATATTGCAAACTGGTAGTAAGTTGAACAGAGAAACGAAGAATGTCAGACAATGGATTACGATTATTATTTTTTTTAAGCATTTCACCCCAAGCAAGGCGGGAGTGCCACTAGCACGCAAGGGTGTTACAGAGAGTGAAATTAAGAGTAAAGAGGAGTGTTTGAGGAAAGGATAAAGAGAAGGACGGGAATCAAGATCAAGGCATCAGAAGATGTCGATTGACATTACATTTAAATTTTTGAAGATTATAGTTATTGGGGAAGTAAATATGGGGAAGGGAAGTTCCACTGTTAGGATGTTCGAGAGAAGAAGCTGGTGGTGCAGAACAAGCGATTACATTTAACTGTTTCGATAGTAAAAAGGATGGGACCGAGATGCCAACCTAGTAGCAAGCTTAAATTCATGCAGTTGCAGTGAAAATAGCTCGACAGTGTAGTTATCATGAAAATATTTGTAGAAAAGACCGAGAGAAGCCACATAACGTCTGTGAGAAATTGACTGAAGCTGAGATATCAGGTCAGGACCTATCGCATTACATATACGTCTTTGAATTTTGCCGGGAAGCTCGATATGAACAGCGTGGGCACCAGACCATATATGGCAACAGTATTCAATGCAAGGACGAATGATAGATTTGAAGAATGGACTCAGATGAGAAAAACCTTCTGGTGCAACACAGAGAACCAACTTTCCTTGCGGTAGATGTAGCTATTGATTCAATGTAGTTGTCCCACTTCAGGTCAGTGGAAAATGTGAAACCATGAAGGTGCAGAGAGACGGTCTCAGGAAGTTGAGCATCAGCCATGCTGATAGGAGGCAGGGAGTTTTCTCTATGTTGGGTAACTGAGAGCAGTTTTGTTTGGGGGGAATTAAAGTTCACAAACCATTTCCTGATCCAGTCAATGACAGATTATAAGTCCTTTTTGAGAGCAACGGCGAAGTTAACTTTGTCAACTATTGAGACAGGACTAAATGGTAGTGTCATCTGCGTAGATGCCTACTTGATAACTGATGACATCGGAAAGATCGTTGATGAAGATCAGAAATAGTATATGACACAGGACAGGGCCTCGGGAAAAATGTATTTACGGTGATTGATTGGTTAAATTATAAGTAAGTGTATATTTTGGAAGCAAAACGACGTTCATCTTGACAAATGGTGTATATATTCCAATTTTGTAAGTAATTATGCCAGAATAAATATTGCTGATTCAAATTTTAACCAAGATTCCATATTCATTCACATACTTGTATATGACATAGATACTTGGGAATAGATATACATCAATTTCGTATCAGACAGTAAAAATGAAAAATAAACATTTAATGCATACACACATATATATATATATATATATATATATATATATATATATATATATATATATATATGTGTGTGTTTAAAATCTGCTATATTTATAGGGAAGATTGCTCAATATTGGAGATAGAGCATTTATAGATGGTGTGGGCATAGAAATCAACACTTCATGATGCCTAAGTTACATGCTTTAATGTAATCATCAGACCAAACAACTTGAAATGACTGAAACTCATGTTCCACCAAACGCACAATAAAACCTTCATTGAAGCACTTGATTAGAAATTCAGAAAGTAATTACTAATTTTCAATAAAAATAAAAACAAGGTGAAAATGTAATTAATTAAATTTTATTTATGAACTCCGCATAGTCATCTGCAGTAACAGTAATATAATGTAAAATGTTGCGGGAGTGTATGTTGTATGGTGTTTGAAAAGTCACCACTTTTTAGTGGGAATCACTTTTTATATGAATGTGTGTGTGTATGTTGTATAGTAAATATTTATAAACTCGTGGAAAATTTCCCCCGCAAATAATATTGGCGGACTCGTGTGAGACCGGGTAAAAACAATTGTGTGTGTGTGAGAGTCAACAGAGGACCAAGTAAATGAATGCGACCTAGCGTCCGTGTTTTCTGTCTACATTCGGCTACATCTGAAAAGAAGAGGAAAAGAGAAAGAGAATATGTTTGCCTTTTTAAAGATTTAAAAATAGCACCCTAACGAGCGTTTTTGGCAAAGTAAGGGGGAGTAATCCACCTGTAAAGAAAAATTCCAGCTAATTGACATGATTTTTCGATATATTAGCTTTATTGAACGAGGCTTTGCATTGTATTTTTCTGCAAACACTATTCGTGGTGATGATTTCTCTGAGAGCCAGTGATTCTAATGAACAATACTTGCCTTGATCCACCAGATGCAGAACAAGACGCCTTGCGAATAAAGTATTGATAAAAATAGCTAGGTATTGTGAAATAGCCACTGGATTTTTGTTTATAGTTCCAATAAAGTAGCTATTTTCCAAGCTATTGTAAGAATTGAATTCAGGCTTTCTCCTTATTTTTAGTGCGGTGGATTTGTGGCTAGACATAATATCCACTGAGTCAGTAGTAGATTGAACACACAATTCAAATAATGGTATGAAGAGATAGAGCTCACGACTCCACTGATTCTACTGGTTATGTATCGATTGAGCTCACAATTCTACTGTTTCAAATGGGTATGTAGAGATAGATCACAACTCCACTGTTTCTATTAGGTATATAGAGATAGAGCTCACAACTACTGGTTATGTAGAGATTGAGCTCACAATTCCACTGTTTACACTTGGTATGTAACGAATGAGCTCATAATTCCAATGTTTCAACATGTAGAGATAGAGATCACAACTCCACTGTTTCGATTGGGTATGTAGAGATAGAGATCACAACTCCACTGTTTCGATTGGGTATGTAGAGATAGAGATCACAACTCCACTGTTTCTACTGGTTATGTATCGATTGAGCTCACAATTCCACTGTTTCCACTGGGTATGAAGAGATAGAGCTCACAACTCCACTGTTCCTACTGGTTATGTATCGATTGAGCTCACAATTCCACTGTTTCCACTGGGTATGAAGAGATAGAGCTCACAACTCCACTGTTCCTACTGGTTATGTATCGATTGAGCTCACAATTCCACTGTTTCCACTGGGTATGAAGAGATAGAGCTCACAACTCCACTGTTCCTACTGGTTATGTATCGATTGAGCTCATAATTCCACTCTTTCCACTGGGTATGGAACAATTCAGCTCACAATTCCACAATTTCCACAGGGTATGCAGAAATTGAGCTCACAATTCCACAGGGTAGGCAGAGATAGAGCTCACAATTCCACACTTTCCACTGGGTATGCAGAAATTGAGCTCACAATTTCACTCTTTCCAATGGGTATGCAGAGATTGAGCTAACAATTCCTCTCTTTCCACTGGGTAGGCAGAGATTGAGCTCCCAATTCCACATTTTCCACTGGGTATGCAGAAATTGGGCTCAAAAATCCTCTCTTTCCACTGGGTATGCAGATATTGAGATCACAATTCCACTCTTTCCACTGGGTATGCAGAAATTGAGCTCTCAATTCCTCTCTTTCCACTGGGTATGCAGAAATTGAGCTGAATATTCCTCTCTTTCCACTGGGTATGCAGAGATTGAGCTCACCATTCCTCTATTTCCACTGGGTATGCAGAGATTGAGCTCACAATTCCACTCTTTCCACAGGGTATGCAGAAATTGAGCTCTCAATTCCTGTCTTTCCACTGGGTATGCAGAGATTGAGCTCTCAATTCCTCTCTTTCCACTGGGTATGCAGAGATTGAGCTTACAATTCCACTCTTTCCACTGGGTATGCAGAAATTGGGCTCAAAAATCCTCTCTTTCCACTGGGTATGCAGAGATTGAGCTCACAATTCCCCCCTTTCCACTGGGTATGCAGAAATTGAGATCACAATTCCACTCTTTCCACTGGGTATGCAGAAATTGAGCTCTCAATTCCTCTCTTTCCACTGGGTATGCAGAGATTGAGCTGAATATTCCTCTCTTTCCACTGGGTATGCAGAGATTGAGCTCACCATTCCTCTATTTCCACTGGGTATGCAGAGATTGAGCTCACAATTCCACTCATTCCACTGGGTATGCAGAAATTGAGCTCTCAATTCCTCTCTTTCCACTGGGTATGCAGAGATTGAGCTCTCAATTCCTCTCTTTCCACTGGGTATGCAGAAATTGGGCTCAAAAATCCTCTCTTTCCACTGGGTATGCAGAGATTGAGCTCACAATTCCCCACTTTCCACTGGGTATGCAGAAATTGAGATCACAATTCCACTCTTTCCACTGGGTATGCAGAAATTGAGCTCTCAATTCCTCTCTTTCCACTGGGTATGCAGAAATTGAGCTGAATATTCCTCTCTTTCCACTGGGTATGCAGAGATTGAGCTCACCATTCCTCTATTTCCACTGGGTATGGAGAGATTGAGCTCACAATTCCACTCTTTCCACTGGGTATGCAGAAATTGAGCTCTCAATTCCTCTCTTTCCACTGGGTATGCAGAAATTGAGCTCTCAATTCCTCTCTTTCCACTGGGTATGCAGAAATTGAGCTCTCAATTCCTCTCTTTCCACTGGGTATGCAGAAATTGAGCTGAATATTCCTCTCTTTCCACTGGGTATGCAGAGATTGAGCTCTCAATTCCTCTCTTTCCACTGGGTATGCAGAAATTGAGCTCCCAATTCCTCTCTTTCCACTGGGTATGCAGAAATTGAGCTCTCAATTCCTCTCTTTCCACTGGGTATGCAGAGATTGAGCTCTCAATTCCTCCCTTTCCACTGGGTATGCAGAGATTGAGCTCACAATTCCACTCTTTCCACTGGGTATGCAGAAATTGAGCTCTCAATTCCTCTCTTTCCACTGGGTATGCAGAGATTGAGCTCTCAATTCCTCTCTTTCCACTGGGTATGCAGAGATTGAGCTTACAATTCCACTCTTTCCACTGGGTATGCAGAAATTGGGCTCAAAAATCCTCTCTTTCCACTGGATATGCAGAGATTGAGCTCACAATTCCCCCCTTTCCACTGGGTATGCAGAAATTGAGATCACAATTCCACTCTTTCCACTGGGTATGCAGAAATTGGGCTCAAAAATCCTCTCTTTCCACTGGGTATGCAGAGATTGAGCTCACAATTCCCCCCTTTCCACTGGGTATGCAGAAATTGAGCTCTCAATTCCTCTCTTTCCACTGGGTATGCAGAAATTGAGCTGAATATTCCTCTCTTTCCACAGGGTATGCAGAGATTGAGCTCACAATTCCACTCTTTCCACTGGGTATGCAGAAATTGAGCTCACAATTCAACACTTTCCACTGGGTATGCAGAGATTGAGCTCACAATTCTGATCTTTCCACTGGGTATGCAGAAATTGAGCTCACAATTCCACTCTAACCAATGGGTATTCGGAGATTGAGCTCACAATTCCTCTCTTTCGATTGGGTATGCAGAGATTGAGCTCACAATTCCTCACTTCCCGCTGAGTATGCAGAGATTCTGCTCATAATTCCACTCTTTCCACTGGGTATGCAGAAATTGAGCTCATAATTTCACTCTATCGGCTGGGTATGCAGAAATTGAGCTCACAATTCAATTCTATCCAATGGGTATTCGGAGATTGAGCTAACAATTCCACTCTTTCCACTGGGTATGCAGAGATTGAGCTAACAATTTCTTTTTTTTTCCATTAGGTATGCATAAATTGAGCCCACAATTTCACTCTTTCGACTGGGTATGCAGAAATTGCTCACAATTCCTCTCTTTCCACTGGGTATGCAGAGATTGAGCTGAATTTCCCTCTCTTTCCACTGGGTATGCAGAGATTGAGCTCACAATTCCTCTTTTCCACTATGTATACATAAATTGTGCTCACAATTTCACTCTTTCGAATGGGAATGCAGAGATTGAGCTCACAATTCCTCTCTTTCTACTGGGTATGCAGAGATTGAGCTCACAATTCCTCTCTTTCTACTGGGTATGCAGAGATTGAAGTCACAATTCCATTCTTTCCACTGGGTATGCCGAGATTGAGCTCACAATTCCTCTCTTTCCACTGGACATGCAGAAATCGGGCTCGAAATTCCTCACTTTCCACTGGGTATGCAGAAATTGAGCGCACAATTCCTCTCTTTCCACTGGGTATGCAGAGATTGAGCTCTCAATTCCTCTCTTTCCACTGGGTATGCAGAAATTGAGCTGAATATTCCTCTCTTTCCACTGGGTATGCAGAGATTGAGCTCTCAATTCCTCTTTTTCCACTGGGTATGCAGAGATTGAGCTTACAATTCCACTCTTTCCACTGGGTATGCAGAAATTGAGCTCACAATTCAACACTTTCCACTGGGTATGCAGAGATTGAGCTCACAATTCTGATCTTTCCACTGGGTATGCAGAAATTGAGCTCACAATTCCACTCTAACCAATGGGTATTCGGAGATTGAGCTCACAATTCCTCTCTTTCGATTGGGTATGCAGAGATTGAGCTCACAATTCCTCACTTCCCGCTGAGTATGCAGAAATTGAGCTCATAATTTCACTCTTTCCGCTGGGTATGCAGAAATTGAGCTCATAATTTCACTCTATCGGCTGGGTATGCAGAAATTGAGCTCACAATTCCATTCTATCCAATGGGTATTCGGAGATTGAGCTAACAATTCCACTCTTTCCACTGGGTATGCAGAGATTGAGCTAACAATTTCTTTTTTTTCCATTAGGTATGCATAAATTGAGCCCACAATTTCACTCTTTCGACTGGGTATGCAGAAATTGCTCACAATTCCTCTCTTTCCACTGGGTATGCAGAGATTGAGCTGAATTTCCCTCTCTTTCCACTGGGTATGCAGAGATTGAGCTCACAATTCCTCTTTTTCCACTATGTATACATAAATTGTGCTCACAATTTCACTCTTTCGAATGGGAATGCAGAGATTGAGCTCACAATTCCTCTCTTTCTACTGGGTATGCAGAGATTGAGCTCACAATTCATCTCTTTCTACTGGGTATGCAGAGATTGAGCTCACAATTCCATTCTTTCCACTGGGTATGCCGAGATTGAGCTCACAATTCCTCTCTTTCCACTGGACATGCAGAAATCGGGCTCGAAATTCCTCACTTTCCACTGGGTATGCAGAAATTGAGCGCACAATTCCTCTCTTTCCACTGAGTATGCAGAAATCGGGCTCAAAATTCCACCCTTTCAACTGGATAAGCAGAGATTGAGTTCACAATTCCTCTTTTTCCACTAGGTATGCAGAAATTGAGTTCACAATTCCACTCTTTCGACTGGGTAGGAAGAAATTGAGCTCACCATTTTACTGTTTCCACTGGGTATGCAGAGATTGAGCTCACAATTCCTCTCTTTCCACTTGGTATGCAGAGATTGAGCTCACAATTCCTCTCTTTCCACTTGGTATGCAGAGATTTAGCTCAAAATTACTCTCTTTCCACTGGGTATGTAGAAATTGAGCTCACAAAACAACTCTTTCTATTGGGCATGTAACGATTGAGCTCATAATTCCACTCTTTCCACTGGGTATGGAACAATTCAGCTCACAATTCCACAATTTCCACAGGGTGTGCAGAAATTGAGCTCACAATTCCACTGGGTAGGCCGAGATAGAGCTCACAATTCCACTCTTTCCACTGGGTATGTAGAAATTGAGATCACAATTTCACTCTTTCCACTGGGTATGCAGAGATTGAGCTAACAATTCCTCTCTATCCAATGGGTATGCAGAAATTCGGCTCAAAATTCCTCTTATTCCACTGGGTATGCAGAGGTTGAGCTCACAATTCCTCTTTTTCCACGAGGTATGCAGAGGTAGAGCTCAAAATTCCACTCTATCCAATGGGTATTCGGAGATTGAGCTCCCAATTCCACACTTTCCACTGGGTATGCAGAGATTGAGCTCACAATTCCTCTCATTCCACTGGGTATGCAGAAATTGTGCTCAAAATTCCTCTCTTTCCACTGGGTATGCAGAGATTAAGCTCACAATTCCACTCTTTCCACTGGGTATGCAGAGATTGAGCTCAAAATTCCACTCTTTCCACTGAGTATGCAGATATTGAGCTCACAATTCCTCACTGCCCGCTGGGTATGCAGAGATTGTGCTCATAATTCCACTCTTTCCACTGGGTATGCAGAGATTGAGCTCAAAATTACTCTCTTTCCACTGGGTGTGTAGAAATTGAGCTCACAATTCAACTCTTTCTACTGGGTATGCAGAGATTTTGCTGAATATTCCTCTCTTTCCACTGGGTATGCAGAGATTGAGCTAACAATTCTTCTCTTACCACTGGGTATGCAGAGATTGAGCCCACAATTCCTCTTTTTTGCCACTAGGTATGCAGAAAGTGTGCTCACAATTTCACTCTTTCGACTGGGTACGCAGAAATTGAGCTCACAATTCCACTCTTTCTACTGAGCATGTGGAGATTGAGCTGAATATTCCTCTCTTTCCACTGGGCATCCTGAGATTGAGCTGAATATTTCTCTCTTTCCACTGGGTATGCAGAGATTGAGCTCACAATTCCTCTTTTTCCACTAGGTATGCATAAATTGAGCTCACATATCCTCTCTTTCCGCTGGGTATGCAGAGATTGAGCTCACAATTCTGCTCTTTCCACTGGGTATGCAGAGATTGAGCTGAATATTTCTCTCATTCCACCGGACATGCAGAGATTGAGTTTACAATTCCTCTCTTTCCACTTGGCATGCAGAAATTGAGCTCACAATTCCTCTCTTTCCACTTGGCATGCAGAGATTGAACTCACAATTCCTCTTTTTCCACTGGGTATGCAGAGATTGAACTCACAATTCCTCTCTTTCCACTGGGTATGCAGAGATTGAACTCACAATTCCTCTCTTTCCACTGGGTATGCAGAGATGGGACTCACAATTCCTCTCTTTCCACTGGGTATGCAGAGATTGAACTCACAATTCCTCTCTTTCCACTGGGTATGCAGAGATTGAACTCACAATTCCTCTCTTTCCACTGGGTATGCAGAGAATGAACTCACAATTCCTCTCTTTCCACTGGGTATGCAGAGAATGAACTCACAATTCCTCTCTTTCCACTGGGTATGCAGAAATTGAACTCACAATTCCTCTCTTTCCACGGCATGCAGAGATTGAATTCACAATTCCTCTCTTTCCACTGGGTATGCAGAGATTGAACTCACAATTCCTCTCTTTCCACTGGGCATGCAGAGATTGAACTCACAATTTCTCTCTTTCCACTGGGTATGCAGAGATTGAGCTTACAATTCCACTCTTTCCACTGGGTATGCAGAAATTGAGCTCACAATTCCTCTCTTTCCACTGGGTATGCAGAAATTGAACTCACAATTCCTCTCTTTCCACGGCATGCAGAGATTGAATTCACAATTCCTCTCTTTCCACTGGGTATGCAGAGATTGAACTCACAATTCCTCTCTTTCCACTGGGTATGCAGAGATTGAACTCACAATTCCTCTCTTTCCACTGGGTATGCAGAGAATGAACTCACAATTCCTCTCTTTCCACTGGGTATGCAGAGAATGAACTCACAATTCCTCTCTTTCCACTGGGTATGCAGAGATTGAACTCACAATTCCTCTCTTTCCACTGGGTATGCAGAAATTGAGCTCACAATTCCACTCTAACCAATGGGTATTCGGTGACTGAGCTCACGATTCCTCTCTTTCGATTGGGTATGCAGAGATTGAGCTCACAATTCCTCACTTCCCGCTGAGTATGCAGAGATTGTGCTCATAATTCCACTCTTTGCACTGGGTATGCAGAAATTGAGCTCATAATTTCACTCTATCGACTGGGTATGCAGAAATTGAGCTCACAATTCCATTCTATCCAATGGGTATTCGGAGATTGAGCTCACGATTCCTCTCTTTCCACTGGGTATGCAGAGATTGAGCTCACAATTCCACTCTTTCCACTGGGTATGCAGAGATTGAGCTAACAATTCCTTTTTTTCCACTAGGTATGCATAAATTGAGCCCACAATTTCACTCTTTCGACTGGGTATGCAGAAATTGAGCTCACAATTCCTCTCTTTCCACTGGGTATGCAGAGATTGAGCTGAATATCCCTCTCTTTCCACTGGGTATGCAGAGATTGAGCTCACAATTCCTCTTTTTCCATTATGTATACATAAATTGTGCTCACAATTTCACTCTTTCGAATGGGTATGCTGAGATTGAGCTCACAATTCCTCTCTTTCTACTGGGTATGCAGAGATTGAGGTCACAAGTCCATTCTTTCCACTGGGTATGCCGAGATTGAGCTCACAATTCCTCTCTTTCCACTGGACATGCAGAAATTGGGCTTGAAATTCCTCACTTTCCATTAGGTATGCAGAAATTGAGCGCACAATTCCTCTCTTTCCACTGAGTATGCAGCAATTGGGCTCAAAATTCCACCCTTTCAACTGGATAAGCAGAGATTGAGTTCACAATAACTCTTTTTCCACTAGGTATGCAGAAATTGAGTTCACATTTCGACTCATTCGACTGGGTATGCAGAAATTGAGCTCACCATTTTACTCTTTCCACTGGGTATGCAGAGATTGAGCTCACAATTCCTCTCTTTCCACTTGGTATGCAGAGATTCAGCTCAAAATTACTCTCTTTCCACTGGGTATGTAGAAATTGAGCTCACAAAACAACTCTTTCTACTGGGCATGTAACGATTGAGCTCATAATTCCATTCTTTCCACTGGGTATGGAACAATTCAGCTCACAATTCCACAATTTCCACAGGGTGTGCAGAAATTGAGCTCACAATTCCACTGGGTAGGCCGAGATAGAGCTCAAAATTCCACTCTATCCAATGGGTATTCGGAGATTGAGCTCCCAATTCCACACATTCCACTGGGTATGCAGAGATTGAGCTCCAAATTTCACACTTTCCACTGGGTATGCAGAGATTGAGCTCCCAATTCCACACTTTCCGCTGGGTATGCAGAGATTGAGCTCACAATTCCTCTCATTCCACTGGGTATGCAGAAATTGTGCTCAAAATTCCTCTCTTTCCACTGGGTATGCAGAAATTGTGCTCAAAATTCCTCTCTTTCCACTGGGTATGCAGAAATTGGGCTCAAAATTCATCTCTTTCCACTGGGTATGCAGAAATTGAGATCACAATTCCACTCTATACAATGGGTAATCGGAGATTGAGCTCACGATTCCTCTCATTCCACTGGGTATGCAGAAATTGTGCTCAAAATTCCTCTCTTTCCACTGGGTATGCAGAGATTGAGCTCACAATTCCACTCTTTCCACTGAGTATGCAGAGATTGAGCTCACAATTCCTCACTTCCCGCTGGGTATGCAGAGATTGTGCTCATAATTCCACTCTTTCCACTGGGTATGCAGAGATTGAGCTCAAAATTACTCTCTTTCCACTGGGTATGTAGAAATTGAGCTCACAATTCAACACTTTCCACTGGGTATGCAGAGATTGAGCTCACAATTCCACTCTTTCCACTGGGTATGCAGAGATTGAGCTCACAATTCCACTCTTTCCACTGAGTATGCAGAGATTGAGCTCACAATTCCTCACTTCCCGCTGGGTATGCAGAGATTGTGCTCATAATTCCACTCTTTCCACTGGGTATGCAGAGATTGAGCTCAAAATTACTCTCTTTCCACTGGGTATGTAGAAATTGAGCTCACAATTCAACACTTTCCACTGGGTATGCAGAGATTGAGCTCACAATTCCACTCTTTCCACTGGGTATGCAGAGATTGAGCTCACAATTCCACTCTTTCTACTGAGTATGCAGAGATTGAGCTCACAATTCCTCACTGCCCGCTGGGTATGCAGAGATTGTGCTCATAATTCCACTCTTTCCACTGGGTATGCAGAGATTGAGCTCAAAATTACTCTCTTTCCACTGGGTATGTAGAAATTGAGCTCACAATTCAACACTTTCCACTGGGTATGCAGAGATTGAGCTGAATATTTCTCTCTTTCCACTGGGTATGCAGAGATTGAGCTCACAATTCTGCTCTTTCAACTGGGTATGCAGAGATTGCGCTCACAATTCTGCTCTTTCCACTGGGTATGCAGAAATTGAGCTCACAATTCCACTCTATCCAATGGGTATTCGGAGATTGAACTCACAATTCCACTCTTTCCGCTGGGTATGCAGTGATTGAGCTGAATATTTCTCTCTTTCCACTGGGCATGCAGAGATTGAGCTTACAATTCCTCTCTTTCCACTTGGCATGCAGAAATTGAGCTCACAATTCCTCCCTTTCCACTAGGTATGCAGAAATTGAGTTCACAATTCCACTCTTTCGACTGGGTATGCAGAGATTGAGCTCACAATTCCTCTCTTTCCACTTGGCATGCAGAGATTCAGCTCAAAATTACTCTCTTTCCACTGGGTATGTAAAAATTGAGCTCACAATTCAACTCTTTCTACTGGGTATGCAGAGATTGTGCTGAATATTCCTCTCTTTCCACTGGGTATGCAGAGATTGAGCTCACAATTCCTCTTTTTTGCCACTAGGTATGCAGAAAGTGTGCTCGCAATTTCACTCTTTCGACTGGGTATGCAGAAATTGAGCTCACAATTCCACTCTTTCTACTGAGCATGTAGAGATTGAGCTGAATATTTCTCTCTTTCCACTGGGTATGCAGAGATTGAGCTCACAATTCTTATCTTTCCACTTGGCATGCAGAAATTGAGCTCACAATTCCTCCTTTTCCACTAGGTATGCAGAAATTGAGTTCACAATTCCACTCTTTCGACTGGGTATGCAGAAATTGAGCTCACCATTTTAGTTTTCCACTGGGTATGCAGAGATTGAGCTCACACTTTCCCACTGGGTATGCAGAGATTGAACACTGGGTATGAGAAATTGAACTCACAATTCCTCACTTTCCACTTGGCATGCAGAGATTGAACTCACAATTATGCAGAAATTGAACTCAATTCCTCTTTCCACTTGGCATGCAGAGATTGAACTCACAATTCCTCCCTTTCCACTAGGTATGCAGAAATTGAGTTCACAATTCCACTCTTTCGACTGGGTATGCAGAAATTGAGCTCACCATTTTACTCTTTCCACTGCGTATGCAGAGATTGAGCTCACAATTCCTCTCTTTCCACTGGGTATGCAGAGATTGAACTCACAATTCCTCTCTTTCCACTGGGTATGCAGAGATTGAACTCACAATTCCTCTCTTTCCACTGGGTATGCAGAAATTGAACTCACAATTCCTCACTTTCCACTTGGCATGCAGAGATTGAACTCACAATTCCTCTCTTTCCACTGGGTATGCAGAAATTGAACTCACAATTCCTCTCTTTCCACTTGGCATGCAGAGATTGAACTCACAATTCCTCCCTTTCCACTAGGTATGCAGAAATTGAGTTCACAATTCCACTCTTTCGACTGGGTATGCAGAAATTGAGCTCACCATTTTACTCTTTCCACTGGGTATGCAGAGATTGAGCTCACAATTCCTCTCTTTCCACTGGGTATGCAGAGATTGAGCTCACAATTCCTCTCTTTCCACTGGGTATGCAGAGATTGAACTCACAATTCCTCTCTTTCCACTGGGTATGCAGAAATTGAACTCACAATTCCTCTCTTTCCACTTGGCATGCAGAGATTGAACTCACAATTCCTCCCTTTCCACTGGGTATGCAGAAATTGAACTCACAATTCCTCTCTTTCCACTTGGCATGCAGAAATTGAACTCACAATTTTACTCCCTTTCCACTAGGTATGCAGAAATTGAGTTCATTCAGACTGGGTATGCAGAAATTGAGCTCACCATTTTACTCTTTCCACTGGGTATGCAGAGATTGAGCTCACAATTCCTCTCTTTCCACTGGGTATGCAGAGATTGAACTCACAATTCCTCTCTTTCCACTGGGTATGCAGAGATTGAACTCACAATTCCTCTCTTTCCACTGGGTATGCAGAGATTGAACTCACAATTCCTCTCTTTCCACTGGGTATGCAGAAATTGAACTCACAATTCCTCACTTTCCACTTGGCATGCAGAAATTGAACTCACAATTCCTCACTTTCCACTTGGCATGCAGAGATTGAACTCACAATTCCTCTCTTTCCACTGGGTATGCAGAAATTGAACTCACAATTCCTCACTTTCCACTTGGCATGCAGAGATTGAACTCACAATTCCTCTCTTTCCACTTGGCATGCAGAGATTGAACTCACAATTCCTCTCTTTCCACTGGGTATGCAGAGATTGAGCTTACAATTCCACTCTTTCCACTGGGTATGCAGAAATTGAGCTCACAATTCCACACTTTCCACTGGGTATGCAGAAATTGAGCTCACAATTCCACACTTTCCACTGCGTATGTAGAGATTTTACTCACAACTCTATTGTTTCCACTGGGTATGTAAAGACAGATCACACAATTCCACTTTTTCCACTGTGTATGTAATGATAGAGCTCACAACTCTACTGTTACCGCTGGGAATTTCCATTTTCGCACACAATTCCAATGTTTTTACTGACACTGCTGAGATTGAGTTCTCAATTTCACTGTTTGTGCTGGTTATTTAGATGTTGCGCTTACAATTCCACTCTTTCCCGTGGGTATGTAGAGATTGAGCTGACAATTCCACTCTTTCCAGTGGGTATGTAGAGATTGAGCTGACAATTCCACTGCTTCTACTGGGTATGTAGAGCTCAAAATTACTATATAAATTAATTATATATATAGAACAAAACAGAATATTCTTATATATATTGGACGAGTTCAATCTACCCTGGCAGATTAAATAAAATGTTTAGTCCGAAATCCTTGGACTTTATTTGGATTGACAAATACCTCATTAAGGCTTCAAGTTACATACAACATCCGAAACGTTAGGATAAAAACAAAAAATCAAAAAGATGCTGTTTAGTTCAACTGTATTGCAATTCTTCTGTTCCAATGATATGATGCATTTTTAATATTTTTAATGGCTAGACGATCCTGTCTCGCCACAGATTACTTTTTTTTTTATTATCCGTGAATTGCTATGCTTTCTATGAAGAGTCGGTGGAATGGTTTTCCGTTGCCTTCTCTATGGTTTTGAATGGAGTTTTAGTTCTCTTAGCTGACTATCCAACCCCAATATTTAACCCATAACTTTGGCTCGTCGATTCAACTTTCCGCGTAGATACCTGTTTACACCACTTATTAAAATTTATATCTTTTATAGTTTTTATTTTGTCTGTATGTCTATCTGTCCGGGGAATTAAAATTTATATCAATAAAATAAAATCTAACATTTTGTTAGGCTGGCGGTATGGTATTTAGTAATTAACTAAATAAAATTCCCTGTAATCTTGAGAGAAATGTAAGTGTCAGCAAAATAAGAGCCACAAGCACATGACAAAATAGCAAAGGCTGTGAAAAACCAGAGGCTATGGATTGCTAAAAGTTAGCGGGAGAGATTTCAATGAGAAAGCTTGACTATAGCAGCAACAAAGGAAACCAATTTACTCATGTTCAGTAATATTGGAAAAACTTATAGTGACTATTTTCATTTGATAAATAAAGAGGACTTTAAAATTTGCAAACTTGTAAACCAACGTGAAGACGATCCTGCATCAGACTCAAATAGACTGGGTCTACAAAGTTGCAAACGAAGTGCTTTACTAAATAACAAAAGTTATATTACTTGAACAGCAGCAACAACAAAACTGGGTCAGACATGTAACACGATGAGATAATCTAATCAAGGTGTTAATTCTTTAGATTACCAAAAACGAAAATTTTGATAGGAAAACCTCAGTTTTAGAGTTATAGTATTCATTAGACTTGAGAAGTCTAATTTGCTGAAAAATTATTTTAATAAAATGTTTTATGAATTTCAATTAACAGTAACACTAACTCTTCAGTCAATGAATGCTGAATGTTTCTTATATGCAAATGGCTAATTTTACCTTTACCATTGTTCTGCTACTTGTAAAATTCATATTTTACCAAATTATAGTTTAAATGACCCTATCACCTTTCTACTAACAAGCAATTTGCATGTCAATTATTTAGGTTTATGTGACTTCTCCTATTTTTTCCTAAAACTCAAAAGACATACTGCAGGATCCGGTTTAATATGTACATATATATTCCGAAAAGTTATCAAAATTTTCTCCGGCTTGTTTGCGTGAATATCTGCTGTTGAGTTTCAGTTGTTAATCACATTTGGTGATATTCTCTCAAAGGATAAACGAAATGAAGATATGCATTGCTCATGTGGGAGGGCCAATAATTAATCGCCCATCCGTTGTTGTTGTTTCCATACATCACGCATACTCTCTAATAGTATCAGTTTCTCATGTTTTATGCATCAGTTTATGTTTTCATTAAACTAATCAATCTATGCTTTTTAAGTTTATATTTTCCTACTGCTGCATTCAAATTGCTTTATATTTTGTCACAATTTGTTTCTTTCTATTTTTGCCTTTTGTTTATCTTTTGGGTTTTTCTTTTCTTTTTTTTCTTTAAATTACTTTCTTTTTTATACTGCTGAGTCAACTAAATCTTATTGTATCCTGAATAAGTTAATTTTTATTATCAGACAATATGAAGATTCAAATATGCCGAACAAAGACCTTTTTATAAAATATATTGAATCTTCTTTTAAAAATATTTTTCTATTTAAATATCTGCCTCAAGTTATTTTTATTTTCGGATTATTTTTTTTTAATGTGGCCGTGCGTGTGCTAATTACCTATAATCATATTTCATTTAGAAATCTCTCCTTAATAAAATGCTAAAACTAATTAAAGCAACATTTTCCGACACATTGGATATATTGGATATGTAACGCTAAGCATTATTTCCTATGTTTTTTATATAGATTTTTATATTAATTGCATATGGCTAGTGTTGTGGAGTAAATATGACACCCCAGTAACAAATGAACTAAACAAGACGCCTTAAATAAAGAACTCAAAGTGTGTTACTAAAAGACCGTGGGAGTCAAGTAGTCTGCTGTCTGGATCGCGATTGTCATGGTCTCTGTCTTCGGGCAGAGTACGATTCAGACACGAATCTGTCTACGGACGGTGACTCGGCTGGGAAAAATAGACAATGCCAAGTACCCGATCCCGAGATTGCGGGGATATTTTGGCCTTTTGCTCAAATGTACGCGTTCGTGTTCCCCACGCTAAACTCGACTTTGTGTCATATCTCGTTTCAGTGGGGAGACTGAATAAATACCAGTCCTTTACAGTCAGTCGGGAAGAATTCTAATGACGTCACGGCAAATAGCCTAAGCGAGACATAATATTATAACCGCTAGGAGTGAGTTATAACAGTGACGACGAGGAAGTGAAAGTCATACGGAGTAGGATAAATACTTTTTGCTTCGGCGCACAAGATAACAATGATGACGAGAAATTAGTTGGTTTAATTTTTTTTTTGGTGTGTGTAAAAAAAAAGAAAGAAAAAAAACATCAGATATTCTTTAAATATGGAAGAATTATTAGCCCAATTGGTAAAATTACAACAACAGCAGTTGTTGGAAATCCAGAAACAACAAAATTTAATTGAAATAATACGGAAGAAAATTCTCCAAGTTCTTTCACTCTCGACAAATGCCGTAACTGAATTCATATACAAGTCAGATGATGGAATTACCTTTCCTACATATATATATATATATATATATATTTTAACATGCAATTATGCTGTATTAATGTTAATAATTGCATGTTAAAATTTTTGTTTGTTTTTTCTGTATTTTTCTTCATACTGTCGGATCTATATCCATATATTTGCATATATAGATACGAGCAAATTTTCAAAGAAAAATGCAGCGACTGGAAAGACAAGAACAACAAAAAAAAAAGACTTGAGAAAGCTAGCAGTGGTAGAACATGAAACTACCGAAAAAAAAAAGAGAAATTCATAAGTAAATATTCGTTGTTCAATACTCGTTGGAAGTGTATGGATCTGATGAAAAAAGACGACGAAGATTTTGTCACACTACTGGAATTGTTAACAAGAAATGTGAAAGATTTAAATTAAACGAACTGACTCTAGATATGTTTAAAGGGTTAATTTTCGTTTAAGGGTTAACGGCGAAAAAACACGCAAAAATACGTGCTAGAATTCTAAGGAAACTTGAACAGAAATAAAAACTAACACAGCAAGAAATATTGGACGAATTTCAGTGAATTCTATATCTGAGATGCGCATACATACAAGCTAAAGAAAATGTGGAAAGAAAGAAAACTTAATCCATGTTTCAGATGTGAAAGGTTACATCTTAGAGGCAACTGTCCCTTTAAGAATTCAAAGTGCTACAAGTGTGGAAAATTAGGACATAAAAAGTCATACTAAAGCAAGGAAAAGTCCCCACAGAAACTTTCGTACACAGCGTTTCGACAGAAAAAAATAATTGCAGAAAACCAGAAAATTTGTCTATATGAAAATTAATAGTGGATGTAAAAATGCAACTAGACATCGGTAATGATATCACAACAATCAACGAAGCGACATGGAATCAAACGGAAAACCTACATTAAAAAGAGTAGAAGTTATTTTTTATTGGTGTAATGACTTGTAACGTTTCATTAAGTTATAAACGTGTAAAAGAGAAGGCTTATGAGTTGAAAAATACTACAAACTTATTCGTTAATGACTGGATGGAATTATTTGAGTTGTGGAATATACCTATAAATATTTATTAAAAAAATGTAAGTGGACAAGTTACCAGTTTTAAAAAAATTGTGAAAATTCAAAGGAAGAATTGAAAAAATGTTTACCGGTTGTTCTGTTGAAAGAGTTGGGTATGTGTTTCAAAGTCAAAGCGAAATTTCAAATGAAAAAACGGTTGACGCCAGTGTTTAAACCGAAACCAAGTCAACGAAGAATTAGCAAGACTTGAAAAAGTAACTGTAAATAGCTGTAGGATTGACCATTCAAAATGGGTAGCACGAGCAGTGTATGTAAAGAAGAAAAAATAAAATTCGTGTTTGTGCTGATTTTTCGAAAAGGTTAAACAAATGTTTAGAATTCTATAAATACCCATTACCAAATCCAGAGGAACTTTTGCGAATTTAAACGGTAGAAATTTTTTTCGAAGCTGAATCTTTCTGAAGCGTATTTGCAAATACAGGTTGAAGAATAATGTTCAGAGTTAATAACTATAAATACGCACAAGGGATTTTATAAGTTCAACTGAATGCCTTTTGAGATATAAGTGGCTCCATCTGCATTTCAACAAACTAGGGATACTATAATTGCAGATTGTGATTTCGCAGTTGTTTATCTGGATGATATAGGAATTAAGTGTGTCTAAAGAACAACATATCGCGCATGTGAAAGGATTTTTTGAAAAAATACGAGAATACGGGTTCAAACTCAGTGAGTAAAAGTACTAATTGTTTTTGTCTAAAATCAAGTACCTCGGGTAAATCATTGACAAAAATGGTCGTCAACTAGATCAGTCGAGGGCAAGTGCAATTAAGAATATGCCTCCCACAACAAACATTACTAGGTTACAAGCATTTCTCGGACTAGCAACTATTATCAGATTTATATCCCTAATATACAGAATTTGAGAGCGCTACTGAACAATTTGCTTAGAAAAGGCGTAAATGAAACGAGACTAAGTGTCAGAAGGCGTTTGAATCAAATTCAAAGAAAGTAATTTTGAACTAAATTGAGATTGTTATAACCTCCTCAACAATTAAACTAAATACATTTTGTTAAAATACAATTTTTTGTTTGTTCGTCCATACGTCAATCGCAACAAACATTAGAAACAGATTCGATCAAACTTTGATAAGAATTGTGAAATGCGATAGATGCGACTCCCGTACACGCATTCCTAGAACGATGCATTTGCTCTTATACTTATATTAAATGATTATGTTAATATAAAAGTGAAAATTAAGGACAAATGATAATTTTTTTATTAAATGAAAATAATGAATGCAATATGTGGATGTTAAGTAGAAATAAACGATTTTTTTATTCTATAGTCCGGTGTATAGAACTAGTTTTAATTTTATTATCGACTAAGTTAAAAAAAAAAGTTAACCTATGTTTTTTTCTTGATTCTTACGGAAAATGAAATTACTTTAACCAACCGTTTTCATTAAATTAAAATAAATTCGTTCACATATACTATAAATATATTCACAAGGGTAGTATTATTGATCTAAATTTACCAAAGTATAACTCCTAATTTCATAAGGCATGTATATAGATTGAAAACTTTTTCGCTATTAAAAGCCGAAAGAAATTGAGTGTGGAAACGCTATATGCAACAGAAGAAAAGCTACGATAGCTTCTGTGGGTTGGAGGGATTACCATTGAAGGCCGTTAGTATTTTATTGCTAACTTGTTGGTTAGCCTGAATTACATTTCGTTTATGACAAACCAACAAATACTTTTTTAGTTGTTTTAATGATTACAGCATACAGAAATTACTGACAGTAAACAGGTTTTCATCTGACAATCCCCTTAGTAACTTTGTTTATCTTTGGTACCTGAATAAATTATTTGATTAAATAAATCGTACTTGAGAATATGCATGACCTACAAGCAGCAAATCTGTCGTCAGATGAGTTCAAGGGAATACCCACACACACACACACAGTTCTTTTATGAAACACAAATGCAATCATTTGGAGCATCCAATTTTATAATAAATATACACTCACATTGGTGCTTCCGCTAACAAAATATGGCAAAGTTTTGAGAAGAATAAAAATCCACTCATTTTTTTTATATTTGTACATTCCAAAATATTTAAGAATGGAAAAATAATAAAAAAAAATACACTCAGTTTGATCTTTAGACTGCCCAGAAACGTTAAAAATAGAATAGTAATAAAAATTAGCTTATTTGAAGCGTCGAAAATATATTAAATTAAAAAAATATCCACAAATGCAAAAAGTCGAAAAGTTGTTAAAATTAAGCGAAATGACACACAAAAAATAATGCTTTTAATATTTGGATCATCTAAACTCTGTTGAAATAAGAGAAATAATAAAAACCCATTCATTTGGACATTTAAAATGTCGAAGTCATTAAAATAAGCAAAAGAGAAATCCTCTAATCTTGATATTTGAATTGTGTTAAAATGAGAAAAATAGAAAAACCTCTCAATTTCACATTCGGACCATAAAAATAATAAACTTCTGATATTAAAAATCTGAAGTATTCCAAATATGGTACAATGAGAAAAAATGGAATACACTCTTTGTCACTGAAAATGAAACCTTTGAAAATTACTTAAATTGAGGCAAATTGTGACAGTAATCCCATTCGAAAGACTAAAGTCTGTAAAATTAGAAAGCATAAAAGTCTACTGATTTGGTTATGTGAACCGTCGAAAATCTGTTAAAATAAGAAAAAATCCACTTAGACCACCCAAAATATGTTAAAATGCGACAAATAATATCGTTTGGTATTTAAACAGTCAAAATACGTTAAAATGAGAAAATGAAAATTTACTAATATTGACATAATATCGAAAATCTGTTAAAATTAAGATAATTATAAAAGCACATTTCGATAGTCGAAAATGTGAAAATAATAAAAATGCAGTTGAAAACGCTTTAATAGGAAAAATATTTTAAAAATCCGCTCATTTGGATCATGCAAAATAAAGTACAATAAAACAATAAAAAATACACTATTACGAAATGTGTTAAAATGATAAAATTATAATCCAAGAGTGTTGAAATTTAAAACATCCACAATGTGAAAAATTGAAAAATATACGATAAAATTAAAATTCACTTATTTCAGTTCACCACAAAATTAGAACTGTCGAAAATATCTTAACTCATTGATATTTGTACAGGCCCAAATCTGTAAATGGAGAAAAAAAAATCTGTTCATTTTATTTGAACTATAAAAACTTTTGGAAATGAATAAAAATCCACTCACTTTGACAGTTTTTTGTTCTTCAAATAAAAAAAAAATCCACGTTTCATTTACATTTAAACCGCACATTTCGGCACTGATACAGCTAAAATCTGAAAAATGTAATTAATATCTGCATGCAGATAAAAAATTCAAAATATGTTAAAAGGGGAAAAAATATTAAAATTTCACTCATTAACATTTAGACCGTTGCAAAAGAAAACGAGAAAAATTGTTCAAATGAAAAAAGAAAAATAAATTCACTAATTTTGATATTTCAAACATGGAAAATATATTAGAATGAAAAATAATCCACTCATTTTGATGATATAATATAAAAAATAGCATTCAAATAAATTGAACAAAAGTAAATACTGGTTTTATATCAGTACTTCGTACAATAATTGGTTATATGAGAGTTCGCATGCAATTAATTATCAGCCCAGCCCGCGTCTAAATCGGAAGTGATATTATTGTTGACCTGGCAAAATCTGGTTTGCTGTTGTTGGTAAGGTTCAGCACAAGGCTGAAGTCAAGGGGTTCTCAGTTCAGAAATGACAAAATAAGAATTCCTACATATTGGAATATTCACCGAAAAAGGTGTTAAAATTCGAAAGACACATATGTTGATATTTTGACTGTTATATGTTATGAAAAAATCACATAAACCCACTGATATTTAAACAGTCAAAATTGTGTAAGATCAAAAATAATTTTTAATTTCTACCACTGAAGGTTCTGAATTGTGTTAAAATAAGAAACATACAAATCCAATCATATTGCCAATATTTTCGGAAACCGAAATCTGTTAAAATAAGACGTCTATATTTCTGAGAAAAATAAGTTAAATGGGGATTTTAATAAAAAGCCTCAAATTGAAATTTGCAACCTTCTAATTTTTTTTAAATGAGAAAAATAACACAGATCTACCCATATTGAAATTTAAAAGACTAAATGAGTTAATGACAAAAAATGATGAAATTTCAAGCATTCACAATGATATAAAAATTAGTTAAAATAAAAATTAAATAATTACAATTAAAAAAAAAATTAGTTAAAATAAATTACGAAAGTCCACGACTTTTGATATTTAGACCGGCCAAAATGTTATAAGAAACAAAATTAAGCAATTACTAATATTGAAATTTGAAACATCCAAAATATGTTAAAATTAAATAATCAACATATATTCAAATTTTGAAAAGGCCGAAATAATAAGTAATAAAAATCCACTCATACTAAAATTTAAGGAATTCAAAATGCGCTAAAATGAGAAAAATAAAAATTTACTCATTTGCATATTTAGAACGTTCTAAACATGTTAACGTAAGTAAAATAATATTCGTTTTGATATTTGAATCAGCCAAACTATGTTAAAAGGAAAAGCAAATTAAAATTTACTTAAATCAACATTTGAAAAGTCGAAAATATTTTGAAATGATAATTTTTTTTTTAATTACTTATTGTAGCATCGGTATCGAGACACAAAGCGTCAAAGCAATAAAGATAATTAAAATGCATTTTTATTTTTGAAATTCCTGAATATGTTTAAACGAATGAAACGAATAATAAAAACAAACAGATTTAACATTTCAACCAAGAAAATTTCATTCATATTGATATTGTGACCGTGAAAAATATTGTAAAATGAAAAATAAAAAGCTTTAATTAAATTTTTTAAACTTCAATATGTATGAAAAATAGAAAAATTATATAAATCCAAACATACTGAAATTTTAACGATTCAGAATATGATCAATTGAGAAATTTTAAAAAATCCGCATATATTGGCATTTGAACAATCCAAATTTGTTAGAATCAGAAAAATAATAAGAATGCACCCACTATGTGAATGTTAACAGCTGAAAATGTTTTAAAATAACAAAAATAAAAAATCTTTTAATTTGGTTGCCCAGTCGAGAATGTGTTGAAAGGAAAAAGCAATTGTAAAATTTCACCGATTTTGGCATTTCAACTATTGTAAATGTGTTAAAATGCGAAAATAACAAAAAGTACAAATATTGGAAAAAAGACAAAACAGTAGATCCACTCCTACTGACATTTGAACAAACAAAATGTGTGCAAATAATAAAAAAAAAGTGCATTCATATTGAAGTTTCTGCCAACAAAATTTGTTAAGAGAAAAATAATGAAAATCCTAATTTTGATAGTTGGACATCCAAAAATGTTGGAAAATTAGAAAAATATAAATACTCATTTTGACATTTAGATAATCCTAAATGTAAAAAAATATTAAATAAATATCCACTCATTTTTATATTTGGACAGTTAAAATTTCGTTAAAATGATAATAGTAATAATCCACTTATTTTAACATTTAAACAGTCGCAAAACGTTAACATGAAAAAATAGACAAATCCACTCATTTTGAAACTTAGAACATCCAAAATATCAGATTGCTGCAAAAGTTGCTGCCCGATTTTCATTGTTAATATAAACTGACCGCAACTTGACAGTGATATTTGTTTTGGTGCCGAAATCTTGCGAGTCAGAGATTATTGAATGTTGACGTTTTGTCCATAAATTAATGCTGTGTTGTCATAAGAGGGTACATCCAAAATATATAAAAATGAGAAAATAATAAAAATCCATATTGAAATTTGCAACATCCAAAATCTGTTAAATAGAAAAATAAAATTATTTTCATTTTCATATTTAGAATTGACAAAATGTTTTAAAAGGAGAAGGAATTATAAAACACGATGAATGCACGGTGTTTTATAATTGTGTTAAAATAAAAATAGTAAAAATCTTCACATTTTGTTAAATTAGAAAAATATAAATATGATATTGAAATTTAAAATATATAGAAAATGGCAAAATGAGAAATTATTAAAAAATCTACACACTTTGATATTTCGAACGTTTAAGTAAGTTAAAATAGAGAAATAATACAAATCCGTACATTTTAATAATGAAACCCGAAAATGTACTAAAAAAATCAAAATCTATGCATTTGAATATATGTACCTTCCAAAATCCACACCTTTCAGCATTCATAGTCTTATATATCTTCAAATGAAGACTTCAAATTCCAATAATAAAGCCAGACATTATGACTGTTCATAGGTCAAAAAATAGGGACCGAAAAAAGTTAGAAAAATAATAAAAATTCACCCATCGACATTGAAAAAGTGTTAATATGAAATAGAACAAATAGAATAATCATCTCCTTTTGACACTTCAACCAGCCATAATTTGTTTAAGAGAAATAATAAACATCTAGCGATATTCAATCATCTCATTTTTATATTACGACAATCTAAATATGGTAAAATGAGAAAAATAATGAGAATTCACATTAAAATTTCGACCGTCGAAAATAACTTAAAAAGTAAAAAGATAAATTCCTATTGTTTTGGTATTTAGACTGACCAGATTTTGTTAAAATGAGGAAAATATCAAAACTTCAATCATTTTGAGATTTGAACCGTCGAAGTTCCATAATGTGAAAAAAAATATCAATTCACATAGACATTTGACGAGTTAAAAGAAAAATAATAGAAGTGCATACATATTGAAGTTTGAAATGTGCACAATGCGTGAAAATCAGAACTAAATAAAAATCCATTCATATTGATATTTGGGCCGCCTGGAAAAAAGTAATTCTAAACCATGTATACAGATATTTGAAAACATCTACAAGTTTTAAAATGAGAAGATAATTAAAATATACTTTTTCACAGTAAGAGTAGAAGCTCATCTCTTGTTTCCTGTTTCAGATTTGGTTTCTGGTTCCTTTTAAATCCTACTTAACTATACGTCTAACGTCTCTGTCTAAACTCTCAAAATTTTACTATTGTTGGTTTCTGGTTCCTTCTAAAGTTTTTCCTTCTCATTCACGTTCAGTAGCCTATTGTCTCGTTATCGCCTTGCTAATTGATTAATTATTGTCTCGTTATCGCCTTGGTTAATTGATTAATATATATATATATGTATATGTGTGTGTGGATAGATAGATAGAGAGAGAGAGAGAGAGAGAGAGAGAATTTGAAACTGCCGAAATGTTAAAAGACAAACAATTAAATCTTACTGAAATTTGAGATGTAGAAAACATGGTAAAAATGAAAAAAATAATGAAAATTTAATCATATTGACTGCACCGGATGAGCTAAAAACCCACGCATATTGAAATTTGACACGTCCCTAAAACAGTAAAAAAAATGAGAAATGATAAAATTTCACATATATTGACGTCTGGAGCATTCAAAACGTGTTCAGAAAAATAATAAAAATGCACCAATATTGTAATTTGAAACGCAAAAATATGATGAAATAAGACAAATCATAAAATTTAGACATTTGAACCGACAAAATATACGAAAATCAGTAAAATAATAAAAATCGACTCAAATATAAATGTCAAAATAAAATAAATAAAAATCCACTCCTTTTCCCATGTGCACCGGCCAAATTGTTTTACAATGAGAAAAATAATAAAAACCTACCCGCATAAATATTCAGAGTGTCATAAATGTCGCATAATGAAAAATATAAAAAGCCATCATATTGAAATATGCACCGAAAAATATTATAAAATGCGAAAAGCAAAAATCTCCGCCTATTGACAATTGGACAGTTCAAAATATGTTAAAATGAGAAAACAAATATGCGTTCATATTAAAATGAGCTGTTCAAAATATCTTAATAAGAAAGCAAATTTTGACATTTGTAACAGACAAAATGTAGGAAAATGAGAAAAATAATTTAAAATAACGTTCAATTCGACATTTGAACCTTCTAAAATGTAATAAAATGAGAATAAATTTCAATTTTGATATTTGAACTGTCCAAAATGTGTCAGAGTATGAAAAATATTAAATATCTATTCATTAATATTTGGAGTCAAGAATGTGCTAAATTAAGAAAAATAATAACAATCAACTCGTACAGGACAAAATGTATTAAAATGAGAAAATTTCAGAAAATCCACTCATTTTGACATTTGCACACTGCAAAATTAGAAAAATATAATGAAAATCCACATATCTGAAATAACCAAACTATGCGAACATGTGAGAATTAAACTTAAAATTAAAGTTTAATCTGCATTTAAAGTTTAATTTGCATGTGTTAAAATATGAAAAATAAAAATCCTCCTAATTTGATATTAAGCGACTTAAATCTTTTAAAAGTTGAAAAAATAAAATCCACTCACATTTTAATTTGAAACATGAAAAGTATTAAGAAAAAATTAAAACCTGGTTGATATTTCGAGAATCCAAAATTAAATAAATGAGTAAAATTATAAAACTTCGCTTAGTGACATTTCGACTATGCAAAATAGGTTACAAAATACACACATTGACATTCGAAGCAACAAAATAAGTTAAAATGTGAAAAAAAATAATTTCACAGGTCAGACTTGTATCTTCCAAAATGAGTTAAATAAAAAAAATTAGTATGAATTCCTATATTTGTTGAGTCCAAAATGACTTAAGAAAAAAATAAAAAATTGTTTTCGTATTTAAATTTGAAACATGCTAAAATGAGAAATAATTATAATCCGCACATTCTGAATTTTGAAAGATCCAAAACCTGTTAGAATGAGAAATCTGTATCGTACAGAATGTGCTAAATGCGTAAAATATTAATAACCAAACAATTTGAATCGGGAAAATGTGGAAGTCCGCTCATATTTAAATTTGAACCATTCAACGCGTATTAAAATGAGAAAAAAGAACTCACTTATTTTGACATTTGTATCAGTCAAAATACTAACAATCAATTCGTATTGACACACAGAAAGACCAAAATGTATGAAATAAGAATCTAATCATAAAATTGAAATGTCCAAAATGTGTTAAAATGAGTTAGATAATAATGTCGAGAAAATGCTCCTGATTCCTCAAACGAACACAGACTGGTCAGGTCGAGCAAAAGAAAAGCAATAACACTTACCTTAAGTTGCAAAATAGATTGTTATACGTTGCGAAAAACGGCAATCTGATAATTTGATAACATGGAATTTAAAAAAAAATATATAGATTCCTTTATACAACTTCAGGGATCTCATGGTAACCCTTTCACGTGACCACTGTAACTATAAAAGATTAGTAAATATAATAAGATTTTCTTTAGTAAGAGTTTCAGCAACATAAGGTCTGTACACTGCTCCTTCCCGCCTAAGTCAATTTCTCCACAGTAAATCCAATATTACTTTTGTCATTTAACAATAACAAATATATGCAAATATCGACATTTTAACTGTCCAATGTTTAAAAAATTCACTTACACTGTGCACTAACCAATGTATTTTCGAATTTGAAAAATAAACATTTGAATCGCCCAAAATGTGTTCAAATAAGAAAAATAAAAATCAACACGAACAATTTTAAAATCAGAAAAAAGAAAAATACATTCATATTGTCATTTACACCCCAAAAATGTGTTTGAATGTAAGATTGTAAAAATTCACTTATTCTTATATTAGGACCTTCCAAATGTGTTAAAATATGAGAAATGTATTATTTTGTTTAATTAAACAGTCGGAAATGTGTTAAAATGAGAAAACTAAAAAACATACTCATATTGAAATTTGAACATTCCAAAATGAGTTAAAATGAGAAAAATCTTTGATTTTTATATTTAGAATATTTAGATATTGTGATTTTTAATTTTCACACTTATTTGTGTTCAAAATTAAAAAGTATTAAAATTAAAGGGTTAAAATTAAAAAGCGTTAAAATTATAAAAAATATAAAACGCCACTCGTATTACATTTCAAGCATCCAACATGTTAAAATGAGAAAAATAAAACCCACTTATATTGACATTAAGTTGAAATGGAAAAATGACGAACGTTCACTAATTTTTTAAAGAAAGGTTCAAAATATGCTAAATTGAGAAAGAAAATCTGTATATGTCATTTGAAACAACAAAATGTGTCGAGATGGGAAAAATAATAAATTCACTGACAAAATATGTAAAGATCCATGCATTTCGAAGTTTGAACTATCCAAAATGAGTAAAAAAAAAAAAAATGAAAAAAGAAAAATATACACTCGCTGTGATATCTAAACCCTGGGAGATACATTAAAATGAGAAAATTAATATAAATCCACTTATTTTTACATTTGGACAACATAAAAAAAAGAAAATAAATTAAAAAAAATCTTATTGACACACAGACCATCTAAAATTGAAGAAAAAAGTAATGAAAAACTCATTTTTACTGTCCTATATGTCTTCAAATAAGAAAAATAAACATTTCATAATTGTTACTTTTGAAGTATCAAAGAAATATTTAAATGAAACAAAAAAATATTAAGAAAAATCACATTTTTTTTTACATCTGGATCATCCATAAATAATATAAAATAAAAATCCAGTAAATTTAAAAATGAAATTCCAAGATATGTTAAACCCCGGGTCAGGGTGGACCTGGGAGCAACAATTAAGACGTGGTTCCACGCTCCACAAAACCTTGCTGCCGGATGTAGTTTATCGTCATATCCAGGGCGATTCTTGAGCCAGTCACGCTTTATGGCCAATACTCTTCCCGTACCAAACAAGCTGACATAGACATCAGTGGCTACGTAGTGCAAGGTTGAAAGCTAAAACTGAAGGTTTTATCCTTGCTGCACAGGACCAATGCTTGCTAACTAGGAATTATCAAGCACATATACTGTCAGCCCAAAATGCAGATTCTGTGATAAATATCCAGAAACGATTGATCATCTTGTATCAGGTTGCACAATATCTGCACTGGAAAATCTGCAACTTCTACGGGAAGGAAACTGAAAGAAAATGGTATGAACACCACCCAAACCCGCTTACGGAGATAGGACCTGTTACAATTCTATGGGACTACACAATACACACTGACAGAACAATCAAAGCCAACCGCCCAGATATTGTTATTAAAGACCACAAAAAAGTGCCTCCTTATTGATATGGCAGTCCCTGCTGACTGCAATGTATCTTTGAAGATATTCAAAAAGCTGTCAAAATACAAGGACCTTGAAATAGAAATCTCGAAAATGTGGCACATGGGAACATCAACAATCCCTGTTGTAGTTGGAGCCCTAGGACTGGTTGGAAGAGATTGCAGTAGATTAATTGAAGGGATTCCTGGAAGTCCATGCCTCAAGGAGATACAAAATTTGTTCTGATAAGTACAGTCCACATTTTGCGAAGGGTTTTATCTATGTAATATTTTTTTTGTATTATTTTTTTTCTAACTTAGGTCCCTGGGCGGGATCCGGAAAGAAATGAGTAAACGCCAGAAATCAAAGAAAATATTATTATTAATAATAATAAGCCAGTCATTTTAACATTTATACAGTCAATAATGTTTCAAAATGAAAAATAACAAAATCCTCTCATACTGATATTTGAATCGTGGAAAATATGAGGAAAATAAGAAATATCCGCTGCTACTGAAAATTGAGATATCCTAAATATGGTACCCTTAGAAAAATAATAAAAAAACACTCATTTTATATTATAACCCCTTTTACCGTCGCCTACACCCGGTGTTATGAACACATTTAGTGGTCCCTTCCTCAGGGTCTCTGGACGATGTTTTAATCACAGGAATAACTCTGCACTCGTTAATGCTGACGCAGGTCCAAGCTGGTTATTGGTCACTGGTCGCTTCGATCCACACCAACTCTGTCCGCGTTGTGTTCTTTATCTTAGAACAGGTGGAAAATCAAATGTTGTAATAATCGTAGCGCTGATTCGAGCCGTGGCGGCTGCTACGTTAAGGGACGAAATATCTTCACAACGAAGAAATACAAACGAAAGATTCATTGGGTTAATCTTCAATTGGTTTTTATCATTCTTGCTACAATAAATAACCCTTCTCACATCAATCTCTATAGTGATACTGTCTCTCGTCTAATATTTGGGATTCAAAGTTCTTTAGAATCATGAAATCTGGTGTTAGCGGACATGGATACCAGAGCCACTCGATGCGGGATTCGCAACCCAAGTCTTTCAGCTCTCCAAGCTATCTGCTTATATGCATTTCGTTCCAAAACTGGCGTGGGGCCGATGGGTTCTGGGGATTCGTTGATTCTTCAATTTTCACATTAATCCCAATAAGGGTTCTTTGTTCCCTATTTCTGGTTTCTTAATCAACTTTCCAAATTTGGAGAATTATCCACCTTCTTGGGATGAGTCACAGGGACTGCTCCTCACCCAACAATCTGCTTTACTTTATATCTCGCACCATCACTCCACACAGACATTGCCAAATTCTCCCTCTTCCTCCTTAGCATACCTCCCATGGCAGTCATAACTGTCTATGTGGCAAATCTAATTCTTCAAATCTAAAGCGAAATGGCGTAGTTTTCTTGACTAATGCATGGAATAATAATGCAACACAAAATGTACTTAGAACAAAATGTATTGAAACAAGAAAGTGTACACAATATTTACATATAGTCTTTTGTATATTCCTGGTAAGACCGTTCCTGGAGAATGTGTTGACTGAGTCGCAGTCGGGCAGAGTCTCTGGTTGAATCTCTTGATTCCTCCTCTCTTCCCGGTACCAACCATATTTATATGGTCGGTACTCCACTATGCAAATTAGGTGGATCCTACCACAACACCCCCTCCCAAGCCTTGGAATCCCTTTTGGATTTCAAACTGGCTTCCTATATGGGTTGATGATTATGGCTATTTCTTTGTAGATCCATTTGCATACTTCATATGCATATGTCCATCCGCTTAATTTTAATATTTTTTCCGTTTTGGATTCACGTCCAATGGGTCCGTGAACTTTCGTTTCCTACCGGATCTTCTCGGTTCAGGAGTATTCTGCGGAGGTTCTACTTGAAACATATCATACATTACCTCAATGGGATCTTCCTCCTCATCCGGTATACTCTCTTCATGCTCTATAACGTAACATTTTTTTAAGTTGATTCTGGTGCCTTTTTATGAGTATTCTTCGGCCCTTTAATTATGTAAACCAGGTCACCGATTCTCTTGTCCACTATGCCTCGCTCCCAGAACTCAACGTTGTTTTTTGTAGCACTTGAAAAACACCTTCTCTCCGGAGGTGTATCTTTTTCTCGCTGTATACATAGTATTCTTTTACTCTATTTTTTTTCCTGGCAAAAGTTTGTCAAACACTGACTTAACTTTCCTAGCGAACGTTAGTTCAGCTGGTGCCATGTTTGAGTGTGTTCTCTGGTTTGGCGTGATTCTGTATACTTGTAGGAATTGCTGAAGCGCCTTTTCCGTTGGAACTCCTGAGGCTTTCTTCAGAGCGCGCTTTAAAGTATCGACAAATCTTTCTGCGAGTCCATTGGACCTCGGATGATATGGCGGCGTCGTTATGTGGTTAATTTGATATAACTCACAAAATTCCTTAAATTCTTCAGAAGTGAATTGTGTACTATTGTCACTCACAATACACTCTGGCACACCGAACCGTGCAAATAGTTCATGCAAAAAAGTTGTTGTGGTATTGACGTAGGCTTTTTGCAGCGTAGTACTTCCGGCCATTTTGTAAAAACTATCTACCACTATTAAGTAGTAATAATCTTCTACTGGACCAGCGAAATCAATGTGTAATCTTGTCCACGGATGATCCGTCTTGGGCCATGGTTTGTGTACTATAGGTGGTGCCTTTAGCTGCTAACGCACACCCTTTTTACATCGATGAACCATGTTTGCGATATCCACATCCATTCCTTTCCAATATACAAAGTTTCGCATTAAGCTTTTTGTTCTATTAACCCCCGGGTGACCCATATGAAAGTCCCGTAGTATTCTTTTTTTTCTGCAACTTTTTTGGTACTACTACTCTCTCACCATATAATAAAACTCCTTCACCTATTGAATAAATCTCCTGCACTTTTTGGTCATTTGCTACCATTTTGCTTTTTATTTCTAAAATGAAATCATCGCTTTCAGCTTCTTTTTTAATTTCCTTTAGTGTAACCGGTAGCTCTCTTACAATGTTGTTTACCATGCTTTTCACCTCATAATCTGCTCTGATATTTGCAATAATTGATTCTTCGAATCTTTCTTCTTGACTCGGTACGAGTCTTGATAAACTATCCTCATGAATTATATTTTTTTGATGATAGGTGCTTTATGTGAAAATCATAATTGAGAAGAATGGTTCCCATCTCAACAGACGATTTGCCGTATAAACGGGTAACCCTTTCTTTGAACCAAAAATAGTGATCAGTGGTTTATGATCCGTTTCAAGCATAAAATGTCTGCCGTGGATGTATCTGTGAAATTTTGTTATGGCAAAAATGATACTCAACGCCTCTTTTTCGATTTGTGAGTAACTTCTTTCTCCTGGGAGTAAAGTTCTCGAAGCATGTGCAATTGGTTTTCTAGAACCATCTGGCATTATGTGTTGAATACACGCTCCTATCCCGTATGAACTGGCGTCACTTGCCACTACAATATCCAGTTTTGGATTGTAATGGGTTAAAAAGAGGTCGGACGTAAGCATTCTCTTTATTTCATCAAAGGCTTTCTGACATTCTACCGTCCATTCCCATGCCTTGTCTTTTTTTAGCAGTTCATTCAACGGAGCTCTTAGATTGTACATTCCTTTAATGAACGCTTGATAATAATTTGCGAGCCCCAGAAAACTCTGTAGCATCGCCACATTAGTGGGCGTCGGCATGTCTCTAATCGCAATGGACCTTTCCGGATCTGGAAATCTGCCCTTTTTGTTGATTATGTGACCTAAATACTTAATTTCCTCCAAACCAAATTCGCACTTTGACTCTTTGACTTTAAAACCAAAGTCCTGAATCTTTTTAAATACTTGATTGAGATGCTCTCGATGTTCGTCGACGGTTTCGCTCCTTACTATGATGTCGTCTAAGTAGGCACGCAAAGTCTAAATCATTCAACATGACGTCCATAGCTTGTTGAAAAAAATGGCTGGTGCCACTTTAATACCAAAAGGAAGCCTGTTGTACTTGAATAACCCTCTATGCGTGTTTATCCCTAGTAACTTCGAACATTCCTCTTCGACGGGAATTTGGAGATAGGCATCTGATAAGTCGATTTTTGAAAATATAACTCCACCATTTAGCTTGTTAAAAATCTCCTCCGGACTCGGTAACGGGTAATGGTAGTCCTTAATTACCGAGTTCAACCCTGTCGAAAAATCAACGCAGACTCTGACTTGGTTTGATTTCTTTTTTATGCACACAATCGGCGCAGACCATGAATTAGATTCTACTTTCGAAATAATTCCCATTTTTTTCCAACCTATCAAGTTCTTCGTTAATTTTCTCTACACTTGCGAAAGGCACGTTACGTTTCTTTTTAAAAATTGGCATAGTATTTTCCTTTAATTCAAATTTAGCTTCAAACTTGTTACATCTTCCAAGACCAGGTGTGAAGGTTTCCGGAAACTTTTTCTTTAATTCATCTTTAATGTCCTGTCTTGTTTGCGTATTACTTTCTACTTTTCTGCAGAATGAGTTTAACGGTTTATCCCACAATTCGAATGTTTCAATAAAATCTGTACCCATCAAGTTTTCCCATTTTTCAGAATGAAAACTTTTATTTTTTTTACTATCCTGTTCAATTTCATGGGAAGTACAACCTCGCCTTCGAAGTTAATTTCCTTTCCAGTTACCGTTCGAGCGCATTTCGTTGACTTCATTATTGTAGGCCTTTTTAAAATTTTCCATGTTTTATAGTTCATTATTGTTAAATCTGAACCCGAATCGAGTTGAAATTTGATATTCTTTTTTAAATATTTCAGTCGTCACATATTTCCTCAAATCTCTATCTGATTTTATATTTGAATTTGTTTGTCTAATTCGGCTATTGACTTTTTTTTCGTTTTACAACACGATCCTTTGTGTCCATTCTTGTGGCACACGAAACATTTCTTATTTCTATATGGGCAATTTACCTCCCAGTGTCTTTCGTTGCAACGTCTACAATTATATGGTGGAACCTTTTTTTTCCTCCTCGTTCTTTTCATTTAATTTTTCTTGTCTATTTTTAAAATACGCCGAATTTTTACTCCAATTTTTTGCTGATGGGTAATTTGACTGTTTTTTTTATTTTTTTAATATAAGCAATGCCAGCTTCTTCGATTTTTTGAGACTCTTTCTTTAAACTTACGGCCCGCTGACACTCCTCTGCTAACTTTTGTAGGGTAAGGTTTTGTTCAGATTCGAGTTTAGCCAAAACTCTACGTCTTATTTCGGCACTCTTACTGGATACCAGTCCTTGAGCAAAAATTAAACACTTGAATTCTTCAACCGTAATCTCTGCCAATCTGAAATTGTCACAATGTCTATTCACTATAGATGCATATGTTAAGTAATCCTGATCGTCGGATTTAGCGACATTCATGCATAACCATCGCTTATGCCAAAGCGACATATTTGCTCCAAACAACTCCTTTAGCAATTTCACTGTTTCCGAGAATTCCAATTCATTCGTTCTTCTCAGTAGAATAAAATCTACAAATTTGCTATGTTCTGCTGTATCTAGCTTTCTTAGTAATAGACTGACTTTTCTTGAATTCGACCAGTTTTCACAGTCTGTGTAGAAAATATCTTCATATCGTTTAAAGTACGCTTCAAACGTTTTTTTTTTTTTTTCGTCTGGCACATAGTTGAAAGTTTCCAGCGAATTAAATATGATGTTATTAGAATATGAAGAATTTCCTTCATTTGCCTGATTGTTGTTTAATTTCTCCAGTGTTAACTTTTGAATTTCTAAAACCTTGATCTGCATTTCTTCCTGTTTTCCCAGTCTTTCCTCTTGCTTTTTCTTGATATTTTTGCTTGATATTTTTTTTGCTGTCTTTCCTCTTGCTTTTCTTGATATTTTTGCTGTTTTTCTCTTGCTTTTCTTGATTATCTGTTGTTCCCTTTATTAATAAGGCAAACTGTTCACTTTGACGTTGCTGACTCAACTGCTGGGATTTGAATAATTCAGATATGACTTTGGATAATTCATCCATCTTTTGCTAATAGTGTTCATGCAACAAAGAATATACTTTTAATTTGTGTATCCACGGATATAATATAATCTGACCAGAAAAATCGAAACAACTTACGACTTTTTTATTTTATGTCTTGCTTTATAAAATATTGTTGAGCAAAAAAAAAAAAAAATTTTTTTTTTTTTTTTTTAAAGTTCGTTACCTTTCAAAGTCGACACGATGTATTTGTGCGCCTTTTAAATCCATGCATGTTTTTGTAGTCGGCCCGTTTTTTTTTTTTTTTTTTTTAAATCACCGTTATTCGTTTACGACACCTTTCAAATTTTTCTGAGTGAACGTTCCTTTATGCTTAGTCGTCCTTTAACGAGTTCTAAATATCCAGAAATTCAGAATCCTTCGCCGTTCCATTAGATGTTGGACTTTTAATTAATAATTTTTTCCTTCAGCCTGGGTTCTTCAATGACTTGTCCCAATTGTTGAAGGCTATCAATTATCAATTCTTTTTTTTTTCGTATAGTTCTTTCTACCTCGTCGCCATTGTTGAAACTTGACTAATGCATGGAATAATAATGCAACACAAAATGTACTTAGAACAAAATGTATTGAAACAAGAAAGTGTACACAATATTTACATATAGTCTTTTGTATATTCCTGGTAAGACCGTTCCTGGAGAATGTGTTGACTGAGTCGCAGTCGGGCAGAGTCTCTGGTTGAATCTCTTGATTCCTCCTCTCTTCCCGGTACCAACCATATTTATATGGTCGGTACTCCACTATGCAAATTAGGTGGATCCTACCACAACAAAGAAATCCAGATGGTCCCATTTTCACCAAACGAAAAAGTCTCCAAATCTCTATCTTCCAGCTTATTATTCCATTTTTAGGCTTAACGTTTTAAATGCTGCTTTAATTAATATTTAAATTTTATTAATTTATCAGTGTCACATCATTACTAGTCAGAAATATGCTAAAATAAGAAATAATGAAGAATAAACACATTGACATTAAACAAAACGAAAAAATCCCCAATATGAAAAAAAAAAAATAAAATATATACACACTGATATATTGAGCGCCGAAAATCTCTTTAAAATGAAAACAAAAATTCTCTCGTAAAAATTGAAACGTCCAAAGTACGTTAAAATGAAATAAATCTTTTCCGATTAATCGTGAGGGATACATCTAAAAATGATTGTTAAAATTGCCATAAATCATGAATATCTTTTTGATTTTAAATTTTCAAAACATCCCAAAAGAATTAATATGTGAAAAAAAAAATACAAATTCACACATTCAATTTTCAACTGTTCACAATTTGATAAAATGAGAAATGGAAAAGTTCAGTGCTATTAACGTTGGACTGTCAAAATGTGGTAGAATGAGGACAATTTTAAGAATGCACTCGTATTGAAATCAAACGTCCAAATGTTACGTGTGAAAGCAAAATAATAATGCACGCTTATAGATATTTGAAACAACGAAAATATTTTAAAGTCGGAACAAAAATGTAAATCCTCTCATAGGAACACTTGGAGATACAGAGAGGTTAAAATAAGATAATAAAAATCCACTAATATTCACACTTAAAGAGTTCTAAAGGCATTAACATGTAAAAAGTTCACACATTTACACATTAAAATTTGAAGTGTTTAAATGACCTGCATTTATACATATATATATATATATATATATATATATATATATATATATATATATATATTTCCATACAATTGATTAGCAAACTGCCTTAAAACCTTCGATTTCAAAAATACATACCAAAAATGAACCGTCCAAAATTTAATTAAAAAAAGATACGTTTTTTGATGGCATATGAGAGTCAAAAAAAAAAGAATATGTTTTAATACAAATTGGTGATATGGCTTTTTCTAATGAAATAAAATTTTCAAAAAATAAGTCGCCTTATATTTAAATTTGAAACGTGTTAAAATTAGACAAATAATGAAAGTTAAGAGGTTTAAAATGTATCAAAATGAGAAAAATTAATTCCTATTGATATTTGTATCGGAAAAATTTGTGAAATTGGTAAAAATTATAAAAATACATTCATATTTAAATTTTCGTAGCCAAAATGTTAAAATAAAAAATAAAATTCCAGTCATTTTGATATGTACACCGTCCAAAATGTGCAACAGTGGTAAAATTAATAAAATAAACTTCTTGCAACATCTGAACGGTTGAAAATGTGATAAAATGAAAAAAAGAAATTCACTCATTTTAATATTTGAACAGTCGGTTTAAATGTGTTAAAAAGAAAAACAGGAAAACTCACTCATTTTGAAATTTGGATCGCTGAAAATAAGTTAAATGAGAAATTATAACAGTCCAATCATCGGCATTTAAACAGTCGAAAAAGTGGTTAAATGAGAAAAATAATAAAACAGTATGTGTTAAAATCAGAATAATAGTAAGTTTATTCATATTGATATTTGGAGATTCGGAAAATTGTTAAAAAATAAAAAAAATAAAACCCCACTTAATGAAATGTAAACCATTCAAAATGTGTTATGCGAAAAATAATAAAAAATGCACTCATTCTGACATTTGAGCAGTTCGATAATGTGTTAAAATACTCGCTGTTTCCTTCTATTATCTTCAGTGGGTCTTGTAAGTGTCAAATTCTCTAAGCTCTTTCTTTGCGTATCCTAAAAATGTCACCTGTTTCTTTCTAATTCTAAATATAAGTGTCTTTTTCGTTTCCATTCTTTTTAAAACTTCCTCGTTGGTTACATGCTACGTTCATGGTATTACCATCATTCTTCTGTAAAACCACATTTGTTGCCTCAAGTCTCCTTTTCTGTGAAGAAATTGTCCAGCATTCACTACTACATAAGATGATTTATATTACATAGCACTACATCACTCTTCTTTGTTTCTAGCGAAATTTTCCTGTTAATACTTTGTATATATTTTGGAAGGCATCTTTCGCTATTTCGATACGCCATCGGATTTCGGTGTCAAAATTTCAATACCCCTTTAAACACTTCCTGAATATTCAAATTTCTGTGCTGGCTTGATTTTGACATGGAAATTCAGTAACTTGCGTCTTGTGCTGTTGTTATTGATAACCATACGTTCTGCTTAATTGATAGTTAATCATTTTCCGGCTTGCTTTTACTACCTGGGCTAGGAGAATTTCTATAGTAACCTCCGATGTCAGTAGTTTTTAGTAGACGTGACTTTGGTAGAGGTATACCCTGGGTGTTTTTTAGATTACTTTTCATTAAATGAGTAATGAGCCACAAAATATGTCGAATATGGAGACACCAAAAAAAAAAGTAGCTCCTGAGTACTGAGAACCCTAGGCCACTACTAATTCCTGAAATCATACATTAGAGAGAAAGAGAGTGAAATAATCAAATTAAAACCCGCAGACAATACGAAATCAAATATTTATCACTTTCGTGCTGACGTGCTAAATTAATTTTCATCTTTAAAAGCTATTCTATCATAAAATCACTACTCTTTGCCTTCATATTTACTTTCCATCGTAAATTATTGTCATTAGTCATTATCAGTCACCTCTAATTGATTGTGTAACTGTTTTAGAACATTAGTATACAAACACTTTTCACTGTTGAGTTTATGCGGAAAAGTTTTTTTTTTACATTTTTGTAAAATTATGACAAAATCCTTTTCTGCTGCACTGACATAACATTGTAAATATTCACTATCTTTTCTCTCCCTTTGTGTGTGTATGAGTATGTGTGTGTATGTGTATATTTTGATAGTGAAGTCTGATTTCTTTTGTTTATATTATTAAAGGAGCACTTATGCTGCCTCCATCTATCTTTAAAATTATTCTTCGTGGACCCAATGTATATCATATTAGTGCTAGGGCTCTCTGTGGATGAAATAGTACATTGGTATACCACAGAATTAATACAACATTTATTTTCTAATGGGCAGTCTTCTAGGTATTAGACTTCACTATCAAAATATTTTTGGCACCTGAAGGAAACAAATAGAACACCAAAAGTTAAATGGAAAATCATTGATAAGGCTAGAACATGTAAAGCTTGGGATGACCCATGCCCTTTGTGCCTCCATGAAAAATTACACATTATTAAACTTCTAAATAATAATAATCTATTAAATAATAGACACGAGTTAACGGTTTTTTGTAGGCATCATCAGATTTTTGGTTTAAATCATTAGTTAAAATAAAAAAAAAAAAAAAAAAAAATTTATAATAACTTGTTTAACAAATAGCCCAATCTTCAGATTCATAGTAGGAATAATTAACTACAAACATGCATACAACATAACATCCTTCATAATCCATAGCCCAAATAAGTAGTTTAAATACCTTACATAATAGATAACCCTTTATAAGTCGTCAAAAAACAAACGTTACGAAAGTTGTTTTTTTTTTATATGCACAATTCCCTTTCATAATAAAATAAAATAAAATAAAATAAATAAATAAATCTCCATAGACAAACAAACTAGACGAAGGTTTATACATCTTCCATTTCATTTTAGACACCCTCACCTTTCCCCGACTTGACACCTTGAAAGTATCTCTATACCGCTACTTATTATTAACACCCTACACTCGCCTACCCAATTTAAACAATTCGCCCTTGCTGTTACCATGGAGATTTTGATTTCAATTTTTAAAACAAGTAAATTTCAGATATACCTTATTCCAACAAAAAATTCGCTTGAAGATGGAACGGAGCCCATTTTAATTTAAACTCAATTTAATTTAAAGGATTATATTGAAGTTTTCGGCTCTTGTTTTGAAACATGAGACCTCTTATGTAGCGATATGGAATCATATTTTTAAATAAATAATTATATATATATATATATATATATATATATATATATATATATAATCACAAAACAACAACATCGGATAATTTATTGATAAATCAAAAATTGTAAAAATACAATAAAATAAATTAATTTAACCAAACCTGAAGTCGTCAAGAAGGACAAAAGGAGTAGAATACTTTGCAAATTGGCAAGAAGATATTTAAAAAAATCAAAACTGGTCCAAGAAATACATGAAAATTGACTTTTCTAAAGTAATTTTCGCGGACGAATCTTGGTTGACACTCGATTAACCTAATGGATGAGCTGACGGATGGATTTTATCCGATGCAGATAAGCCTGTGCAAAAGAATGCAACAAGGAAGGAACAGTGTAATGATATGGACTGGGATTGTCGACAAAACCATTATTGGACCATTCAAAGTCGATGACGTAGTTAAACTGAGCAGTAATTTCATGCAGAAAACTTTCTTCATTCTTTCATTCTTCCAGTGTCACAAGTCCTCACTACGCATTTTCAAAGTGAAGTGTATACAATAATGCTCCTTCTCATTTATCTAAGATTATCAGTTCGTTCTTTTGGCGTAAAGGTTTTACTGGAAAGAAGATAATGGAATGACCACCGCCAAGTCATGATCAAAATCCAATCGAAAATTTATGGTAAATTCGGAAGATAAAATTATGTGAAGGTAGGAAACAATTTGACAACAAAGCAGGTATATGGGGAGCAATTAAATCCACCATATCGGAAATTGAATCTACTGAATTAAACAATTTAACAAAATCAATGGATAATAGATTGCTGGCTTTTATTGAGAAGAAGGGTCATTATAAATAATTCAAAGACTTATATGTTTGTTATTTTTTATATTATAGGTGTTGATCAATTGTTGGTGATTTTATCTTGTTATTGAAATCAAATTTTCTGATTTTGCATAATGACTTCAGACTGCAGTTTTTATAATAAATCCAATAACCTTAATAAAAAATGTTGAAACTACCTCAAAATTTAACTCATGCTTTATTTTGACGTTTAAGTTAATCGCTTAAGGTTTGACGAAGAATTTTCAAAGCACATTCGAGTTATTGAGGTTTTATGCGATTTGCATCATAGCGTCAAACGAATTGTATTTTCTTTTATATTTCAGGACTTTCCATATTATTTGTTATGGCTAAAATAAATAATAAATCCATTAATGTTTTCTAAACTTCAAAAATGTTTTGTTGCCTTTCCAAAATTGATTACCATCTTAAATATATTGTAATTTGGTTTTTACAGAGTAGCAAATAAGAGACTAAATTTGGTTTTAATCCTGAAACAGTGCAATTTCAATAATACTGGATTACGTGTCCGTATTTATTTTCTTTTAATTATTTAAAATATTTACTTGAATTTGTTAAATGCTATATCCCTTCAAGGCTTAAGCTAATTTAACTCTCTACTTGCTTTTGTTTATCATCTGTGAATTGCCATGTCTTCTTGGGAGAGATTATTAGAATTAGAACGATTTTGATTTCAAATATGTCTCTCTCCTGTACTACCCAAGGCTAGAGAACACGTTCTACAGTACTGATTAACACATAGCTGAAAGAAGAGATGAATCCATGTTTTTCCCAAGTGAATGCGAAGTTGAATACACCAGATTAAGCCAGGATTTGAACTCGTCTCGCCAATTCTATCTACTGAGTCGATAACGTTTACAGTAATGAAAGATTCGACCAAATTTATTATTAGAATAAAGGTATTTTCTCAATTATTATCTCAAATGTTTACATAAAAATATAGATTAAAAATATCTTACTATAACATTAACTTTATTCTTAGCAGGTTGCCATTTGTATCTTTAAGGCGACTATGAAATATCAGTATGGAACATTGTTATTTCATTACGTTGATAAAAGACTACAGAGGCATTTTTTAATCGGAATCACCCTATGCAAGGCAGTAAAGCCCAAGTAGTTACAGGTTGTGGAAGAATTAGGAACAGAAACATTAATAATGAACCAGAAGAGGAATGTGTAATCATGATGTTAATAATAAACCCCGCCAATCCTTAAAAACATCAATTAACAGGATGAAATCAATGCGGAACTTTAATAATATAAAACAGTCATTCATCCCAAGCTCTCACTCAAACACACAGTCATTCAAACACAACAAATATGAACATCACACTCGAAACAAAAGGCGCCCCGCATCCACCAGAGAACTGACATCACTGACAATGGGGAGGCGGGGAATTAAACTAAAGAAAGTGGGGGGCAGAAATAAAAGGGGCCAATTTTTTCAAGCTGGGTTCGTTCAACTTCTGGACTTCTGGTGCAGTCATACTTTATGAATCCGGGACGTCATCCTTAGAGCTGGTAGAGGGAATGGGGTTGTAGGGGTTATTGTCCTTGGGGGTCATCATGGGACTTGAGGACCCGCTGTTCAACTCTTCCCTCTTCTCCTACGAACGACACGCCATTCCCCTTCTTCCTTCTCCTTGTCCGCACTTGTGGAAGGCGTCGGAATGGGGGACGTAACCCAACCGAGGGATTGTCCACACCGGTCCGTGTCGCTGCTAGGCCCATTACAGGTGCCGCGGAACTAACAGTATCGGCCAGAGGGGGATTTTGGTCGCCTGCGACCAGAAGTTCAGAGGTGATCATTCTCTCCACACCTCCAACAAGTATGTTTTCTGTCGGTAACTTTGACCAGCATTTTCCAACCGCAAAAGTCCAAACAGTTGAAGACGTAGACCAAAAGATCGAGCATGATGTCAAAGCAGCATTCCCTGTTCAGGTTGTCGGAAGTCGCACTTAAAGTTTGGCCATACTGCATGAAGAATGCATCCAGGTTCTCTCTCGACACCTTAGGAGGGACTTCGAATACTGTCACTGGGTCTTCACCGATCCTCATACTCTGTCCGTAGGATGAAGTCTTTTGTTATTAACTCTCGCCTCGTCATCTGTGGGCAGACGTAAGACAACCAGTTCCTTTTATAACTCTTTAGCGATTTTATCACTGCGTTTTTTGTCAAGCGACAGATTTTTGTGCGTACGCTTGTCCACCATGCAGACCGATACCATTCTCTTTTCAAACATCTTAAAGTCCTGGATGTCTTCTAAAAGCCAATCTTCTTTTACAAGATTTTTGTAACTTTTAGCCCTTTCCATAAATTCCGCGATGTTTATAATACAACTTGGGCGAGGGGTCTTCCAGCATGAGAGCGCGATTCCCTGGCTGTCATGTTCTTCGGTGTCTCACTTGTATTCGATACATTCTTTCTTTATTGTCTTTAATTCTTTTGTCTTCGTTATTTTTTAGTTCTTTACTATTTACTTCTTCAGATGTTGGGAGGGCTCCACCTGCAATCCCCATCTTGTTTTTCTCTTATCGGGTGGGTCTGCCTTAGCAAAACATCCCAAATGGTGCTTTTTTTTTTACCTCCGACCGAATCCTCGACACAAATAAAACATTAGGTGGGAAAATTTCCTTGAAAATAAATTTTAAAATGTATTGTGAGTGGGGAAAGGGAAAGAAAACATCAACAAAAATAAACTTAAATCAAAAAGGAATTTCTGGTACAAGGAGAAGTTAGAAAAAAAACAATAAACAAGAGAAAAAAATTAACAATACAAAATAAAAGAATATGAAGAAAAAACTGTTTGATTTAATAAAAAAAACGAATAAAGGAAATAAAGTTGCTAATTTACAATAGATTGAAAATAAATAAATCAAAGAAATAAAACAATTTAAAATAAAACTTAGCCCAACGACAAAAAAAAAAAACTAAAAATAAAGTTCGCCAAAAGAAAAAAAGGCCAGCCAAAGTCGAAACAAAAAATTAAAGTTCACCGAAAATAAAATTCGGCTAATAAACAAAAAAAATAAAGTTTGACGAAAATAAAGTTCGACTAAACAAGTAATAAAAAATAAAATAAGCAAAAAACTGGGAAAAATAGAAGTTAACCCAGAGAAATAAAATTAAAACTCGATCGAAACCGAAGAGGGAAACTGAAAAGATTTAAAAAATAACAAGAAAATTAACTATTCAATGTCAAAACAAACAAAAAAAAATTCCTTTTTTAAAAATTTCGGTAAGTCTTTTTTTTTCTTAAATTACTGAAATAATAAATAAACGTTAACTATAAATTAAATGCAAATAAATTAAAACAAAAAAATAGTAGTCTAGTAAGACTTTGTCAAACCAGTCTAAAAATAATAATGGCGGCGAAAGGCGACAGTAAAACTGAATATAAAAAGACTAAAAATAAAAAATAGAAAAATTAAATTCAAACAAAAACGAATAAATGAATAAAGAAAAATTAAGTCAAAATAAACTTATCAACCAGTTTTGGGGCCAAAAATAAAGTTTTTTGTGCACGTTGTCTAAAAGATTACAATCAATCACAACTTCATCGTTAAGCCTCATCCGACAGCACTGGTCTGAAAGTAGGTCAGATAACTTCGAAAACGAGACTACCAAAGTACCATAGCGAAAATATCATACGAACAATTACCATGAAATATTTATAGAAAAAACATAGAAAAGCAACCATACGGCGGTGTGAAAGTGACTGAAGGCAGGCCGCCAGATCAGGACCAATAATATTGCTGATTCTTCTTTGGATTTTATCAAGGAGCTCAAGGTAAATAGCAGCGGTACCAGACCATATGTAGCAGCAATATTCTAAGTATCGACGAATGGTTGATTTATAGATATGCAAAATAGATTCTGTTTAGAAAAACTGCCTCGCACAACACAGTGAACCAACTTTCTTAGCAGCTGACCTTGCAATGGATTCTATATAGTCTTTCTACTTCATGTTGGGGGAGAAGGCGAAAACGAATCACTTTCCTGAAGGTTAGCATCAGTCATGCTAATGGAATACAGAGAGGGGTCTCTCAGATGATTAATAGAGAGAAGTTTAGTTTTGGAGTTGTTAATAAGATATCTTTTGCCTAAGTTAAAGACGGACTTGAGGTCGTAAAAAATAAAACTCCATAGTTTTATGAAACAACGTAGAGTAAAACTGTGACGATTTGTGGTCAAATGCAATACGAGTTAAGTGCTGACAAGTTCTCGCCTCAACCAAGAAGTAAATTACAAAATAAATTCTGATAAGTCATTTAGTCAGAATTTTGGAAATGGATAGGACCGGACCTAGAAATTTTCAGCAGTCCTTGGTAAACTGTATACATATGTGCACACAAACATACATACAAGTGTGAACATAGGTTTCATTCACGCAAATATTTTATTGTGTAAAGAAATAGTAGAATCAGTTTTAATCTGTAAACTTAAACACATTACCTTCAAATATCGATTTCTACTTCTTGCTTCAAATAACATATATGCATAAAACACATATACACTATATATAATAGTACATTATCTTTCCTTTATATCAGTTTAAACCATACTGATAATGATATAAAACTAAACGTCTACCGAAAAATAATTTCATAAATTTCGATTCCTACAGTAAAATAAAATTCAGGATAATTATAGATTTCAGGTCAAGAGCAGTTACAATTTATATCCCTCAATAAAAATACATTGTAAATATTTTTAACCCCCAATATCCTAATTATTTATTATATAATTCAAGGAGGAAATCTTACAAAATCCACAAAATAAGAAAATTCAAATAACCTTTATAAAACAAGGTATCATATTCAACCTATCGACTCAATAACGACTACAAGTGAGTATAATTTATCTAAAATTAATACAAATTTTTTACGACTACTTTAAAAACAATAATGGATTTAATTAGTGCAAAAACAAAATTATAACCTTGAACAGGGTTTTACAAAATAGGTTGTAAAATACTCCAGGAAATACATAGGAATTTTAATAAAATATTTTATGAAGATAAAAAAGATCTTTTACAAAACACTACACTCAATGCATTAGTCATTTATTGTGACAATAATTTTAACTTAAAGAATGTGGTTATGATTAAAAGAGAAATCAGTTTATTAGATCGAAATATATTTAATATCACTAATTTCAGAATCCTCACTGCAGTGAATTTACGCTCAGGAGTATACAACATATCTACTTCCCTCCGTTGATACAGCGTGGGATAATTAAAAGCAGTAGCGATGCTAATAAAAATAAAAGCAATAAAAAGCTGAATGAGATCGACTCATACAGATTAATTATACCAGGCGTCAAAATTGAAATAACCTGTCTATATCTCCCTTTTGACAGAAATAACTTGCAGATGTCTTCAGAGGCACTTGAGAGTTACGTGACAACCCATTAGCGAAAATAGTCAGTTGATAATTAGATTAGTTTCCCACGGAGGATAATGTACTTCTCGTGCGTCCTAAAGAGGAACCGTGGAGATACCACAGGTTTATTTTACAAAGTGTATACATCTTTATATGCGTTACACAAACTCTCCAATCACCGGAAGAGTTTTCTCAATTATCAATTCCTTCCTAGCAGGTAGGGTCAGGTAGGTAGTTATTAATGGCCAGTCTTTCGAGGCCCATGAGATTAATGTAAGTGTCCCCCAAAGTTTACTTCTCGATAGAATCCTCTTCCTGCTATATATCAATAATCTACCTAAGAGCATACTCCACTCTCTTGTGAATATCTATGCAGATTACAGCGATATATGAGGGTACCTCCGAATGATTAGAGAAATGATAATGGTGTGATGAATACAAAAATTGAGCATTGAGGAATGGAAAAACGTTATTTGCCCTGATGAGTCTTCTTTCACGTTTTCCTACAATCAGGTGTGTTTGTGTCTGGAGAACACTGCCGCGTGAATCCTATGATCCTGATTGCATAATCCCGACAGTCAAACATGGAGGGCGGCTCAGTAATGATTTGAACGGCAATTTCATGGTATTCTTCTGGTCTTATCATTATTCTTAATGGTAGAATTACTGCAGATAAATATCTCGACATTCTCAATGACAACATTCTTACAATGGCTACCACACTTTTGCCAGAAAGTTCCATATTCCAAGATAATGCACCCATACACACTGCAAAAAAGTGAAATCATGGTTTGATGAGCATCATAATTAAACATTTTCCATTGCCAGCATAATCACCTGATCTCAACATAATTAAACCATTATGAGAAATTCTAGAGCAGAGAGTGAGTCCCTGAAGCTTTCTGAGTTTCAAGATTTTGATTGAAGAATGAGAACGGCTTCCATATCTTACCTGGAGCTACCCAGTCCTTACTTCCCTGTTCAAAAGTGTCTACGTAGCAATGTGGGTGATTATTTGTTTTCCACCTTACCACCCGTTTCCCAGGGACGAAACGTTGCAAGCCCCTTACTATTCTACCGTTCTTATATTTCACTATATAACCGAGCTGAAGTTCTCATCTATTTTTTTTTTGTTTTTGCGTTTACTTTGAGAAATACATGGACCCATCTCTTCTCCACTGGCTGTGGGTTAAATAATTTCATGGATAAAAGCAATGGGAACCACTATTCTTTCCCAAGAAGGCGCAGTAATTCACAGATAAAAAAAAATGTGGAGAGACATTATCGCATATGTCTTTAAGAAAATACAAATAATTACAAACAATTAACTTGAAACAACTTTTGATATAATTTTTAAAAAGCGCGAGTGGGATTTTATAAACAGGACATAATTACTTTTTATTTTACTTAATTTTATTTTACTTAATTTTATTTTACTTAATTTTATTTTAAGATTTTGCAAATCAAAATTTGGGTACGTCTTTGTGGCCCGAACTTCAACAAATCTGGAAAATACGGTAAATAAACGCGTAGTCACAATCTTAGCAGTTTTATTACAGATTCTTCTTTGTTTCTTTTGTTTGAATTCACCTTTGGGAATCACTGTTTGGTACAAAAGATAAGCACGAACTTTATTATTATTATTATTAATATTATTATTAAGTAGTTGCATGGCTTATAACAGATGGATAATTTTAAATCTATTTAATTGCAATGATGTCCACAGTGACAGGATATAAAGTTCAACTGATGTCAATGTAGCTTGTAGCGGAAAAAATTAAGGCCAATTAGTGACACGGGATGGCTACCGAAAAAAAAAACAAAGGGTCATTTTCATTAGAAATGAATTCAACACGGAAGAATTTTTTTATATATATTTATATAAGGAATAACGTAGCTCACAAAAAACAAACTTACATTTAGGAGTATAAAGCTCTGAAAAGCATTTATGTTCTTAGAGTGAGTGCGTGTGTATGTGCGCGCGCACACACATACACACACACGCACACATACAGGTGGCTGAGTAAAATGTTAGTAGCCAGCCGCCCGAAGAAAATTTACTCAACGAGGACTAGACGTGAAGCTCTCACTACTATCAGAGAGAGAGAGAGAGAGAGAGAGAGAGAGAGAGAGAGAGAGAGAGAGAGATTATCTCTTTACTACCTCCTTTATAGTCCTAGTGGGCGTCTTAACAGACAAGATGGAGTGGGCAATCCCCATAAGCTCTTTTCAAAAGAAAAGCTTTTCTAATGTTGTAAGTATCATATTTAATAAAAACTTTCAATATTTGTCAAACATCTTTTATGCCAACCTATACAGGGAGGCAATACTAAGAGAACTAGAAGACCTACCAGGATTTATTATCGCTGGATAAAAGCTGAATGAGATCTACAGATATCACTGTGTTGATGCGAGACTTCGAAAGAAAACTGTAACAACAAGGTAGCAATGGTGAGATGAACATGACTATTGTAAGAAGACAGAATGTATATCTATCAGTTATGTTTGTGAGCTACGAACTGGAGAAATCAGAATCAAATAGATACACAAGTAGTTTAACTATCTTGGTTGTGTCGTAAGAGACAGTAGAAAATGTAGCACAGAAATTTCAAGGTGTATTGAAATAGCGGAATATGACCTCCAGATATTAAACAAAATATTAAGATAGAAAAAATGCTCGTTAAAAACAAACAAAAAAGAAGAAATGATACCAGTTTACAGTGACATTGCATTTTGTTTGGTGGATATGTCACATTGTGGTGACATTACGTTGCAAACTATTTTTCTGGACCAAAACTGACCACTCATCCACAACGTTATGGTAACTTTGCGAAGTGCTGTAGCTGAAAAATTCCACACATCAGAATACTTTTTCTTCATTTAACAATATGGATGAAAAAGTATATATTTTTTTTATTTTTTGTAATTGAGAATCACTAATTAGTGATTAATGCACGTTCTAATATCTGCCTGAAATTATCCTTTTTTTTTCTGTTAATGTAACGTTACCATGCAACACTGTGGAAACTCTGTAAAATACGTTTTTGCGACCTCTATGTAACGTTGAAGAAACATTGTAACAACGTCATTTTGTAAGCTGGGATTGCCCACGTCCTTGAAAGTGAGGTAAACTAGACACTCATATAAAAGACCCATGTGAAGTATGTGTATGTAGCATTAAGTGTTAATGGCGCGTAAAGTGGAATCAGCGAGCTATGTTCAAATTCCAGCCTGGTTTGTTGAGGAAGGCATGAATCCATCTCTTCTTCCTCTGCCAACTATAGGTTAAATAGCAGAGGAAGCTGAGCATTCTAGTCTTGAATATCAGCAAGTCTAGGATAATTAAAACCAAGGAGAAGGGGCCAAGAAACCTCTCCACTTATCTTTCCCAAGAAGTCATGGCAGTTCAAAAATCATAAAGAAAAGATATGAAAGTGCCATGATCGCTTACATTCTGAAAGTTTCATAGCATAAAAAACATACGAATAAATTCAGTCTTTCAATTTACGTCAAATTCAATACTGTTCACAAGGTCAATTTTCTAAACACCTATATTTTGTTTTTTTCTAAATTAATAGCGGTCATAGCATCTGACCTAATTATTACATTGGTTGTAAGTGTGTGGGTGAATATGATGTTTTTTTTCATGCACATCAGTGGTCACCAAATGATGTGGTGAATAGCAAAGTTTTTTCTTATGGCTGTCGAGGTTACCAAAATAATTTGGGGTCACTCACATCATAGCAGAAATAGCCTCGGGAAATAAAAACATACAGGAATAAAACGAAGTAACAGTGAAAGCCTGATAAATTGTACATAAATATCATACAATATACTTATTTTTATGTGTACCGGTGTGCGTATTTTTGGTTATAATGTTTTATGGTTGCATGTTATAAAAGGGAGCAGTTACTCCATATTATTACAAGCAATGTTGGTAGCGAAGAGATGAATTCAACATCTTTTGGCGAGATATCTGTATTTACGACAGGAACTGTTTTTGTTACAAAAAATTGGAGAAATTTTTATTTTATTATCTTTATTTTTTTATTTAATTAATTTTTATGGTTTTACTTGTTTCATTTTATTTTATTTTATTTATAATATTCATCATTATTATTATTTTATATTTTATTTTAATTTATTTATAATAATAATGTCCCTACAAGTGTACGCTTTTATTCCGTGTTCCCTAAAATGCCAACAAATAATTTTCTATTACACTACTTGATGACAATGTGTTATGCTGCGTGTGAAACGTAGAGATAGTTTAAATATAGTTTTTGAAGGCACACTCCCGTGCGCTTGTTGTACGTTTCTTCCAGTATATATTTGTGAAAGTATCTTTTCAGCACGAAGCTGTACATCCATAGCCTGAGTGCGTCTATGTCAAGGACAAGTAATGTGTGGAAGTAAACTTAGTTGATATGTCAATTACATAAACAAGCGATTAGCGGTCTAGAAACCAGTTTATAAGAGTAGGCGGGAATGGGTAGGGGGGTGCTCATGAGTCACACACAGCTAACAACTGCTAGTTTACCTCACTTCTAACCTGCCGACTTCGGAAAATACTACCGCTGCCATAGTTGTCTAAAAGGTTTTTTTTTGTTTTTTTTTTTACAATTTTATCTCTCTACTGCGTGAATTTATTCTCAGCCACTTTTTCCGGCTATGTTCGTACGCTTTTCTCATCACTAAAACTACAACCGATTTCCCCTCCGACACTTCGTTCTTCCACTCTTTGATACGAAGACTGAGAAATCTTCGTTTTAAAGAGAGAAAAAAAGATGATATTGTTAAACATTTGTCAGCTGGTCTGAAATAGTCAGGAGAATAAATGTTAACCCAAGGTCATTTATTATATCCTAAACATTGAAAATATTAACAATATTAAATTGTGATGTGTAGAGCTTTCCAGTCAGAAATGTGATACAGTGTAACCTGGATATAAGAGACCCGGATATAAGAGAAATCCGGATATAAGAGAGATTTTCTCTGGTCCCAAATTAGAGCCTGTGTTAATGTAAACAAAATAGACCAAACCCGGATATAAGAGAAACCCAGATATTCTTATTCTCCAGTCCCGACAACTCTCTTATATCCGGGTTACACTGTATTTTAAAATCTGAACAACACAGAATACAAGTACAGACTATATAAAATTGTATATGTAATTGTTCATTTGATATGTCAAAATGTTTTTTTTTTCTCTCAATCCAAATAATTCAACACGTGGATGTGAATGGACTGCAAAAGCGAGTAAAACAAAGGCCAGAAATAAGAGAATGTGAAATGCCACATTATATTAAATACCCATGTCTCGAAAAGTTATGATGAATCACCACGATTTGGCAAAACGTAACACATTCTTCGTCTGGCACATTTACGGTAGGTTGCTATAATGAAAAATTCTGCTTTGATTAAATCAACTAAACTTGGTTAAACACCTAAATAATATCTATTTAAAAAAAATCAATGTGCAATTATTTTTTATCCAAATACAACTGATTCACGGCTTATTAGAACCATATTGTTAATTAAAAATAAGAAATAATTATAATTTTAATGTTTATTAAAATTCCGCTGCTTATATGTGTCTTTACGAAACTAACATTACCCGCAGTCGGCGTATATATACATTTTCAAAATAGCGTGAAAAGTCGCACTATAGCGTTGGTATTATTAACTAACACTTAGTACTATTTCCAAACCAACGCAAACATATATTAGAGTACAATACGATCTTTTCGTGGAGTATTTCCATTATATTGTGTGTGGGAGTGTTGTTTACCTTAATCTGAACTGAAGAGCATCCGAACGAAACCAAAATGGCGGCGCTCAATTAGTAATCACCATCAGCATCATTATAGTTATTTCCAGTAAATGCCAATTTCCTATACCTAGCCCCCACAAACAGGTCAACACAGCAGGGCAGCAGTGCTACAACAATGCAGCTGTGAAAGCTTTAAGGTTTGGATACTTTTTCGAAAGAATAAAGCTTTTTGTTTTGAAGTTAGTAATTTGCGATGATCTTAAATTTGTTTCGTAACGTTAAATTTATTTTCATCATTCTAATTAACATATGATTGTTTTTTCTTTCTTATAATTATATTTTTATGTTGCTGTTTGTCATTACTTGTTCTTCATACAGTTGTACATTTCGCATTATACGCGTTGTATCAGTGTACATATGTCACACACAAATGTCCGCGAGAATGGATATAGAAAGTACAGAAACAAATACCGAGACAAAAAAAACAGCTTATCCCATCGATAGAATGAAAGTTTAGCCGATTAATTTGCTATCATTTATGCATTTAAATATAATTGCAAAATATAATATCTTTGGGTATTTAATTTGTTTATCTGACAAAACTAATTAACCATTTATCAGATTTAAGCTAAATGAAATAAGTTTTTCAGAATAGCATTAACAAAATTGTTTCCTTCCCGCATAATGGATCCATTTTAATAAAAATGAATCAATTGGGTCGCAAACTAATGGTTGCGACATAATTGCAGTTTAAAAAGTTTATAAATTTTGCTTTTGTGGGCCACACAAGAAACAACAGTCGTGCCATTAATTTTCGATATTACAAAATCAGTTTCATTGAATACTTTCTTTTTCTCTTTGCGGTCGTAGTAATGAACATGCCATATAACAAGAAAATCAAATCGTTCTATTGTGGTGTTGAAATTCCTAAGCCTTGAACATCGTAAAGGCAATACAAACACTTTTAACAAAACTTCCTTTACATCTACCGGTAATTCCAAATGAACTGTCTTCAGTTGTCTATACCGTTTCTACCGACCAAAGAAGCATTTCTAGCCGTAAAGGACCATAAAGATGACTTCCCCAATGATCCTGCATTTCGCCTAATCAACCCAATTAAAACTTAATCGGGTAAAATAAACCAAGGAATCTTACAAAAAGGGTGTAACTTATTAAGAATTGCTACGTAGGCTAATCAATGGAAGGAAACAAATTAGTGTATTTCTTGGTTCCATGGAATTAAAAATAAAAAGGCACGTTTTCATGAAATATGACATCAATGTTTTTTATCCGAAATGACTGTTTGAAATTTTAAATTTTGCTAAGGGCTTTGTTGATATCCAACCTGAACAGCAAAAGATAATATTGCATTGTCGTAAATCTGTGTTATTCCACAATGGCGAAGCATGGCTTAAGAAACAACACAAAGGCTCCTTCGATGTCCCGCAATGTTCATTCTAACGGTGCTGAAGTTTCAGAATTAATAGGCCTGTATATTTTAGATAAGATCAACGAAATAGTCCACATAAACAAACACTGACTCTATAGGGACGATGGGCTGATGATAGTGCCGGACAACAGAAGAGTAAATTAAAGAACAATAAAACTTCTTTTTAAACTCTTTAAGGGCCTCGAATTTGAAATTGAGGTCGATATGAACAAGAAAGTCATCTAATATTTGGATGTGGAATTAAATCTACAAACTGGTAGCATTTCACCTTACATGAAACCCAATACAAAATTGAGGTATGTGAATGCTGGATCTTGCTGGTGTAATCAAGCACATCTCAAAAGGAACAGAGTGCAGGCTAATCAGATATTCCTTTTGTAGAATCATTTTTGAAGAAAAGAGATAGAGTGCGAAATGGCGTTAAAAGAGGAGGAGGGACATAAATCAAAACTGGAATTTAAGCCTCAAATGAATCAACAAATGAGGAATGAAAGGAGAAAAAGAAACATTTATGTTCAAATATATATAAAATATAGTCTTAAGGTATGCTATATTTATGGGTTAATGTGCTCAATATCAGGGATAGAGCGTATGTCCACTCATATATATATATATATATATATATATATATATATATTGTTACGTTAACCCCATATTTGTACCCTCACCTCAGATTTTATAAGTATATTTTCAGTACATTGTGTATTTGCGACGAAACATATAAATCTTAATAACTTCTTTATTTCTTGAATATGCAGATTGTGGGATATATTGTTTTTATACCCAGATGAGTCAGGGCCAGTTCTCGGAAAAGAACCTTCCCTTCTACTCCCATTTCCGACCTGGTCTCTGATGCGTAGGCCAAACAAACGCTGTTTGACAGATAGGTGCGAATGATATTAACCAAGTCCATAATCGTAGGCCAAAGGAACGCTGTTTGACAGATAAGTGCGAATGACATTAACAGGGTCCGTGAATGACGCATACTTTTTTGGGGGCCAACACGTGTTGACTCAACATATAGCAGTTTTCGTTTCGCACGTGTTGAGGTAACAACGATCACATATAGTTGCTGGCTATCGGAGGGATCGGACGTCACCAAAACCAGTCTTAGCTGTTTGCCATTAGAAGAAGCAGTTGTCACCAAAACCAGACTTCGTTGTTTGATGCCAGAAGAATTAGATGCCAACAAAAACCAAAGGACTGGCGCGAGAATATAGGAACAACATCCTCAACCCAAGTCGGCTACGTGATTTTTCTGTGTGTTCTCCTCGCCATCAACACGGATTGGACGTCGCCAGTCAAAAATCCATGTTAGAACATTGTCAATCCCATCCTTTACTTTCAGAGAAATGTATGAATATCCTTTTGATCAAACTGTACCCGATAATAGTCAATCGACGTCGATTCCAACCTTATGTAAGTTTCTGCATGTTTTTCCATATCTTATAATCTGCTATCTCTGTATTCATATGTATTTCGCCGCATTAGTATCTGTTTAATTGGTAACTTATCTCCCCCATCCCTTGTATTATTTAGTTTTCTTTTTCTTATATTCACACTTTGTGTATTCTATAAATAATTACTTTGTATCCTCGTGTCGTCTTCTGTTGTTCTGTGTCTGCGTATGGTTCATTTTCTCTCTGCGTTTACCGATGTCCGGAATTGGAGAATTCCCCTCCCAACGTTCTTTTCTTTATTTTTATATCAAACATTGGGATCTCTTAGTTATTTTTTTATTTTTATTTTCTCGTTGCGTCCCGGCTAGCGTAGTCCCAACGAAACCCCGGGCGTAAGAATATATATATATATATATATATATATATATATATATATATATATATATATATATAAAAGCTTTGTGCATTGTACTCACCCGCGGAGTTTATATAAACCAGATCCTAGAGAATATTATAAATGTAATTATGGTCGATTTGTTCGCAGCGTTGACCAGAGTATCCAACTGGACATCTGCGTGATAAAATGAATAGAAATGTGGACATAAAAGAATTTTAATTATTGAATATTATCCTAATAATTTTGAAATTTTAGCATTCATTAAACAGGTTCAAAAGAACATTGCTCCTCTCTTGACTAAATCTATATAACCATAATTCGAGTGAGAGGAATTATTAGTGCGGATTGAACTAAACAAACTCATTTGAATTCAGCCCACCGATTCCATTTTCCGAACCGATAACCATTATGCAACTCGCACATCCCTAAACCTAAGCTTTTTTATACGAACATGATTGGTTCAAGTAACGGCATTCTTAAACAATTCAAATCTAAACGTCTCTAGATTTTCCTTCTCAGTATCTGTGATACCAAGCATGACACACATTATACATAGGTACAAGCGTATTAATATATAAATAGAAAAGAGCTGTATGATCGTCGTATGATCCTACTACAAACATTTACCACGATAAAAGTGTTTTAAGATGTTAAAGCAAGCAAATCATTCGTGGTTAAGAAATTAAAACAGATTAACCAAATGCCATCATTAACAGGAACAATGACGAAGGGACATACTGGATTAAGATACAACCAAAACCCACACTACAGCAAAGCGAAGTGTAAGGAAAGACAAACTCCTCTAGGAAGAAGTGCGCGTATCAAACGTTTCTTCGTTACTAGAGTCAAGGTAGGTAGTATGCACAAGATGCGAAGGCGTTGTGCAGCGGGAAATAATTTGGTCCGATTAGTGGCGTCACGAATTCAACTGTGTCAATTTTACAATACAGCTTGTTTATGACTGACTTGTAAACCTGAATAAATGGGTACAAATAATGACCAACGTGTGCTTTGTGTAATGGAAGAGCATATACTAAGAAGTTATCTGATATCTCTACAAGAAGGACTTTATAGATGGCGCCATAATGAGGTCCTAACGATTTCAATGGTTGTAGAAAAGGCCATAAGAAACTTAATAACTGGAGAGAAAAGAAATAAAATGAGTAAAAGCTGAATGGAAAGGTCAGATGGAAGCCATAAGAAATTCAAATGTTCCAAACACGGTAGTAATGGTAGTTAAGATCTAAGATGTGTGGATCTAGGAAAACAAGTGCAATTCGTAAAACATTATTGAAACAACTCTTCGGTAGATATAAGTTTCTCAGCTGCAACTAGAAAACTCATAATATACGAATTAATAGTACAATGGGAGGTGACTATATTCCCATGTAACAAGAGAAGGCTTGGAAAATATCTAGAACTAAGTGAGATGTGCAAAAATAAAGGCTGGTAAACCTCGTACCAAGCCATAGAAGTCGAGTGCAGAGAATTTGTCGACAAATTATTAAGCATAACATTAAATCATAATGGAATAAGACAAATGGCAAATAAAATCTATATCAGAAAATACGGTGGATATCTAGGGAATGAGGCCTAAATAACACGAAAACATCGATTTGAACATGCACCATAAACAAGTTACTGACTTCGTTTTTTTTTGACAATGTAAACAAATTTACCTAATCCCGGCTGCAACAAACAAGGAAAACTTACAATTTAATGATACACAATCACTTTTTTTTCTTGTGATGATTTCAAATAGTATGGTAAACACCAAAATGTAGTTATTACAATTTATTTTTGATGTAATGGAATAACCTGTCACTCCCATGAGTGGCTACAACTACCTATAAGTTTCTGTAAGTCAACGGACTACAGAGACAAGCAGATAGGAACCCGGACGAGGCTATGCCGAAGGGCAGAGTCTCGTCCGGGGAGGTAGACGAATCCGATCCCGCTTATGCGGGGTTTACGGGGAATTTTTTTTTACGGGCTTGATTTCCTCCACATTAAACTCGGCCTTGTGCCACATTCTGCCCCGTGGGATGCTAGTAAATACTACGGGCTGGAATCTGTTATTCAGCTTTTGACTGCTGTCGAACTCTCTAACTTCGGGCAGAGAGGAACCCGGACGAGGCTATGCCGAAGGGCAGAGTTTCGTCCAGGGAGGTAGACAGACCCGAACCCGTTTATGCGGGGTTTACGGGGAATTTTTGGCCGAGCCTACGGGCTCGGATTGCCCCACATTAAATTCGGCCTTGTGCATCATCCTACCCACTGGGAAGGTTGGTAAATATTACTTGCTAGGATCTGTTGAGTACGACTCAGACTTACACGAGAACTACCGACCTTCCAATAGTAGCAGTCACTACTGGATTAACTTGCGACGACCTTGTGCATAACTGTTACCTTTATTCTTATTGTACTGGTTTTTTACAATAAACCTTTACTTATTTTATCCAGCTTATTTTTTAAGTATATATTCTTAATAGCACGGAATTAAGTAAAGTAACATTTTAATTAGATGCAAGTTAAATTAAAATTATTTTGTTTCTGTGCCTGTAGATATAAAGATATACATATGTGTGTTGGCACATATATAGGTATAAAAGAATATAGAAATAAATACCAAAATAAAACAAGACATATCAAAAGTCTGTCCGGAAAGAATTGGGACAGAAAGTTAGCGACATTAAATAAGCAAACGGAGACCTCAGAAATTAGGAAAACAATTGTCATTTGCTAAAAACAGAGAATCAAACTAAAAAAAGGCTCAGTCCAAGATTGGCGAACGAATCACTGATGCCGTTTGTGGTTCTGTTTTATTATATTATATTATATTATATACTTCCCACTACGTTTTCTACTAATATGAAGTGGAGTGACTTTATCGAATTAATTGCTACGTCTACTGCAAGGAAAGTTAGTTCACTGTGTCCTGTCAGAACATGTTTCTCGTCAGAATCCATATTATGGACTCTTAAGAAAAAAAAAAAATTTTATCAATAACAAGAATTCTTTGAAATTTTAAAAATTTTAATTGGAATAATTTATAATCTTTTAAACCATATAATTCTGTATTAATTAAACTTAATTTAAATTGATTGGGATCTTTTTTCTTCGAATCAGTAACACTTATAAATTCGTCCATATTAATTTGTGCTTATCAAATACGGGCAAATTAATAAATTATTCGTAGAAAAAAGATTCCAGTCAATTTAAACTTAGTTTGAAATAAGCTTGTGCTAACCACCACCACATTACATAAACACAGTACATAGACAAGCATTCATTGGTTAATCTACTCAAAACTAGCTCGCTGATTGGTCACTTCTGACCAATCAAACCGCCTACACGCGACAAATCTGTTTTCCCGCTCAATATGCTCTGAGCCTACCACGTGATACACGATCTTATAAAAACAAAACACGTGTAAGATCCCTCGTGTTTCTTTTCATTCATATTTCTCCTTGCTGCCAAGATGTAATCTTCAAGAACTCCCGCCCTGACTAATGCAGTCAGACGTAAAAGAACTTTACAACAATTCACGCAAGTACGAACTGTAAAATCTCTTCTGAACTTTTACCAACTTTACAACTCACAATTCCAAACATGCTAAAGGAACTTTATTATTCTAAACTACAGTTGAATAATTACTTCTTCTTTATGAGCTCAGATACAAATATTTCCTAGTCTAAGAGATACAACTCTGTCTAACCTTTCAGTTCACATGCATGTATATCAACTACTTAATAAATTCAATTGTTATATTTTGAAATCATTACATTCTGTTTTGTATTTTATACTATGTGCTATTTACGTCAAATATAAATTGCATTGCGTACACGCATTGTCCTTAATCCCACCTTTCCTAGCCAAAGTTAAATATATGTAGTACACACCCTTACAATATTGGTAACACTGTCGCTACAAGATAAAGTATTTTGCTTTTAATAATATTCAATTTAATCTATTAGCTTGGAATTAAAACTAAAATATTTTAAAAATCTGTTTTAACATCGGTGTAACTTTTTTCTTGAGGTACCTACATTTACTTAAGTATTGTGATATTTTTCATTATTCAAAAGCAATTAAATCATACTAATGCATAATATTTATTTCTAAAAATAACCTCAATTTTTATGTTTTAATTTTTTTGTATAGAAATAAAAAAAATAAAAATGTTGATGCTCGTATGATCAGTTTTCATTTTTCCCCCTTTTTTTTTTTTGAAAATAGAATTCCAGACACATATGAGTGTCTGTTTTAACTTATGGCAAAAATAATATATTCATTTTACAATACTACCAATACAATACAGCATAAGCGTCGAAAGATCTTTAAAACTCATTTTCATCATTTGTTATTTGTGGAGACATTTTAAATTTAAAAATGTTTCTTTTTGGTGACCATCGACATTTTATATTCTAAATTTGCTTCCTGTGTCTGATTTAAAACAGATTATCAGAACTTTATTTCCTGAGGATATATTATTTGTCGTGACATTTTGTATTCAACCGACACCCGTTCTCCTTCCTCAATGAATCATTCAATAAATTTCTTCTTCTCTTTCCCCTCTCATATTACACCTTTCATCCTCCTTCCCCCTACAGTCTTTGAATATATCCTCTCGTTCTTTTTGTACATTTATATATCTGTGAAACTTCTTCATTTTAACTTTCTTTCACATCAACTCATTGCTTTTTTATGTTTTTTGTTTCTCACTGTCTTCTATTTCTTCTTGTTTCCTTCTGTGTTCATTTCTCTTCCTTCGGAATTTTTTCATTCTTTTTTTCTTCTCTTCTCTTTAAATTATTTTACAAATTTTCTACCCCCCTCTCTCTCTCTCTCTCTCTCTCTCTATATATATATATATATATATATATATATATATATATATATATATGTGTGTGTGTGTGTGTGTGTGTGTGTGTGTGTGTGTGTGTGCAGACACACACGCGTACACACACTCATGAGCACAATTATTGGTACCCCTTGACAAAACTGAGTTTTTACTAAATTTTCCGCTAAAATTGGTGTTTACATAAATAATCTTTGGTCAATGAATGTATAATTGTTTAGGGAACACCAAACAAATATTAAATTTCCAAAAAAATTTTAATGTGCAAAACATAAAAAACACAATAATTTAATGATTCAGAATTATTGGCACCTCTATATCATTCAATGATTAACAATCAACAGTCTGTCCTTTATGCATAATAACTTCCTTTAATCTACGAGAGTAAATTTTCAATTCGCTTCAAGACATAGGTCAGAATGAATTTTACCTCCTTCTTCAATCGCACATTCTTCCAGCTGCTTCCAGTTAGATGACCTTCTTGTTTTCACTCTTTTCTTTAGCTCTCACTATCAAAACTTCTATCTTGTTTTCTTTCAACTAATTTTGGGTTAAAAGTGAAGTATGATTAGGATCATTATCCTCATGAAATTCCAATAACATTGCTTTGCCGATAACTTCAGGATTTTTTTAAAACATCGAGATAAGTCTCTTTTTTTTACCATTCATTCAATTCAAATCAATTTTCCAATGCCTTTAGCAGAAAAAATCAGCTCGGCAGAATTATGTTGCCTCCGCCATGTTTGATGGTAGGGATGGTATTCTTCGAATTTTAGGCTTCTCCCCTTTTCCTCAAAACGGTAGTGCTATTGTTGTAACCGAGTGATTCGTTGAAGAATCGATGATGACGTCTCCGAAGGACGGCACGCATTCAAGCCGCCTCTATTGAAAGTTCGGCTAATCGTTGATCTTGAAGTATGAACTCTGATAGCGGTCAAGTTGGCTTTCATCGCTGCAGTTGTCATCTTAGGATCATTGTTGACCATTCTAAATAACATTCATTCATTCTGTTCAGAAAAGAGCTTTTTTTTCTGCTGCGTCCACCTTTGTTCTCCAACAAACCGATATCTATATTGAAATTCTTAGATATTGTCTTGTACCCATCTCCGGCAGCGTGGGCATCAGCAGTCAGAACTGTGCTCCTAGATCTTCACCATGATGTCGCAGATAGAACAGTTTGTCGACGAAATGAAGGTTGCAGAAAGATTGTGCAATTGATGTGTTGTCGCCTTGTCACGCGTTATTCTAGAATTTTCTGTATTTTAGAACATTTTAAGGATGAGGTAACCTTTATTATTCAACGCGTATTCCTATATTGTAGCCCAAATTAGTGCTTTTTTTTTCAACGCAATAATCTAATTATGTAGGTGCCAATAAATTTGAACCGTGCTTTAAATATTTATCGAATGATATTACCTTATTACTAGATGTCAAAACTTATGATTTGGTCGTTCCTGTTATTATGACATAGGGACATTTTCATAGACATCTAACTTTAGAGAGAAATTCAATAAAAATACAATTTTTGACAAGGGGGTGGCAATAATGATATAATGTTTTTGTTTTTTTTTATTTTTTTTTGTGTGTGTGCGTGTGTGTGTGTGTGTGTGTGTATGCTTAATTGTCTTATTTCTTCGCTTTCTTCATAGCCGAATATTTGTTTCCCAATTCTACCCCGCTTAACTTTTATGTATTAAACCCTGAAGCAAAATTTCAAAAATTACTTCTGAAGTGGGTAAAGTCTGGGCTACTTCCAAAAGAAATTGCCAACGAAATCCGTCCTTCCGGTTCGATTCGTCCCCATTTGTATGGTCTCCCGAAAATCCATAAAGAAGGTGTATCATTACGAACGATTTTATCTATGATCGGTTCAGACCAACACAAGGTAGCCCAATGGCTCTCCACACTTTGGGATCCTGTGTTGCAGTGCTTGGATGGATTTTGTATAAAGGATTCCTTTTCCTTCGTCGACCGCGTTCAAAATGTGTCTTCTTCTGGTAAGTTCATGTGCCCTTTCGACGTCTGTTCCCTGTATACTTGTGTCCCTCTAATGGAAACCATCGATATTTGCTGTGATTTTCTTTATCGCAGTTCATTGACTCCACCTAGTTTCCCTGAGTCAATATTTCGTGAATTGATGAAATTTGCCACGTCCTCCGTCGAATTTAGTTTCAACAACACCATGTACCGATAGATTGACGGAGTTGCTATGGGCTCGCCTTTGGGTCCGGCACTTGCCAACATATTTGTTGACTTTCACGAAGAAAAGATACGAAAGAGTCCACTTTGTCCTCAAATGTATTGTCAGTATGTTGATGATACCTTTTGTTTATTCAACAGTGAAGTTGCGGCTGATCAGTTTCTTTCGTTTTTAAATGGTATCCATTTAGGACTGAGGTTCACTGTTGAGAAGGAATGCAACCTTCAATTGGCCTTTTTGGATGTATTAGTACATCGTACATTAACAGGTTTTCTCACTTCTGTTTATAGAAAACCTACGTTCGCAGGGTTCTATACGCGTTGGGACTCTTTTTGTCCCACTAAGCGCAAGATTAACATTATTAAAACCCTCCTACATAGAGCATTAAAGATCTGCTCTGAGCCCTTCTTGAACGACGAAATCGACTTTATTAAGGATACACTACGTAGTTTGGGTTATCCTCTTGATACTGTTAATTCAGTTATCCGCAGTAAAGTTGAAGAGTTCAGAAGTGACGAGCTCTACACTGTTAAAAAATGCCCAGTTTACCTCAGATTACCCTGGATTGGAACCAAATAGCTAAACAAATTTCATCCAATGTTCGTCGTTGTTTTTTCTCTGCCGAAGTTCGGATTATTTTTCAAACTCGGCCTATGTTTCGCTCTACGTGTAAAGACGTTCTCCCTCCCCATCAAATTAATTCAATTATTTATAAGTACGTTTGTAGTTGCGGAGCCGACTACATAGGGAGAACAACTCAACGCTTAGACATGAGAATAAAACAACACGTTCCTACAAAAATTAGAAATCACACCCTGCCTTTGAATGGACTCGTCCCGAACACATATGGTTCCGCCATATGCGAACACCTATTAAAGAACAGAGATTGTGCAGCCAAATTTAGTGTTGACTTGTTCCGTCTGAAGTCGGACGACCGGCTGACAGGTTGATCGGTTGAACTCTCTGCCTTCAGGCGGAGAGGAACCCGAACGAGTCTACGCCGAAGGGCGGAGTCTCTTTCAGGGTGGTAAACCGACCCTTAACCCGTTTATACGGTTCAAAGGGCATATTTTTGGCCGAACCCACGGGCTCGGAGATCCCAAGTTAAACCGGCCTTGTGCCACATGATACCCTCGTGGGGGCGGAGGTGACTAAATACTAGTGTTGACTGGTTCACCGTGTTTTCCCGGTCTCACTCTTTATTTCATCTAAAGGTTCTGGAGGCACTTTACATCGGGTCCCGTGAGCCTTCTTTGTGTAAACAACGTGAGTGTTTGTTGGGGCTCGCTGTCATTTGTATCTAGTTCCTTTTGCTATTTTATTTTATTTTATTTTTATTTTTTTTCTCCTCTCACAACTTCCTTTTATTGTACATTTTTCTGTGTCAATTTTAAATTAAATCTCCCGCTGAAGCCTGAAGAGCGGGAGCGAAACCGGTTCTTCATCCGTTTTTTTAATATGTCTCGGAATATTAAGTTTTATACTTTTATTTCGATCATTAAATTTTGTACCTACAAAAATATCTTTAAAGTATAGGATTGGTGTATACGGAATAAATTCCAATAACCAAAATTACTATTCTTAAAAGAGTGCTCAATACAAAGTAAACCAAATATAATTTATTCCAAAATTATAACATAAATATGTTATAAAATCACTACAAAAATAGCCATTTTGTTTCAACACTTTTGGTATTTTATCAAGTGATGGCGTTGAACGTAGAATAAAGGGTTTTAAAAGGTTCATATCGACTAAACACCCCTCGAGAGGGGAAATCTGTTACATAAGCTGCAATGACCAATCAAAATACAAGTATATGAGAGTTCAGAAAAAAATTGAGATCGAACCGAATAATAATTAATGCCTTAACGTTAGGGTTAGACTAAAATAGAAATCATTCTAACTATAAAACTGAAAATTAAAAATTATCCATTTTAAATTTAATCTGTATTAAGTTTAAAATATAAAATTATTTAAAGAAGGAACTGAGGAAAATACATATATTTTGGTATTTATTTTGTTTTAATTGTAAGCCCCAAAACTCAGAATAAACGTTGCAATCTAATGTGAATGTAAAGCTTCGTTACAACGTAGATACAGTAGAAGTGGTGATATGGGCAGTGGGGGATGAAATACAGACACAATCAGATTATAATACACAAACACGTAGAATATTTACATATATAAACACGGGAAAACACGAACGAAACAGGAAATAGATGTCCACAACATAAAAAATAAGACATGTGCATACAATGAAAGGTATGTATAAGCGATCATACACACATACATTAATAAAGACGCACAAATATACACACCTACAAATATTCAAATTTGAAAGTGTTATTAAACGGATTTAAACAGACTATTAAGATATTACTTACATGTGCAAACATATATAGATAATAAGGGAGCACAATAGATAAAATTTAAGAGGGGTAGAATAGAAAAACAAATATACGTCAATGAACAACGCAAAGAAAAAAGACAATAAAATATATAGAAATGGATAGAAAAAATAAATATATAGGCATACAAACGCGTTAAAAGCACCAAATTCAAATGTCCAGGCAAAATGCAACACTTAAAATAAAACCAGCTAATATATAAAAAGGAAAACACATAAACACACAAATATATATATAAATATCTCATATATACTTATATACGCATGAGTACACATACACGAGTACAAAGATATAACAATATATATAAAAATACATACATACGTACGTGTACACACATTCATCACTACAAATAGAAGCATACATAAATATACATTTAATTTTATATATATTTGCCAAAAAGTCTGATGATAGTGCCAGACAACAAAAGGTTAAATGGCAATGTAAGAAAGATACTCTTCAGACGCTTCAAAAATCTCGACTTTGAAATAGAAGTCGATATGAATAAGAAAATTTCCAATATTTCGATGTAGAATTAAATCTACAAACTGGCTGTCTCCCCATACACGAATCCCAACACAAAATTAAATGACGTGAATGTTGCATCTAACCACTCTGCTAGTATAATAAGGCATATTCCTAACGATATAGAGTCCAGGTCATCTAGAAATTCCTCTAGATTTCGAAGATAAAAAGAAAGGTTATGAAAAGGAAGAGGGGCATAAATCTAAACTAGAATGTAAAAAAACCCGGATTATACAAGATCTTTAATAAAAAACAGTTAAATTAAGCTACAGCTGCACTAGTAATTTAGAAACCACGATAAAAAAGACAAAACGTCAGAAATTTCAAAACCAATGTGCAACAAGATATCGTTAACATTGAAAGATGTAACTAGAAAGAAAAGTAAATGGAATTTGTAAAACAGAAGGAGTACTTTATAAAACAAAATTAAAAGATACAAATGGCCAAACCAAAATTTATATAGGATGTAGTGAAGGTAGATTCAAGACGAGATTATATAATCCTAAGTCATCATTCAAGCTAGAAACTTAAGAATTCTGCCAGACTAGCCAGCCATGTGCAGAAATTAAAAGAAAAAACAAAAAAAGATCCGATTGTAAACTGGGAAATAATAACAAAAGCCAAACCTTGCAACAATCATAGTAATATCTGCAATCTTTACCAAGAAGAAAATTTAACACTAATAACATTTTCAGAGCAGAAAAACCTTCTGAATGAGTTATTAGAAATAATGACACGATGCTTACACACAAAAAATACACCTTGAGGTCGTTTGAACCAGGATGTAAATTTTATATAATCCCCTCAGGATACAATTTCAACGTTCTTGCTTTTCTTCTCTCCTCCTATTATGCTACGCGTTGTGAGTTTATTTATTTATTTAAAAATAAATAAAATAAAGCGTTAGGAAATTATTTAGTTGGATCGCCTTAAGCTAACGAAAGCTTGAAACCAAGGTAGCTTGATCGGTTGATCTCCTAATATATATTGTGTAATGGCACTGGATGGTAAGTGGGCATTTCACGCCTTAAGTGATTCTCCTTCTACGCTTTCAATCTCTACATCTTTTCTCACGTTCTTTTTCTCCTTGTACATTGATAAATTTCCTTCTTGTTTTCACTTCAACTCATTGCTTTTTCTTCCACTTTTCTTTATTTCTTTTTTGTTTTATTCTTGCTCTCCGTCTTTGGCAGGTTCAAAATAGTATTAGAACCGGATGGATTTTCGGTTTTGCAGACTAGCTATGTAAAAACGTCTTCGAATCATTGTGTGTGTGTGTGTGTGTGTGTGTGTGTGTGTGTGTGTGTGTGTGTGTGTGTGTGTGTGACTTACTGTGAAAGATTAGAAATATCAGGTTATCCCATAAGTTCTGTCCGAATTTTGAATAAAGAAAACAAGTGACCAAATGTTACATTTAATTACAGATTCAATCAACAATGTATTTTCCCTGATTATCTATGACTTCCTTCCATCGATTAACAAACACTAATTCCATTACTGTAAAACTCTTTTTGGCTTTGATTCGAAGAACTCACAAATGTCAGTTTTAACCTCTTCCTGTGTTACAAAAGCTGTTTCTTCCAAATGATTCTGTAAGCTACGAAACAAATGGTAGTCTGAAAGAGCAAGATCGGGAGAATAAGGCGGATGAGGAATTTTCTCCCAACCAAGTTCTTCGATCTTTTGTAACGTGATTCTTGTTATGTGGGGTCGCACATTGTCCTGATGAAACATCATCTCTTTTCGATTCACTAGAGCAGGTCTTTTTCCTCAAAGCTTGGTTCAAACGCTCTAATTGCTGACAGTATATTTGAGCATTAATTGTTGCATTAGGTAGTATGAATTCAAAGTGGATTATTCCTTGGCGATCCCACCAGATTGAAAGAACCTTTTGCTCATGAAGTTCCCTTCTCGGTTGTGGCTGGGGTCCTTCCCCTTTACCAAGCCACTATCTACGACGCTTAACATTTCGATAAAAGATCCATTTTTCGTCGCCAGTCACAAGTCTATCCAAAAAAGGTGAAACAAGTTAGCGAGAATGGAGAGAAGAGCAGATGTCAACTCGGGATTTGAGGTTGTTTTCAGACAATTCATGAGGCACCCATTTTCCAAGTTTAGGAACTTTTCAAAGTTGTTGAAGATGACGATGCATAGTTGTATGGTTTGAACTGAGAACCACTGCCAATTCCTCAACTGATAAAGCAGGATTTTCTTCAAGGGCTGCTTCAAGAAGCTTTTCACCAAACTCAAATGGACGTCCGGTTCGATCTTCATCTTCAAGGGTGAAATCTCCACCTCTGAATTTTGCAAACCATCTTCTGCAAATTCTTTCATTCACACATTCCTCTCCATAAACTGAGTGAATGTTTCTAGCCGCTTCGGCTGCTGAGTTTCCTTTCTTGAACTCATAAAGCATTATGTGCCTCAAATGATTCTTGAGTACTTCCATGTTAGCAGGGTTTTAATCAAACAAAATTTTATTTTATTGTTCTCTGAAATAAAATTTGATCAGTTTAAATGCATCTAAACATAAAAATAATGTTTAGCTCCATTAGACATTATAAAATACTCTTTAAATTTCGTTCATTTTAACAAAAAGTTAAAATTCGGACAGAATTTATGGGATGACCTGATATGAAAAGAAAATGTTGTTCCTGCAACTTTTAGGGACATCATTTTTAAAGTCAGGCAAAAGACATTTTTTACAAATATATTATTGTTCTTAAATACGTTTTATTCTTTTAATTTTTGTTGTTTAGTCTACTCATCTCATCCTAGAGCAATAACCTTCTTAATGTAATCCACCATTTTATTACCTGTGGATATTTATGTGATTTATACAAGCTGAAAAATGTAATAGCGGTATAAGTGTGTATTCCACATGAACATCTTCAAACGAAAGAACTCACTAACAATGACATAAGAGATAAACTATTATTAATCTTCTGATGCATTGACAGTTAGTTTATCTAGGAAATGATTGAGAAAGTGACTCTTCCAAGATCGTATTCACTATTTAAAGTAAGATTACGTTAAAATTACGTGAAAATATGACGATATAGAAATAATTGCGATTATACATTTTTAAGGTCAGTAGCACAAAATGATACTAACCGCAGGAAAGGTATTCGAAACTATAAGATTTTTGCTTGTTTTTATAATTTTATAATGTGGTCTTTTTATTATCAGGGTTTAATTGACAAAACATGTGTTTAGTTTTCTGCGCTTGCATGTCTTTGTTCTGACGTGTCGTCATCAAAAATTAATTTTACTCTATTTTGCTGTTTTTTATCATTATTCATTTGCGTTCTCACAACAGTTTTCTGGTGGTCTTCACTGCAAACAGTGACAACAAGCCTTCTGAATACTTTAGCAACCGTTCTCAGCATTGCTGTCGTTTGGATGGTTTTGGTTCTTTCTCCGACCTTCAGTTTTCCCAATCGACATTATCTCTTGGCAGCATTGTCATTGATTTTCTTGTTTTCTAATCCAAATTCCTCAATTTTTATATTTTCCTAATAAGAATTTCTCGGACATTTATTAATTTTATCAATTTTCTATTGGAATTAAAATTAATTACAATTGAAAGGAAGCAACTCTTGAAGTTATGTCTCTTAATTTGAGGGTGTAGTATATAATAATTATTAGTTTGTACATTGGCCAAAATGAAACATCTAATGCTGGTCTATTTAAAGCGCTAAACACACATGGATAAACATTTTTCTGTTCACCTTGGTATGGGCAAGAAGTCACTCACAACCCATAGGAAAATTTGTTACGGGATGTTGCCTAACTCGAAGTTACAGCCTACAAATAATTAAGAGAGCACTTATATGCCCGGAGAGTACTAAATTCAACAAAACGTGTTATTCCGTTTGTTTTATTACATGCTTATTGAAGTGATAATAAGAAGACATGAGACCTTTAGAAGGCTCGTAATGAACTAACAAGATGGCTACATTAACTATTGAAGAGTCAACAACAAAAGAAGGTTATTAATAGTAAACTCAAAATGGAGATTACTAGGAAAAGATCTGTTCCCGAAAATGCCCAGAATACTATATTCTCCCCTTACTTAAAGACTTAGAGTTCCCGATAACGAACGGGCTTACGACGTTCTCTTACATGTCGTATTTGTTGCTCCGAGGTCAAGTGCACGTAGAGTGTTCAGTTGGTGATTGGCTTTTGGAGTGATTATTAGATTCATTGGGAGGAGAGCCACTAAAACAATCCGAGCAATGTAAATAATTACAATACAATCTCAGAAATATAGACAAATAAATTTAATCTATTAGTTTGGAATTAAAACTAAAATAAAAACTTCAAGAAATTATTTTTAAAATGTATTTTAAACATAAGGTATCGCTTCTTTTTATTTTAGGTACTTATATTAAATCATATATTATTTACTAATATAGGGATAGAACTTATAAAACACGTAAATTTTTAATTTTATCAACATGAAAAATAAACCCCGAAAATATGAAGCAAATGATTGTAACGAGATATTTGCTACTGAGTACTTGGAAGCAATGTATCTTTAAATTAACATTTTCTCTCTCCGCTTATATGCTACATCAAACTACTCGTATGGCTCGTACTGCATGATAAATTGACATATGGAATCACAATTCATTATTTTAATAATTAAAACTCACTAAACATCGAAGCCAACAAAGCTGAAGTCGATTTTTAATTAAAAGAACAAATTTTTAGAAGTTCATGCATGAAAAGTGGCCAGTCCAGAAGAAGACGTAACAAGTTTTTATCTTATGAGAAACAAACTGCACATCAGATGCTAGATACCGGAAATTTCTTTGTAAATCTTTTTACAAAAATCTAAGAGCTTGTCAAAACAGTTGCAGTGTTTTTTAAAAGTAGTGAAGTGGTATTTATCGATATGTTATTTTTTTTCTTCAACCAAATTGTACTTAATGAAAGCAAATGCATAACTAGTTGTAACTTTATTCAATATATATTCCATAAAATAGGATAAAATAAATCTGGTTTGAACAAAGAAATATCCTAGTTGCTGATGGTCTAAAGAGAAGCACTTACTCATTAAGTTTATTTGTGTCCCTACGTAAAGGCGAAGGAAAAGAAAAATCGCGTGTATTGCCTGTTGCTGTTATTGCAATAGTAGATAACTTTGATTACTACACAAGATGATTTGTTTAAAAATAAAACCCTGAATTTAACAGTTTTCTCGGAGACATTATCAAGTGTAATGGAGATGCGATGGACTTAACTTTCCCTTGCAAACTTCAAGCTATGTAGTTAAATGGGAAAAGAAAATGCTTTTAAAATCGACATCGAAATAATTTCTTATTGAAGTAGAATTCCAAAAAGAGTTTAACAATGGTGTATTTGAATCTCTCAATCGCCACTTTCGCGTTAAAGATTTAAAAAAATAGATTAATTAAAGTCAACTGTTTATCTGTAAAATAACCACAACGACAATAGTAGAAGTAATTCTGAATTACATTTTTCGTACCAAAAATAGATTCAGATCCTGAACACTCAGCTGTTTATGCAACAACGGAGGAGGTAACTTATGTTACCCAGTATCTGCTTGTAGAAGTCCCTCATGAGACCTATTTCTTTACTCTACATGCTTCTTCCCTCCTCTGACCATATGAAGGATTGGCGTGGTCAGTTGAAGGTTTGCCCCAGAATATGTGTGCAATTGTCCTCGCATTTGTGGGGACAGAGTTCGAGGTGTTTCGACGTAGGCGTTGTCTTGGGCATTGTATCGCCTGATATTGATGTACTGCAATATTATTTTGTATTGGGCCAAACTGAATCTGCAGTTTTGTCAGTTTACATTTCTTCTGGTTCGTTACATCGAGATATTTGGATTATGTTGCACGTTGAGTAATAAAGGATTATAATCAGTGTCGATCACCATAGAGAATTCTCTCGCTGCGGCAGGGCCCCAGGACCTGCATACGGTTGTGGCCTAGATATGGTTAATCTATTTTCTGTGCTGCTATCTTGAATCGAGGGGCCATGAGGTCGCGGGACCCGCTCCCTGGATAGAATGTGACGTCAATAACTGGCTGGATCTCTTGGAGGAAGCGACGGTTGCGTAGAGTTATCCGATTGCTTCCATCCACCCGCACACGGTATTGCCGGTTACTGAGAATCTTCACGACTCCCCCCCTTTTCGTCCACCGACTAGGGTAAGGGACATCTTGATTTGGGATTTGAACGGAGTCATAAATTTGTAATTCCTGAAGTGGGTGGCAATGTTCATTGTAAAAGTGCTCGTTCCGCATGTGCTTTTTGGACATTGCTGCCTCTCTCAATTCACCAATTTCTCTCCACTACTTACGTATCTGACATTTGTTCCATGGGACAAGGAGGTGGTCTTTGATAACATGACCGTATAACATAATTTCAGGAGACATGCCAAGATCTTGGACAGGAGTGTTGCGTTGTGTTAAAAAAGTACAGGCTGCACGATCATGACACAGCCGACAACAGCTTGTTATGTTGCCTGGCGTTTTGACGGCCAGTTCTGCCGGCCATTACTTTTTGTGTAGTAAGCCGATGAAGTACGTTTCCGTATTTCCCAATTCTTAGGGAACGAATTGTATTCTTGGGAATCAAAAGATGGTCTCCCGTGCAGAACGAAGTAATCTGTGGAAAGCAATATCGGGTTTATTGATCGTTCGAGAGTGGATTGCCTTGAGTCCATCCACAATTTTCCGCACGATTACTCGCTTTGATTCCTCAAAAAGTTGGTCAAGCATTTCGTCCCAATAAATTTTTTGATTTCTTCGAGCGCAGTAATTCGCGGAAGTGGTGGGTGGCATCACATCAGCTTACGAGAATACGTAAGATATCTGATTCACCAGTAGAAAACCAGAGCCTGACGCTCGTGATACTTGTGGGCGTAGGAAAGTGAATAATGACCTTACTTGCATGCACTTTTTTCCCAACGTTTTTGTTTAACTTCATATAGATCGAAAATTTCACCTGCAACCCACTTCTTTCCTTGGTATGACTTCATTTTCTATTATCATTATTACTTCTATTAATATATTCCACATTGAGTTTCTGACCTGATCCAAAATTTAATATTTGTTAGCTGTAACTGCATATATTTGTGTGTAAATGGAATTGACATGCAGCTTCTTTGTGTTTTTTTTTTTGTGTGTGTGCTTTTGGTTTTGGTTTTTGTATTGCAATTTAGGCATTGCTTTGGGTTCTTTAATTTCTATAGTTTTACACTTATAACAGTAGATAGCTATGGAAGAAATATGTATTCTCCCATTCATTTCCCCCATTATGGGCATTATTATATTCATGATATGATAACACCGTATTTCATGGATGGATCGGAATGGCTGAAAGGAATAGAAGTAACAAACATGCTTTGTTCTCAGAGAGACTTTTATACCCCTACAACATACGCCAAACAAAACCATATATACATATTTATACATGTCCCATGTAGAAAAAATATATCACATATATCTACACGGCAAAGTGTAAGGAGAACGAAAGGATAGATTCTTACATATAATATGGAGATTCTTAGGTGTTTCTGGAGAAGCTAGGTTTAGGACTCCAGGTTCAAACGGACGGATTCGGCTCTATGGACTTGTAATCTCTAGCATTTGGAAGCTGGCTTCCACCCAGGGCAGGACGAACAACACGTATACTTTGACACCAATAAGCTTCCTGACTGAATGAATGACCGACTATTTTCGTCACTGTATGAAGTGATGCCACTAAGTGGCCGTCACGTAACCCACGTGACTATCGCCTTTTATATCCTGACACATTTGATTTGCATTTGAATGAGAGGTGAGCACTCAGTGCTTGAGTGTACTTCAGAGTGCAAAACAGTATTTCTAAATCTTTTGTTGATTGTTAAGTAGTTTATTTGGTTTTTAATGTTTACTGTTGGATTCTTTCACGTCCACAAGATTCTTGAATGTTCTTCAAGCCAAGTGTTAGTTATTACTTGCTCATTTGCTGTGCCCCAGTGAAACCATTTTTCTTATGTATTTACATGGTTCAGGACTATACTTACAAATTTCACTAGCTTTTTCCCTTCCTACTTTTGAATAATAATAATAATAATAATAATAATATTTTCTTGTGATTTGCTATGAAACTTGGCATTTTCTTGTATGTTGTAAAACTTGTATATTTCTTCAATAATTTCTGACCTGGTTGAATATAGTAAGATGGTCGCTATATTGAATAGTTTCCCTTTCAATTTCACTATAATTTTATCAGTGGCCAAAAACACATTTCCTCTTGTCTTTATCTAACATTAGGCTGACTCATATTTCATTTTTATTTCTTTCAGTGTTTACGACTTTGACAATAACTTTTAAAATTCTCATTGTTTTCCCCATATTTGAAATATAACAGTTACCGCTTATCCAATAACCGTTATGATAATACAATAAACCAGAAATACCTGACGTTGCTACCTATAATACCCAGAATATATAAATAGTGAAGCCAACACACAATAAATATGGCCTGAAGATTACACTCAAGCATGAAACAGACTGTTGCCGCTCGGTGTTGACTTGAGTGTCCACTTTTAGATTTATGTATGCTCTGATTGAATACTTTACCCATAAATAATAGCAGACCTTAAAACTATATTTTTGTCATATATATATATATATATATATATATATATATAGTTTCTCTTTCATCGAAAAGACAACGCTGGATAAATGCACGATTAAAAGTGGCCCTGACATTTGTTCGATTCATTTAAACTTCTGCGCAATAAGTTACAAATAAAAATCTGGAAAGTGAAGAACAGATGAAAAAACAAGAAAATTTTTATCTGATTTAAAACTACGAACATTTTGTAAACGCTTAGCTGCTGTACAGCTTAGCAATGTTTTTTTGTGACTAGTATTCTGTATCAGTTATTTGCAATATCTAAGAATTGTGTTCATCAGAATTAAGATGGTAGATTCTGTAAATAGATACATTTTTTTGCATGTTAAAGTGATATTCTGAATATAAAGGAGACCAAATGTACCATCTGAAAAGCACCATGAAGGCTTGTTAGCGTTTGGCAGATCACCTATTTATATATATATATTGCTTCATTGGCGATAAATAAATAGTATTTTTAAACAAGGTTAACTGACAACTTAACTTTTACATAAATAAAAGTATTAACTACAACGGATAGAGGAGTGTAAGCTTTGACTCGAATTGCTTTTCAGTTTGGTACATATGTCTCGGGGTTAAGCAGACAATGCAGTGACATATATCCCAAGATTATCTGAAAACTTTCCAGACTCATAAAACTTTATTTCTGTTTCTGTTAATAACAGTGGATATTCTGGCTATTTTCTCTCTCTCTCTCTCTCTCTCTCTCTCTCTCTCTCTCTGCTCCTCTTATTCGCCATAATTTCTCGTTTTCTTACCTGTTCCTGTTTTCTTTCTTCAAATACTCATTTATTATTGCGCTTTTTCTTTACATGCCTTTCAATCATTTCTCATTTTTGTATACTTCTTCAAACCTAACATTGCTCTTCCCGTATTTATCCAATACTTTACTCCTTTATATCATTCTCGAATACACCTCATTTTTTTCTTCCGAACAAAAAATAATAAAATATTCCTGCTATTTCTTTCATACTTTCAGCCACCACACAAGAGACTATATTCATTGCGACTAAATAAATTAAAATAAATACATGGGTACGGATTTCACATATAAAATCCCAGGCACCCATGTCAAAGAGTCAGACGAATTTCTCTCTCTCTCTTTCTCTCTCTCTCTCTCTACATGCATACATACACACACACGCACACACATATATATATCACTTTGAACATTATATATATATATATATATATATAATACAAGATATATATATAATACAGGACTGCAAAGATACTTTCATAAAACATCTGTTCAAGAACAAAGGCAAAAAGGTTGTATGTTGATCATTCACGTGGCATTGCACTTCTAAGTATCGCTGGCAAAATTTTCGCTCGTGTTATTCTCAACCGAATAATCAAATATCTCATTCATGACATCTATCCCGAATCTCAGTGTGGTTTTCGTTCAGGTCGTGGAACCATTGATATGATTTTTTTCACTTCCTCAGGTTTCTTTATCGATCTGACCAAAGCGTTTGACACTGTAAACAGAGGTGCCCTCTGGAAAGTACCCAAAATCTTGGCATACCTGAAAGTATGCTAAATGTCATCACGAAGGAATGAAAGCATCTTTTCTGTCTAATGGAAAGTTTTCAGAAACCTTTGATGTAACAAATGGCACAAAACAAGGTCGTGTCATGGCCCCTGTACTTTTCGCTCTCTTCTTTTCGGTCATGCTGCACCATGTTTTTAGTGAGCTTGACATGGGTGTAAAATTTGAATTCCGCACAAGTGATGGCCATCAACGTTTTAAATCAAAATCGCTGACTCGAGCAAACATTATTTGTGATCTTTTGTTTGCTGATAACGTTGCAATCGTGGCCACCTCAATTGAAGAAGCTCCCGTACTCGTAAATCCCTTTTCCACCGCTTGTAACGCATTCAGATTAAATATAAGCATAGCTGAAAGGTCAAAGGTGTAAAACAAAACCCCCCTGCCCATACCTTTCCAATCGTTCCCATTACTGAAGTATGTGAAATCATTCTCGTATTTAGGAAGCAAAGTCAATTCAAGTGAATCTTTGGATAAAGAAATATTTAACTGAATATCAAAGGCAACCAATGCCTTTGGGAAGCTTAAGCATCGCCTATGGGATGTTCGTGGGATTTCACTGAAAACGAAAATCAGTGTCTATCGAGCGGTCATTCTCACCACACTTCTTTATGGGCCAGAATCGTGGGCGCCATGCAGGATGCACATCAATCAACTTGATGTATTTCATAAACGCTGTCTTCGTTCAATATGTGGTTATACACGGCAGTACAAAATCTCTAACCCTGATCTTTTCATCAAATGTGGGTGTCGGTGATATTGGATCCCTTCTAATGCAATCACAGTTCAGGTGGGCTGCTCATGTCATCAGAATGAGCGATGATCGAATGCCGAAAATTCTCATGTATAGCCAACTTTTTCATGATAAGCGTAACGTAGGCCGTTCTTGGTTACACTTCAAGGATAAACTTAAAAACAATTTAATTGCCGCAAACATTCCCTATAGATAAGTTCGAACTGTTGAAAACAGAGCAAACTGGAGAAACACCTGCTACCGAGGTATAAAAAAACTTTGTCTGAGAGAATTAAGAACCAACACTAAATCTCGGGCTAATACATTAACCCATATGTGTTATTTGTGGATTTGTTTTCAAATCCCGTGCAGGATTGAAACAAACATGCTGAACTGAAAGACACTCATACGTCGAAAACGACGGAAGAGTTCATCATCATCATATATATATATATATATATATATATATATATATATATATATATATATTATTGCTATAAATGTTATTTTAGTGAGTACACGTGTTTGAGATTCTACCCCAGTTTTGTTTTTTGTTTTTGTTTTTATTAAGCATTGATAACAACTTAAACATATATAACCACTAAAAACAGCACTTATATTAATACGAAATAATGTCGGATATAAAATCCAATCAAATATATAACGAGCAAAATTTGGATGAGGATCCGACGAAAAGTTTAATATAATATAATGCAGTTTATAAAACTTTTATTTTGATATATTTCACCAATGAATCGGCATCATCACAAACAAATTTATTTCAGCAAAATTTACATTATCGAAACAATGTGGGATACGAAAACCTCTAAATAAATGAACAAATGAGTAAATAAGAATAAAATAGCTGAAAATAGAATCTAATTTCTAAAGTAATGAACTTAAAATAAAATTCAAGCATTCATATGCTTAACTAGAAATCACGTTTTGTCTCGCTAATGAAGTTTTTAAAATTAAATTTTTAAAAATTGTTTTGCGGCTTCATTAAGAAGCGTATGGTTTTTTCGATGTTTTGAAATGTGTCAAAAGGTTTTGTCTCTGAATGTGTTATATCATACTTCTGACACCAGTTCGTATATAACCAGCGTATGGTCGCAAAGGAAAGAACAAAGATTAACATTTTAAAAAATGTGTGTATTGATCATTTTTTTCAGAATATATACATAATACTCAGCATACATAGTTGCGTAGACTTACCTGTTGTAGATTTACCAGTCACGAGGTACACGCAGTTGGAAGCACGAGTTGGAGGTGTGATTCGGTTGTTGGTTAGACCTGACAATATTTGTTTAGTGGGTTGGTTGTCCGAAGTCACAGTTGTAACGGCGAGGGAAGTCTAGGGTGTAATAGTGAAGCTTGATCAAGTGAAATGTCTCTGCTGGATTCTGGTCGAATGGGAGATTAAAGGAAAATAGCAATAACCAACCTGTGGGACGGTGTGAAAGGATAATTATCGATATGTGGTTCTTTAGTTGTCGTTGGTAAGGGAAGCGATTAGGGTGTTCTTGGTGAGGTCAGAAGTTAACGGATTTGTTGGGCCAATTGACCGAGGTCACAATGATGACGATGAGAAATAGCTGGAATGTGATAGTGAAACCATTTAAGGTGTTGACATCGAGAGTTCGCCATTGTCGATAGCTGGCCTGTCGGCCTAACCCTGTTTCAATCGTTTATCAGGAGCTTTCTTTTAAACAAATCTGGTTCCACCCCAATATATATATATATATATATATATATATATATATATATATATATATATATATATATATTTGGCAACGTTCATGATTGACTATTGTATTATTTTTTTTTTTTTACGGGGATTTGTTTTGTAGACCGGATGTAATGGTCGGAGCACCTGTGCAGAAGACGACTTTTAATTCTGGGTTTTGTTTTTTAAGCGCTCACATCCCGCCGACATGCAGAGTGAATTAGAAAGAGATCTAATTTGCAGCGAAGAATAACAAATAAAAACAATCGCTGAGCTAAAGACAAATAGTTAAATATACCAGAAATAATTTAAAAAAAATATTTTTTGAAGTACTAATATTTTAAAAACGATAACCCTTTCATTTTATCAGCTTTATTTCTATTTGTTGCGTGCTTATCATTCTATTGATAAAAAAAAGAAAGAAAGATATTTTGAAAGGCTTACTTACTTGAGATAAATAAATAAATAATGCTTAGTGACATTTATCTTTATTAACAGTTCTTTAACAATCGAGTTATTGGTGAATGTATTTCATCTCAATCAATGCACGACTAAAAAAAATGAAGAAAACAGTTCAGTTTAATTATTTCTGGATATTTACTAACTTTGGCTTATTACATCACAATGCTGCAAATCGAACTCACTTCAGACGCAAATAGATTGTTAACAACCGAGCTCCGTCAGTCATTCGTGTCTAATTATTTTTCATATGATGTCTTTAGTTATGTGGGTAGAGCATAATACTTATCGGCGCGAAAAATGAACTGGCGAATCGAGTTCAAATTCTGGCTTAATTCACATTCGCACTAATGCCTATTATGAATCCTTTATGTTAGGAAGTTATGAATTCTCTTCTCTTCATTGCTTAATAAGCTTTCAAGTGTTGCGAGAATAGAAAGTATTATCATTTTTATGCCTCCTGGTACATTTGTCCCGTATGTGAGTCCGGGTAAAAAAAATGTCAAAACCTGTAGGTTTTGACACTGTATGAGCAAATCATGTTACAGAAGGATAAAATAAGAAACGAAATTGAAGTAATATTCAGTCTATATCTCTGAAGTAATTACATGCCTCGTGTCTATCGGAAAAAAACGTGTGTTGCCACTTCAAAAGACAAAGAGGAAAAAGGAAGAGCCTTTTAAATATTGCGCCACCTCTGATCATCGTCAAGGGCCTGGTAATCCAACACTAGCATTGAGTGACAACTAGTTCAGAAGAAGAAGAATTTTGAATTCGAAACCGTAGAGAAAGTAATGAAAAACCACCCCACCTCATTTTCCAAGAAGTCATAACAATAAAGAAAAAGAATCTATGGAGAACATGATCGACAAAATCCTGAAAAAAATATATTTGAAAACGTTCCTTGAGAATAAATCCGAACATACAGAGTACAAACTTAACAAAATCTATCTCCTCTTAAATGTATATAAAATATATTTTAGAAATATTTATTCCCGAGATTATTATTATTATTATTCGTATCTGGTAACTCTAACAAGTCTACTGAATAATTTTAGATTGGCAGTTTCATCCCTGTCTTCGCAAAACATTTGATATTTTGCTGTCTGGTCTGGTTTTTGATTGTGAGATGTTTTGTTTTAGTACACTAGGACTGAGTTACGGTTTCTAGTGATTCAGTGTCCCTTTACAGGTGTCCTTTGCGCTGCCCTGATTCATTCGTACAGTTACATTTGTTTATTTAGTTTCTACTTTGTGAAGCTGTTAATTTCCACTTATAGTTTGGGGATCTTCTGATCCATTATTTATTGTTATTTCTTTATTTAGCTTTCTTGCGGCTTCTGACCGACATAATCATTCTTTAATTCTTTTTTTTAAATTCTTTGACAATGAGTTAATCTTCAGTGCGAATTAATTAATTTCCTACAGTCGACGTCAAATCTGGAGTGTACGGTTAATATCCTAGTTCTTTAATCTTCTTTAATTCCATGTACTCAATTTTTCCTTTCTCCAGTTCACGAGCGTTGAAAAATATTTTATTATGGATACCGCTTCTCTCTTTAAGCTTTTTTATAAGGTTTCTAGTGATCAGTTAACAGCAGAATGTTCTTTATTCTATGATATTCTTTATTTGCATTTCATTTATATGCGGGTAGTGTAACGGATATCGACTCGGAAAGTGAAATCTTTTGAAGTCTTTTACGTTGACTTTCTCACAAATATCCTTAGAAAAACATGAATCTGTCTCTTCTGACCCCACCAGAAATAGCAGGGTGGCCTGAGCTCTCCAAACTTGAGTGGCAACCCGTCTAATATTAGGGTAACTCTGAATCCCAAATCATGGAAAATTTAGCAGAAAAGAAAACCATTTCATTATCTTTCCGAAGAAGACATGGTAATTCATAGATAATAAAGAAAAATACACGGAGATTCATAATCAGTTACATCCAGGAGGGACATGTCATTAAAAAAATATTCGGACTAATGTTCTTATATTTGTTCTTATTATCACAACGTTTCGACCATTATGCTCTCTGGAAATCATATAAAAAATGATTATTTTTCGATCCCAAATTCTATATGGAATAAACCCTATTTCCAACTCAATTATATATCCACATATATATCATATTAAAACTCGGCCAAACTTTATTTTCTACCCACTAACAGACAATAAATATTACAAATATTTCAAAAAGATTCCACAATACTTAAATCTGACTCCCAAATGTTTAGATATATTACACTGTGTAACAAAATTTTGACTTATTTGTCCTTGGTCAGTAAGTGTTATTTCCTAATTGCTCCTGTCTAGAAAGCAAAGGAAATGACTATTATTTCCTTCAAACTTTGCTTTTGTGACCTGGACACAGATGTTTTGAAACTAAATTATTTTCCATTACATTCTAGACAGATTCAGTGCTGAGATGCTGAAGGAGGATTTTCTCGAACTTTCGAGAAATTTAAATAACTTTCGTGAAGTTTCTAAAACTTTCAAGAATTTCTGGAACGTTCTAGCACCATAAATACAGGGAACAGTTCAATTTACTCCTAGTTGTTCAAGTGAAGACAAATAGTCATTGATAAATGCATTCGTCACAGATGGCATCAAAAGGTTGTAAACATATTACAAGGCATATTTCGGCATGGGCACCTCATTCACTAGCAAACTCTGCAAAAGGTGGAAAGATTTGCCTGTTTGGATGTGTCATTTTTAAGTGTAAAAGTTCCGGAATTTTTTTTAATTTAAATATTTATTTTAACCAGTGTTATTGTAAAATATGTATTAAATGTTTCAATAATCGCGCATTAGTGTTCACATGTTGCGGACCCGGCAGCGTGCAGTGCTGGTTTATTACTAAGTGGCCTTGTGCCAGACACCGCACTAAACTACCGAGTCCACAAGCAATGTAAAAAAATAAATAAATAATGCGTGAATGAACAGTGAGAGGAAAGGGGTCAATCAACAAGTGCATAAATTAATAAACATCAAAGAGATAGCCGGAATAAAATGACAAAGACGTCTGTTTGTGAAACATGAGTAACTTTAATTAGAATGAAACAAGTAACTTATCTCGTGGTACGAGATTAAAGAAAAATGTCCCGCGCCAAAATAGAAAGCAAAGATGGCTAACGCGGGAAAAAGAGTTTTATAAGGTTCTGGAAAAAGGATGTGCGCACAAAGAAAGGAGTACTCACTGTGGATTTTTTTTGGCGTTGAGAGTGATGTTATGCATATTTTTAAGGTACTGGTTCAGAGTCCAATGATTTGAGAGTGTATGTGATTTTGTGTTTTTTTCTTTTGTGTTCAGGTTCAAAGTAGGGACTCAGAGTTCGGTCAGGTCTTGAATTAACTGTTGAGAATTTTAACGGAATGCTGTGGGCATCTAGCCAGGAGAAACGAAGAATGTTTGAAGCGAGTTTCATGGTCTTGTAGAGTTGTTTACGGCGAGCCCAGGGAGACGAAAAATGTTTGTCCGTAAGTCAGAATATCCCTGTCTGTATTTACTATTATTGACTGACGAGGGATAAATGTAAGTCACCTGTTGAATACGAAGTTTCTGCCGACGACTGTGTCGTGTGTCTCGAACATTTTCTAGCAGAAAACGGAGAAGGTCTGACCTGTGGATAAGCAAGTTGTTCGTCAGTAGGATATCCCTGTCTGTATTTACTGGTTCACTGACAAGGGATAAAAATAAGCCATTAGTTGAATACGAAGTTTTGCTCACGACTGTGTCGTGTGTCTCTAACGTCTTCTGGTGGAAAACGGAGAAGGTCTGACCTGCGGGCAGCAAGTTTGTTCGTCAATAAGATATCCCTGTCTGTATTTAAAGTTTGGTTCACTGACGAGGGATAAGTTCTGCTTGCGACTGTGTCGCGTCTCGAACGATGGGTCTCAAACGTTTTCTGGTCTCAAACGGAGCAACTGGTTGACCTGCGGGTAACGTCAAGATGAGAAGAAATCTTGGTAAATAAGTGTGGGGTCAACATCGTTGAGATAAGATATTCCGGCCCGCATATGGGTTAAGGGCACGGAATAAATGAGTTGCCCGTCTAGTCAGGTTGAAGGTCGGAAGGCAACTGGCTTGCAAACGCTGGGAAACGCGCGGGAAAAAATTCAAAATCTGTTAATCTGAGTTCATCAGTAGGAGCTAGCGACGGTTACTGCTATGTCTAGCTGTGAGAGGAAGAAAGGGGTGAAAACCGCGCGCACACACGCACGAGTGTGAAAGAAAGGGAGGAAACTCGCGCGCGTGTAAAATATAGATGGAATTAATGTGTTAATTCCATACACATTATCACGTATGTTTTCCATACTAGCAAGAGCCATAAAAATACGAAATATTAGAGATACTGTATTTTTGGCATTTGCCACTTTAATTGGGGCCAAACTCAGTATTTTACCTATCCAGTGCACGATTTTCAGAAATTTCAAAAATCAAAAAATATTTTAGAATTTTTCAATAACACTGTATCATATGTCATTTTGTTCGTAATTTGTGTGAACGAGAATGTCCACATTCACCAGTTTAGCCAATGGAAATAGGAAAATTTCAGAAATATCACTATCCTGGTCACAAAAACACTGGTTGAAGGAAATATTAGCCATTTTTTGTACTTTCTAGGCATAAGCAAATAAGAAATAAGTTGCTACCAAAGGAGAATAATCGTGCTACACAGTAAAGTGAAATTGTAGTGATTTAGATAGAAACTACTGCCTAGTGATCAGATAACCCAGATGAGTTAGTGTCTTTGGCACATGAGAAAAGTAGTCCAGACCTGAAAAAGGGTTGGAACAAAACATGCTGTGACGAATGTCCACAGATACACCAATGGGAAACAAAAGATATTCCTATATAGTAACACATGACATCACCTTAACTTAAAGGCAGTAAATCTTGTAGAGTACAAACATCACATATTTGTAAGTACTATGTTTCTGTTATGTTTTATTGTCTTTTGCATTATTACTGTTAATAAAATGGTAAACTTATTTTGGAATATATTTTTTCATTTCTTTCAGTACCTCATATCTATATGTTTGGGAGTTCTTTGATGTAGGGAGCCATTATTCAATAACAACCCAACAGAGCTGGAAGGCTGCACCAGTTACAGAATGCCTATGATACACAGGTAGTGATTTTCTCAGGAGATTCACTTTACCTCATGAGCATTTTGTGGCACTTAGCTTCCTTATCAGTAAATTTCTTTTATATATTAGGGAAATAATAATAATAATAGGTAATTCTAAATAGCAAAATTATTAATTCATTGATAATTCAGGAAAAAGTCAGCTGTTGCAGTTGTGGGAAGAAATACAAAGGAGAGACTAGCTGTCCCCTAAAAGTAAAATTGAAGGAACATTAATAAGTGTTTATCAAGGATTTACATTGAAATCAGATATGGCTGATCATATGGGAAAGGAAAAGGATGGTCATCAACATTTGTAAAATGAAGTCATCTTGACTTAATAAACAAAGAACAGCAATGGAAGATAAGACAACTGGAATAAACAGCAAATATATTAGACACTGACCTCAGTTGACTTAATGTACTGGCAGCCTCTTATTAAGAAAGAAAGGACACTAAAAAAGAATTTCAGTCAGGATTGTCCCCACAACCTGAGTCCAGACATTGGCTTTAAGTCTGCAGAATTTAAACATTAGATTATTCAAGGGACAAAGATCCTTGTGGTTGAAAAGATAAAATATATATCTGGTTACTTGTCTGTTTCCATGTTTCGTAAGTGCAAAAAGGTTACTGGTTCAATGGTAGAAACAGACAAGTGGCACAAAGATGAATAAGATTGGTGAGTAGTCAATGATATGAAATATCATCTAAACATGGAAAGTAGAATAAGAATAATTGAATAAAGTTCCAAGAAAGTTATCAATTACAAAGACATACACCTAATGAAAGCCACAGAGTACAATGGTTGAAACATTGTGAGTATAACAACCAAGATGAGCATGCTGGTCTGAATAGCAAAGCATATAATAATGACAAATTATTTGTATAATATGTTTTACAATTTTTTTAAGTTAAAACATTTTTTGACTCATCTGGTCATTTGAAAATGTTACAAGACTTTTTTGAATGCCAATCAATGCTTATTGCTAAATATGTTTTTGAAAAAAAGATGATATTGTTAACAGTATGAACAGAATTATTTAAACCTCCAAGTGTATTTGCAAACAATTTCCAGTTTTTTTCTTTTATTTCTTGGAGAAAGCTGCTTTTGTTAATTGGTAATTGTATTGATAAATCTGAAAACAATGTTTCACCCATTGTATGGCTTATTGACATTTAATAGAAGTAGTAAAGATATACATAATGTAGTAGGCATTACAAGATTTCAGAAAAATTCTTCCATTTTAATCCTTACAATACTTTTTAGATGACATTTTAAAATCTCTTAAAAATCCAATATTTGTATGAGAGATTTGTTTCAAAGTAAATTACTAAATTTAAGAATTTTATAAAAGTAATTCTTACTTTTTGCTTAAAAAATGTGAAAGTAACATTTACACAAGGTCATCTGTCATTAAGGTCATAGTAATTTTCTGTTGTCATCCCTGATTATAAAAACTGCACAAAAATATTTGAAAATACAGAGGACCAGCAGTGCAACAATCAATATGTTGGTACTGTTTATGCTTAAAAATAAATATTTGACCTTATATAATTTTTATTATATATGCTTTTATTTTTTGTACTACTTCAGAACTATAAAAAAAGTAATTAATTAAAATCCAGTTAAAAAATACTTTTCATTGTTTTTATTTTTGGATTATTTTCTTGCCTGTTTTTAAAATATTGTCATAAAATATTTATTTGCACCAAATTTTAAATTATTCTGATTTCAAAATTTTTTTTAACTGAATGCAGTGTTATAAAAAAAGAATACAATTAACAAAGACATATTGAGTATACCTGTTAATTGATTGAGTCACAGAATTATTTTCTTTTGAACTTCCATACAAAAAAATGGGACCATTATAAAAATGAAAAAATAAAATTCTTTTAAAAAATATTTACACTCAAGAATGACATTAAATTTTACATTATTTTGATTTTTCAAACAGTCTTTATTCAATATTTTTTAATCTCATATTACAAACAGAAACAAGATGAATTTCAAAATAGTCCAGAAAAATTAAGAACATTTTTTTAATAAATATCCAGTCCTGTCAAATCTGAAATAAAATGTTTTAGTTATCAGCAAAAATTATTTTTTGAGTTTTAGTGAATTATTTTTTTTATTTTTACTTAAATGACACCTTCAGGGATTTTTTTTTATATAACTGTAAAAAAGTTTTAACCGTAAAAAAAAAAAAAAAAAAAATGAGAACAAATCCCCAAATTAAAAAGTACATACAAAATCAGTTTTGTTGGCAGCTAGTTATTAACGGTAAAGTTCAATCTTTACTGCCATACACCAACATCCATAATGATAAAAATGTTATATATGCAAGAGTTATTTCCCTTTGACCATCATAGAAAGTTTATTATGTCCTTATTAAACTAAATTAGAGAATTTGAAAACTAAATCTGGAGACATGCAATGCTTTTGTTGTACTTCATATACTTGTCATTCGTTATGCTTAAACGTGTTCAGATAACAAAATACCAGTGAATATTGCAAACAAAATACAGGTATATTAAATTAACATTCACTTGATACTAGATTCTATTCTAATCAATAGGAACTTTTTATTTATAAAATTATTTCTTGTGAGAAATTATCGTAGTCAGTGAAAACTAAACAATGATAGCAGTAGTATACAAAAATATATTAATTTGCTTATATGCAAAGCATACAAAAAAGTGATACAGAAATATCTGCCAACCGATTTAAAAAATCTAGGCATGAAGAAAATATTATCTGAAGTAATATTCAATAGTTTGGTGACAATTACATTTAATGCAATTATTAAAAAGTTTCCTTCATTATTAAATTTTAAACATATAATTTAATTTGCGATTTTCGTTTCCTTAAATAATGTCTCTTACATTACATTTTTCATTTTCTTTATCATAGGGACTAGTTTTGTACTAAACTAGGTAAACAAAATATTTCATGTCTAGATAAGCAGCCAGATGTCAGAGAATGAAGTAGAAGAAAAAAGTAGTTTGTGTCTGATTAAGAAGGTTACTCGGCATGGCAAATCATGTGGACAAATTCGCTGAGAATTTAGCAGAGATGACCAAATTACTACGGGATCTACTAAAAAAGGAACCACTTGAATATGGGACCAGCCTCAGGAAACAGCGTTCCAGACTCTAAAGAAAAAACTGGGCTCTGCACCAGTACTAGTGCTGACAAGCCAACAAAGGTCTCAGCAGATGCATCATCTTATGGCTTAGGCGGAGCGCTTCTTCAGAAGGAAGGAGATGACTGGAAACCTGTATTCTATGCATCGAGATCTCTCACTGAAACAGAGCAGAGATATACACAGATTGAGAAGTAAGAATTATCAGTCACGTGGTGCTGTGAAAAATTGTTGATTTCTTGATAGGACTACCAAAGTTCTTGACAGAAAGAGATCAGAAGCCTCTACTACCACTGCTAAAGACTAAACGTCTTGATGGACTGACCCCCAGAATCCAGTGTTTCTGCATGCGCTTATAATGAGATTCACCTACTAGATTACACACATCGCACGGAAAAACATCATTATAGCAGATACCTTCTCCAGGGTTCCTGGCAGTGTACCGACGAAACAAGAGTCCCAGCAGGAGACAGAGACAGGCATGTTCATCCGTTCCATCATAGAGAACATTTCTGTGAGTGAAAAACGTCTGGAGGAAATCAGGCAGACTCAAAGCTCTGTCAAAATCTGCAGCCAAGTTATCAACTTTTACAAGATGGATCACTGGCCTGAAGCAGCAACACAAGATTCTGAACTGAGACCCTACTGATTCGTAAGGCAATATCTCACAGTTTATCATGGACTCTTCTTGTATCATAGCAGACTCATCATCCCTGTAGAAAAAGACATCTTGTATCGTCTCCACGAAGGGCACCAAGGTATTGTCAAATACTTAGCGCGGGACAATGTTTAGTGGTCAGGCCTTTCAAAATAAATTCCTGAGAAAATAGGAGGGTGCAGTATCTGTGAGACAGAAAGGAAATATCCACCAGAGCCACTACGACCTACCAAGTTACCTGACTACCCATGGCAGAAGAAAGGAATGGACTTATTCGAACTGAAAGGACACAGATACTCATAATCATTGACTATTATTCCAGATGAATAGAGATATCTCATCTACAGACAACAATTTCAGACAGTATTGTTGACAATTACAAATCAATATTCTCTCGATATGGTATTCACGAAGTTGTCATTAGCGATAACGGTCCTCGGTTCATATCCAAAGAGTTCTTGGATTTCTCTAATGTTTTCGGCTCACAAGTATTCCCCATCATCCACAAAGAAACGGAGAAGCTGAACGTGCGGTTCAGACTGTCAAGAACCTTTTCAAGAAAGCAAGTGATCTTGTATTGCTTAACTATCGCAGTACTCTATTCCAATATGGCAAGAATCCTGCAGAGTTGTTAATGAATAGGAAACTCAGGATTCACATTCCAACAATTTCTCATAAAAATATATCCTGCCAACAAAATAATGAGCAGCACAAAAATGCAGACTCTCACTTCAAAATAAAACAAAAAGGTCACTTTCGACAATCATTATCGAGCTAGAGAACGTGCATCTTTTACTGAAGGACAGCCATTTTGGTTGAAGACACCCAAAACCAGTCCAGCCGAATTGGTGAAAACTCTATCACCAAGGTCAATACTTGACAAGACAGATTCAAGTCTACTTCGTCGAAACAGAAGCCACGTTCGCAATAGAAGTGAGAAAACCAAGTTTCCTCAGGTAGCAACTCCAACAGAATTGTCTACCTTACCAACCGTACCCAAAAAACATTCCTGAGTACAGCCACGACAATTCAGCAGAATATCTCGTCGAACAAGTTGACCAATCAGAGACCCAGTTCACTGCGCACAGGAATGTCCCATATGTCAACTTGGGAAGTTCCAAGCCAGCAGTGTACACAAGAAGCGGTCGGAGAATTTGATCACCAAATAAACTGTCATAATGAACTCATAACCTGAAACGGGGATGTGGTGTAACTTGAAATTATCTCCCTTAGATTATAGAATATTTACGTATGAACTCCCTAGTTTTATAAAAATAGTTTCAGCCCCAAACGTAAAATTGTCATCATTCTCATATACTTCTCGCCGAATAAATCAAAGTTTAAAGCTACCTCTGCATTATATCTATTTATTAATCCAATATCGTCAAAAGTTGCTATGAGTGGACGCTGTTACCGTTTTGCTTGTTAATCGCGCTGCTGTATCAGCATTGAATCATACTGTCAATATGTTAAAATTACTATTTTCCACGGCCCATTTTTTTTTCTAAAACACTAAGCCATCCATCCATCCCAAGATGCCAAAACGTAAATGTAAATTTCGTAATTAATATTCCAACGAATGGAAATTTATCAAACAAGGCAGAAGCTGTTTTGAAACAAACTGTGGTGTATGTAATCGCACTTTCAGTATTGAACATGGCGGAAAGTTTGATGTTCGGGTAGCACATAGAACGAGCAAAGCACAAACGTAATATTGCCTCTAATTCAAAAGAAGCCGGAAACATAACAAACTTCTTGATCAGGAAAAAAAACAGATGGAAAAAATAAAATAACAGCCGCAGAAGTTGCAATGGCCTTTCATACTGTCCGTCATTATCAGTCATTCAGTTTAAATGACTGTACGAGCACGAACGTACTACTATTGTTGGAATTTAATTTGAAAACAATATTTTACAAGTTCACGTTCTAGCTATTTTTTTCTATCCTCACTCCAACCTCTCTTTTTACTTTCAAAACTGGCTCCCAAATCCTTGATTCTTATCAGAGTTAAGAATACATTCTCTGACTAACGAGAGAGCTGGAAAATATAAAAAGGAATTCCACCAGCATTATTCTTTCCATGGTGTCATAAAGTCTGGGGGAAACCTCACAGCTTGTTCACGCCAACCTATTTTCATTACTTGTAAAACCGGATCCCAAAGTCTTGATTCTTATCAGAGATAAGAATTTGTTTTCTGGAGGGGCCAGGAAATTTGGATAACGATTTGGGAGGGAAAAATCCACGATCCTTCTGAACCTCCCAAATCTCCATAGAATCTACGCCTATTTGGCAGTGAGACTTCAGCCCACTGTCTGTAAGTTCGGCGATAGGGAGCTCCAGTCAACTTCAGAACCACTTCCAACCAAAGAAGAAATTCCTGCTGGGCTGGAAAGACAAACCGTCAGCCCACTACTAAAAAACAATTGAAAGCTGCATCCCTTCACCACTCTTTCTGTCGTGCCCACTGGACGTCTGTCGTCGACCTACGAACATACTCAACTGCAAGATTCCTATATCTACCAACAATTTTCCTACTCTACAAGAACTGTGAGTGTTTCTAAACCTTAACAAAATTCTACTCACTTAAAGAACTTTTTAGGCGCTCAGAGAAATATTTTGAGCAAGCCTTTTTTTTCTCTTATGAACATTTTCTCTTCCCTTAAAGGACATTTTCTCTTTTCCCTTTCTTTCACTCCTGATTGTCTTTATCTCTTTACCCTTTTTTCTGTATATGTAAATAAACACGTTTTCTTCTTTTATTATTACACACCGAGCAGGAATTTTTTCTTGAAGAAAAAATTATAGTAGTCCTAAATTAATATATTTACCTTATAAATAAATATATTAAGGTACAGGACTATACTGCCGATTTTGTTCTTGGCTTCTTCATAGGAAAATAAAAGCAAAACAACTCAAAGAAGCAGACTATCTTAAATTTAGTAGATAAAAAACCAAAATATAGTGTTCACAGATAATATATTTATTTCAAAAAACAAACTTTCCTTGCATATTGTTCCATATGCTAAATAGTAACAAAACATAATGATAAACAAAAGGATTTACTAATGTAAGTAATATTTTGTCAGTCTATAGAATGTATCGTTCTTTAAACTGACAACTTAAACTTCTTTTCTTTTTTCAACCTTTTCTTTTTCTTTTACAATGATAAACTTGTTTTAAAATCTTTTTTTTTTTTTACAGTCAATTTCTTCAGATACTTTTATCTTCTTTCTTCTACAAATTTCTTTTATATTCGTTTTTTCTTCAAATACATTTCTTTTTCTTCTTCAGAAATTCTTTTTCTCATTCCTTTTCTCCTTTTGGGGGACTGAAAGGGATAAATAAAAACACGACTCCTAACCTAGGCTAAGATAAAATTTTAAAATGAATATCTATTTAAAATATTTTAAAATCTCATTTTAAATAGAGAATGAGAATGGGGCAGCCTTCCCTGCATCGAATGACTCTGCTAAATAAAACGTTGACTCTTCGAGTCAACAATACAAACAAATCAAAGACAATAATTCCTCTTCTTGGGAATAAAAACACGTCTTCCAAATAAATGTCTCTTAGACAAAGTTGAAACAAATCTCCAAAAGCCGCCAAGTACCTTTGTTATCTTTAACAAAGGTCTATATTTGCGTCAATACCTCAATATAGGCCTTATAAGTCAAATCAAACTTTTCACGAGCTATATTTAAACAAATTTATAACTTTTCTCAAGTTATATTTAAACAAATTTTAGCTTCGGAATTCTACCGAAGCTAATAAAAAATCTTTTGTACAGATATCGACCGAAACGAAAAATTCACTAACCCTTCTTCCCATCCCTAAATAAAACCAGATATAGCATTTAAAGTTAAATAAATATTAACTATATTAAGAAAATAATTCGACACTGTAAGTTGAATATTCGAAATAACACGTTACTTTACGTGGTAAACTAAATTAGTTACCCACGGAGCCGGAATAAAGCGTCTTCTCAATCGACCAAAGGAAAATCTCTGACTGAGGACAATCTCTCCCAATCAAAGGGAGGCACCGTCTCCCGCCCCCAATCCCATAAAAGGCGTCAATAAAAAACCATCGTCTACTTTGCTATCAGAGGCGTATCGTTCCAAATTTCAATACATTAAATGTTTCTTCACTGAAGTTATTGAAATGTCTTCGAATTTTAATATTCTAAAATTTTGCAAATTAAAAATTCTCAAATTCTTTATTCGTCCGCGCCTAAAAGAGAGAGAGAGAGTTTGTCCGCTCTAATCTTGCTGTTTTTTTTTACTCGCATTTTGTCGCAATTTTTTTAAACCTCAACCCAATTTTTTAACCTCAACCCTTTGATGCGGGAAAGCCGGGACAAATTTCCCTGCACTACAACAGTATTTCCTGATTTTAAAATTGCAAGGAAATTTTCAAGGGCTAAGACAAAATGTGCTACAATAATAAAAAAAAATGTTGTGGCTCCATACACTATTGCAGAGATTGTTAATGATATAAATAACTCTTCTTTTTATGGCACATCTACTAATGAAAGTAATTACAATGCTGAAAAAATTTTCCCGTTGATTGTGCAATATTTTTTGTAGTGATTACTACTATGTTTGCCACGCCTACATTTTTCTCAACTGTGATTGGTCAAATAATAAATACTAAATATCACAGGACAATTTACTGATCGCATTCACCACACTGAATTTTTCCTACCGTTAACTCACAAACATGCTTTTGCTATAAAATCACCGATTGGTTAATTTTTCATCCAATCAGATATTTTTCGTGTTCTTTCAAAATTTATCCCGCGTTTATGCTGGGAGCCTACCGATAGTAATATAAGTCCGGATTCATTCCCAAATTAACCAGTAGAGTTGAAGACAGTAGAACGCAACTACTCACACGCGTCTACACAGATTATTCATTCTACTCACTCCGCACGCACACACACGGACACAGAACTTGAATATCATTCACCATCAGTTCTTTGTGAACAAACCAAGTTGCAACAACTCTGTTAGTTACAAAACACACAACTAAACTTACTGAACGTTCTTCTGAATACACATTCTATTTTAACACAGAACTCTGAACATTATATTCAAAAAACTTGCTTATTTAAATATCATCATATTCAACTAACAGATAAAGAGAAACTACTTTTTTCTCCTTATTCACACATTACAAAAATTTTCTTGTATTTGTTGTTGATTTTAATACATATTTTATCGTTGAAACACAAATCGGTTTCCATTGTTTTTCCTTGATTTTAAAAAATGTATAAATGTTAAATGCTCTTCAACACGCAGCCACATTAATCTTTTCAACAAAACACCATTTACATTGGTAACCCCAACACTTAAGAAAATAGCATTTACATTTTACGTGAAAAGGGTTTGTTGATAAAGTTATTGCTAGTAAGATTCCTTTCAAATGCGACCTCGGAAACAATAGCAAGCTTCTGCAGAGAGAGCCTCGTCGAGTTAGGACTGGACGTGAAAAAAAGATATAGCTTTATGTGAAGATAACACAAATACTAATGTTGTTGGACGGTTCCGCAAAGGCACAAATAATGTCTCTTCAAAATTCAAGGAAAGCATGAATAAATCGATGGAAGATCTTAGATGTCCAGCCCATATTCTGCACATTGCTGCTCATACCACTTAATGTTCAAGTAATTTTTGTTAAATTGTTTTCATACTTTAGTATTTATTCTGTTTGAACTGAGAACTTGAAAGATTTCTGCGACTTTGTTGGTGTGTAGCATGCCTCAGTTCTCTCACATTCTAAAACTTGCTGGTTTTCTTTGATGAGAGCAGCTGAGAGAACCCTAAGGTTATTTAAAGCACTTAATTTTTTCTTTGATTCTGAAGAAAGAAACAGAAATACAAATTCTTGTAGAATTCTTCAATAATCCGCTGAACGAAGTCTACTTATATCTTGTTCACAGTTTTCAGTATGTTTTAGCAATAGCATTATGAAGATAAAGAGAAAACGGCATTATTGAAGTATCTGGCTGCTTATATACGTTGCTGTTATAAAGGAAAGAATGAATGAAAAGTTTATTCCTCTAAGTGTGAATGATTACCTTAATAATAATGTCATATCTGAAGAGAGAAAGAAATTTCTTCTTGAAATGGATAACTACTACGGCACTTGTCATAACTATCTTGAGAAATGGGTTTCATCTTTTGAAAATTTTGATAAATTTACAATATTATAATAAATATAGGTCATCTCCCTTTGGTAGGTGTCTCCTGCTGATAATAATAAGAGGCCAACAAGAATACGGAGTGAAGAGACGTGTCGCGAGACTACTCAAGAAATAGTCATGCTGGCCTGAATAATGCGAGGACAATGCCGGTAATACAGCAGAATATGAACACCATTTAGATAAGTTTAATCTATTTCAAACAGATATGTAACTGGATTTCGTCCCCGATGCTTTGACTTTTAACTGCTAAAAGAATACGATTTTAGCAATCATCTATTCTCTTTTTCCTTATGTATTGTGTCTCTTGTATAAAGTATGTTTTTACAATGTTCGATTGTCTCACTTTGTTTATCAAGACACGTTAAAATGTTGGGAGGTCGTTAAAATGTTGGGAGGTCGTTAAAATGTTGGGAGGTCGTTAAATTTCCCACATTTTGCTAAACACGTATGTGCAAGTAAGCAATTTGTCCAACATAAACGCAGTTTCTCTAAACAAAAAAAGCATTTGCTATATAAATGTGAGCAATTTACTGAAAACCTAAAGCATTTTTGTGGTATGATGTCAGTATTTTTTTAATTCGAGACATAAAAACATCGAGAAAGAAAATATTTACTAGACTGCTGTCCGTTTATATGAGAGAAGATATCTCCAATTCTGTTTTTATATTTAAAAAATATATATATAAAGATAATTTTTGCCTTCACGATTCAGTGAGGTTATTGGACACGCGTGTCCAAAAAATATAAAGATGATTTTTTGCCTTCACCAGTGATGGTTATGATGGACACGTGTGTCCATAGATAGATAGATAGATAGATAGATAGATAGATAGATAAAATTTTGCTCATCTTCACCATTCACTTAAAATATCCGCACACGAGGAGTCACAAAAAAAAAGAAAAATAATTAATTCAGTGTCTAGTTCAAGATGGATAACTTCTTAGAATTAAAGGGAGTTAAGGCCCTTATTGACTCTAAAAATAATTTTAAAAATGATATTTAATTTATGTTTGGAATTGCTAGCGTAAGATTAGAAATTAAAGGAAAATATTTTAAAGAGGAGGAAGCCATTATTAAAAATCTTCAAGAGAAATTCGATCTTTGGTTCGTAAAATAAAGGAGATTTGTATCAAAGCCAACATAGACTTACAAGAAGGTAGTTTTATAACTGAGCAAATGAACGAATACGGTTTTCCGTCAGTGTGTAAACTGTAAATAATCGACTTGCTGACATTGAGGAATCTGTTCGAGAAATTAATATTTCCCATGGAAACGAAACTGGTTCCAGATATAATAGTCATTCAATGATCTCAATCCCCAAATTACAGTTTGCTACTTTTAGCTGCATCAATCCGCCTAAATTTTAATTAAAGAATTTTATAGCAGAGTTTATTAATAATTGTATTAATTCCATCAATTTTAACAAAACAACGCTAGCCCATTATAAAAAGTTATCTACTGCTAACATCACATCTTACCTTAGAAGATGACAATTACGAGGGGGCTACAGTTTTGTTAACGAAAGAATTTTTGGATGTGCCTTTTATATTTCATAATAACCAGTTTTCCTAAATACGATCTCGATTTTGTGACTGTTAAACATACTCTTGCCGAAGTGAGGACTGATTTGTCCGAGTTGAGAACCTCGTATGATATGGATTTTTTGAGGAAGACTCCCCTCAATTCAAACTTGTAAGCCACGTCATATTTGATGAGCTACCCCATAATTAATGCAGGAAAACATTCATAGGGTAGGTAGCAGTTACCCTTCCTTAAATGATGTTTTTGAGAATTATAATGAAGCCATCTGCACACTGACAAAGCCTTTCCATGTATATGAAAAAGATATTATAAATAATTATTCAGTTGCAAGTGAAAATAATGGTGCAGCATTACAGAATTTCTTCATTAGCTCTAATGGGATGCCATGTAAATTTTGTGCAAAAAGTTGTCACCCCCATGGGGATGTGTACAAAATATACTACCTTCGAGTCCCGAACTGCTCGATGCAGATATTTAAATTTATCTATTATATACTCCAGTAATAGAAGTAACTGAAAATTGCTCTGGACTTCAGAATAAATTATTCCTTCCCTGTAAACAATGTTCATCTAAAGGACATATAACGTCACTATTCGATAATCGTAAGAAGGGGATATCTTTTTTTTACTCATGTAGGCGCCTGTACATATGAACTAAGCCATTTAATAATAACTATAGTAGAAATCACATTATAAACTGCCTATTGGACACAGGTAGCCAGCAGTTATATTTGTAACACCGTATCCTCACCCCACTTGACCCACGCACTCCACAAGACCGGCCGTTGGTCCGGTATGGTCCAGTATTACAGGTTAGTCTCCGGTTCCCTATGTCAATTCGAAGCCACCCTCCAGCCACGTTGTGATTGTTTTGATCCTGGAGAGTGGTCATCAGATCGTAAAAATCCGGAAGCTCTCCGTTGGTTCACCTTCGAGTTCGTCGGGTGAGAATCGGGTTAACAGAAAAATAAATAGAACCAAGTCGATTCGATTTTGAAAGACAAAATTTTATATATATATATATATATATATATATATATATATATATAAGTAAACACACACACAAATTCTTGTTGCACAAGTTTGAATGTTTCTTGTATGTGAACAATAACCAAACAAACACAAATACTTCGAATAATTTCGGTAAAGGAGAGATGTGACCTTCATTTTAACTCTTTTTGGTCTGTTCTTAGCGCATCTACTACAATCTTCGATGTTCCAGTTCTCAGTATAGTAGTAGTAGTAGTAGTATCAGGAGTAGCGGTACTTAGATGTTAGCGGCTGTATTTCGCTTCTTCGCTCACAGCTTCAGCAACACACAGCGTACGCTTCCTTTTCAATATCTGACGTCTCTCCACTCAGATCGACTGCATTCGAAGACAGACGACCCCCCCCTAAAAAAAAAACTCTCCTCCTCCGGTTGGCTCGCTTCTTTAATAAGAGAACAGGCTTCACGTGACCCAGACTGGTGATGTATCTGTTTTTCTAGTGTGAACGTACTGACATACTATCAAAGAACAACTTCATTCCTCTGAGAATAAACAATTTACTTTTTCATCGATTGGTTTCCAAGGTTCACAACAAGACGCTATTGTTTATCACCTCTCTATTAATTAATTTGCCGCTCTTTGTAAACTACAGAGATTCTTGTTTTAAAAATAAATTCTAGATCCTTAACATCCTTAATTTTAACTTATAGTGTCAAAATCCATTTCTTTTTTTTTAAGTTCCAAATTATTATTGTTCCAGTAATTTTCTATTAGTAATCTGATATTCTTTGTACACTTACAAAATGATTGTATTTCGTGTTCTAAATTAACTTTCTGTGACATTTCAAATCTTTACAACATATTAACATCTTGGTTATTCGAAAACGCCTCTCTTCACTTGGTTTTACAGCATATCCTCCTTTATTATCATTATTATTATTTCAGGGGTGATATCGCCCCTGTCACATATTTCTCTAAAGGAATATTTAAAAGGTTAAAATCTCCTGACTGGAGTCTAACTCCTGGGGATTATCAAGGAAAAACTTGCTAAAATTAATTCCAATAAAAATTTGAATCAAGTTGTTTCAGGCGTAAATATAGGCAAAGGAAGACCGCTTCCTATTGCAGTTTTGTTGCACGATAAATTTGATATTCAAGTTCCATGATTTCTGACAAGTGATAATGAATTTGACCAGATTAAATTATTAATTAGCCTTTTCTCATGATAGTAATCAAATAAACATTCAAGGAATTCAGGGAGTGGACATTTTCAAACATATTGAAGATACCAAAATTGTTGAATGTATGATTGGTTTGATGTGGAAAATGCCGAATGGAATTGCCGCTTTCGGGAAAGGCCTACATTTTCTATATAGACATCAAGTTACCTCAGCAGGACCCAAGGCTTCCAACGTTCACCACAACTACCATTTTAAGCATTCTTCATACTAGAACAACAATAATTTGTAATATAACCATAGTTCACCGACCCTAAAATATTCCCAGATGCCTTCGTATTATCTAACGTCGAAAAGAACATAGAGAAAATGGTTACTCTGGATTAATGCATGATAATCCTTCGATGAGCATGAACATATGAGTAATTACGGCAAAAACAAAACAGATAAATTCGAAAAAAAAAAACGAACAAAGACAACTCATATTTATTGGATTTACCCTGGCACGAAGACAGGATCAAATCAGTGCCAACTAATTATCAAGTTGCCTTGAAACTATGCATTCTTTAGAATGAAAAAGAAAATATGGCCACTGCTTGTGACGATATATTTCAGCAACAAGAGACAGAAGGGATCACAGAAAGTGAAAGTCTCCTCACAAGACTTTACAAAATATAATTGGATCCTCACAGACTTGTCTTCAAATCTGATGAAAAAGTAGCTATAAATTCCAGACCTCTTATATACCGGAATACGTCTGATACTGAACTATTACCATTAATACCTAATGCCTTTTTACATCCTAATGTCAATGGAGAAATTTCTGTGAAAACTGATTCTGGTGGCTCTCCTGAAATTGAACCTACTTCCAAATCACATTAGATGCTCTCGCTGAAAGGGAGAAATTGTTAGCTAACTTCACAGAATTATGGAATGAAGAATATCTCGTGAGTCAAAGAGAAAGTTACAAGGACCTACATATGGATTTTAATAAATAAAATATAAGTAGATGATATAGTATTATACTGTCTCCGGGATGCGTGTATTTCGTTGAAATGTACACAACCCTAGAGACAGTTAGCATAAACTCTCATCGACAATCAAGACTCTGAGACATAGTATGTTTTAGACACAGGTTTATTGACAGTCGACAAAGGTAAAACTGAAAGAAAATAAAACACGTTTCTTCAGAAATACAGAAATACAAAATGAAGGTGAGTATTTACTAAGACCTTAAGTAGTTGTAGGTACGATAAGCTTACAGAATAGAAGCATTTGAACATAAAAAATACTCATAGAAGAAAAAAGAATACAAAATATGCTGAGTAACAGTCAAGTTCCGAGAGGAAAGGTGGAGGTTCCGCACGTGGTGAGAAGGTAAACAAAGTTCGTTTAAGGAAGAAAATGATACTAAAAATAATGCTTGCATTAAATAATTCCATAATAGGAAGGAAAAAAAGGCGATAGTTCTTACCGGAGATGTCCAAGAATGACGAGATATTTAAAGGATGAAAACTATGCCATGCGGCCAAAGCTGGGGGCATGCCATGTGGCCGTGCTGGGGGCAGCTAAACTAGATAGAGGCTGAGCACCGGGAACCTTCAACCGGTGTAGGGGTGTAGGGTCAGAAAGAAGCCCCCAAGCAAAGGGGCCGATAAAGGGAGATGGGTGCTAGTAGGTCTGTTGTACACAGAACAGAACACTCCCCGCCTGACGTCTTGGACGTCAAGGAATGTGCTAGTTCTCGTCACAGAGAAGGACAATCCTGGCAACGGGTCTGAGGAGGTGTTTAGTTCGCTCAGTTCGGTTGCCAGGAGGGCAGGCACAGAGCTCCAGTCTGGGAACTGAATGTTCGGGTCGTGGGGCAAGTTTCGCTTTCCCCATGATGAAGCCAATTTGGTTGTTTCCTTTATCGTCGGTGACCTTGAGATAGGCCACTGCAGCGATGGCTTTGGTCGATGCATCGGAAAAGATGTGCAGCTCTTTATGTACTGCTTTTTGAGAGTGGTATGTTTGTGAAGGCCCTAGGGATTCGGACCTCGTTTAGCGCTTCCAAGGAGTCTCTCCATGAAGACCAGATTTTGTGCATTTCTTGAGGAGAGGTGAGTCCCACTCGCTGTTTTCATGGGTTAGCTCTCTCAAGATTAACTTTCCTTGAATGGTGACGGGGGCAGCAAATCCCAAGGGGTCATACAGACTGTTGAGGGTCGATAAAACGCCCCTACGTGTAAAGGGTCTTCTTTGTATCGCAGGTTTCTTATCGAGGCTACGTCTCGGTGAAGAAAGTCGACTCTCTGCCAGTTTCCTGTTATAAGGGAGACGACGTCAGGGAGATCTAAAGGGTAGAGGAGCAACCCAGCTGTTGTCTTTGTCTTTCTCGGCTCCCCAGCTCCATGATGTTCAGGAAGGCGATATCTTCAATAGAAGGCGCCGCCCTTTCGTCGTCCTTGGTCCGTTGAAATAGGTGGTCTTCCATCTCGGTAGAGTATGGCCTCTTGCTGATGCTGAAGCTCTCTTTAATTTCGAATCTGTTCGGGCACGGTTCGAAAAGGGTAGGGCGTCCCCCATCGGATATATGTGTATGCAATGTGTTTATTATGGTGGGTGGGTGAAATTTCCCTAAACAGACATTGCCAACTATGACCCATCCGAGGTCCAGTTTCTGTGCATATGGGGCATCATGGGGGCCGTTTATATGTTGGCGCACTTTGTGTACCCTTAGAATGTCACGCCCCAGAAGGAGCATTATAGGAGTTTTAGGCTCCACGGTGGGGATGAGGTGTGCTATTTTTCTCAGATGTGGGTGGTGGAGGGCTGCCTCAGGAGTTGGGATGCCGGACCTGTCGTTGGGTATTTTGTCGCATTCGACGAGACTTGGAAGTGGAAGGCTGTTTTTCCCGTCTAAGGATTCCACCTGGAAGCCTGACGCTCTTCTTCCCATGGTTTGTATAACTCCGGCACAAGTTTTAAGGGAATAGGGGAAACTGGGCCCATCATTTTTAAATGTGTCAAAAAAGTCTGAGCGTACCAAAGACCGGTTGCTTTGTTCATCGATGATGGCGTACATCCTCACTGTTTTGTCTGGTTGGTCGGCAGGGTAGACATTGACGAGGCATATCTTGGAGCACGACTTTTCTGAGAGTTCACCACCGCAAACTTGTGTGCACTGCGAAACCACTCCAGTAGCTATAGGGGGGTTATCCTCCCCGCCGTTCTCTGCAGCGGATCTTATGCTGATGGGCCAAGGTGGTGGTCCTGGATGGAGAGCAGTGTTGTGTTCTTCACTGTTACACTCATTGCATGTAATATTCATTCTGCAGAATTTCGCTATGTGTGCTGTGGAGGAGCAACATTTGAAACAGATGCCATTGTTTCTTATAAATGTCTCACGCTCTTTCAAGGGTTTCTCTCGAAAGGCGCGGCATTTCAACAGTGAGTGGAATTTTTTGTGTAATGGGCAATATTGGGTGGGGTCGTTGTCATCTTTGTTTTGCCGACGCGTGGTGTTGAAAACTGTGGGGGACACTTCGGTCTTATTCACCGATACCACCCTTTGTTTGCTCTCTTGTGAGGGGAACCTACCCACCAGTGAATTGACCTTGAAACTTGGATCATTTTTTATCCTAGCTTGTTGTGTAATAAAGTTTACAAATACCTTAAAAGGAGGGAACGTAACTTGGTGCCGCTCCTTATATTCGGAACCAACAGACAGCCATCTGTCCTGAAGTGAGGATGGTAGTTTGGTTATAAAGGGCGGAGCCCTCGAGCAGTGTCCAGGTAGGCGAGGCCAGGAAGGTTTCCATCTTCCCTGGCTGACAAGAGTTCGGTAGCTAAATCGCTGAGTTCCCTAAGTCTAGGAAGATCGTTGTTTGACAGTCTGGGGAAGTCGTCTACTCGTTTGAAGAGAGCATCCTCTATCATTTCAGGAGCCCCGTAACATTCCTCGAGTCGGGCCCATATTCTCATGAGCCCTCTTTCTGGGTGGTTCAGGTGGGCTGACCTGAGCCTCCTCGCATGCTCCCCTGACTCTTTACCAAGCCATTTTACGAAAAGGTCCATTTCCTCGCTGTATGTGAGACCGAGGTGTCTGATGGCACTCTGGAAAGACCGCTTCCATGCTCTGTAGTCTTCAGGTCTATCGTTGAAAGGTGGCAGTCCAGTGGTGATGAGCTCCCGCCGGGTGAAGTACCTCACAAGGTCTGAGGTATATTGAGACTGGGAGGCGTCCCTGGTGTTGGTGGGGTACCGGTCGTTAAGAGGTTCGGTGTCTTCGACACGTGAGTTAGGGGAGTGATAGCTGATGATAGGAGGGCTTGTTTGGGTAGGTCTGTCTGGGCTCCCTGGCCTATGAGGGAGAAGTCGGTCTCCGCGTTCGAACCGACCATACTGGTATCCCCGAACGATTTCTTCGTTAACAGGTGGTTGGGGTCCAGTCATCTCTTGTTTCGGTTGGCTTGCTTGGTCGGCTAAGTATTCTCGGACCCGTGTGCTAGGGTCAGCGGGAGTGCAGTCGAGTTTTGAGTGGCTGCAGCTGGACCGTTCTTTTAGCTCGTCGGCAGCTTCCCTCAGAACTTCTGCTTCAGCTACGGCAGCAGCCGTCTCCTTTTCAAGCTGTAGTTTCTCCAACTCCATCCTTATTTTTAGCTCCTTGTCTGTGAAAGCTAAACGTGTTTTGGCTGCTTCAGCCCTAGCTTGGGCGATAGCAGCAGCAGCCGCCGTACACGATCTGCTGGAAGACCGAGAGTAGCGGGAGGCATGAGTCCTTGACCGATTTGACACGTTGTCTGCCATTGTTAAGAAAAAAGGATGATTCGTGGTAGAAGAGAGGCCGAAAGAATAGCTTCGTTATATTGAGGATAGTTTTTTTCAAGCGAACTGTGTGACACTACTGTTGTTGGTGTTGCGTCCGTAGTTCCGACGGTTGGTGTAGACCACGAAATATCCGACCATTAGGGGGCCTCCGTTTTACTATACTGTCTCCGGGATGCGTGTATTTCGTTGAAATGTACACAACCCTAGAGACAGTTAGCATAAACTCTCATCGACAATCAAGACTCTGAGACATAGTATGTTTTAGACACAGGTTTATTGACAGTCGACAAAGGTAAAACTGAAAGAAAATAAAAACACGTTTCTTCAGAAATACAGAAATACAAAATGAAGGTGAGTATTTACTAAGACCTTAAGTAGTTGTAGGTACGATAAGCTTACAGAATAGAAGCATTTGAACATAAGAAATACTCATAGAAGAAAAAGAATACAAAATATGCTGAGTAACAGTCAAGTTCCGAGAGGAAAGGTGGAGGTTCCGCACGTGGTGAGAAGGTAAACAAAGTTCGTTTAAGGAAGAAAATGATACTAAAAAATAATGCTTGCATTAAATAATTCCATAATAGGAAGGAAAAAAGGCGATAGTTCTTACCGGAGATGTCCAAGAATGACGAGATATTTAAAGGATGAAAACTATGCCATGCGGCCAAGCTGGGAGCATGCCATGTGGCCGTGCTGGGGGCAGCTAAACTAGATAGAGGCTGAGCACCGGGAACCTTCAACCGGTGTAGGGTCAGAAAGAAGCCCCCAAGCAAAGGGGCCGATAAAGGGAGATGGGTGCTAGTAGGTCTGTTGTACACAGAACAGAACAAGTATTAATTTAAAATCCTGCAAAAACCAGACCATTCTGGAAACTTGATTGGCTGACTGAACTTTTCTGTGAAAAATGATGGAAATGTACGTTCAGTAGATATAATTAGATGAGATGCATCTTATGAGAATCATAACATACAACATCTGTTTACAATGGAACTTTCTTTGACACATTATGAACACTATAGTTCTGGCTAAGACTTTAAACTGCATCCACTAACTTGATAGTTATTTATGAACATTTCTATCATTATAAATCAGTCTAGTCATCGGTAAGACTGTAAAATACAAGCATTTCCATTTCCGTTTATGATTCATTCTCAGTCCTGGGTAAGACTTTAAACTGCATCCATCCAACTGTCCATGTCTACTTATGATTTAGTCTTGGGTAAGACTTTAAATGGCAACCATTTATATTTCTAGTTCTGGGTAAGACTAAGCTGCATCCATACGTCTGATTTAACATTGAACATGGAGGGCCATGTCACTATTATTACTGAGTAATTGAAAATGGATATCATTAAAAAACTAAAGGTTATATATGGTTATTTCATTGAAAAACTCATTTGAATAGTGAAATAAGTTCAGTGAATTCTTATCCAAATTTAAATGTCTAGATTATTTTCTTATTGATTCTTTGGCCATAAATTAATAAATAATTGTACTTCAACATTAACAATACACACACAATAATGCCCACAACGAAATGATGTAAATTATGTTTGAAAACATTTAAAATGTGCTCAAATTTTAGAATTAAGCATGTATTTTCTGTGACTAATACCTTCATCTTGTCTCCAAATTTCTTCCCGTCTTTACCTTCTTTTCCACCCACAAGCCAAGGGTCCGTGAACTTTGAAGCGATCCGACCCGAGAATGACCTGGTTACAAAATCACGCGACCATCAGGCGGTTGACCATAAGTGAATTCCAGGCACCATCAGGCTCTCCTGCTGCGATCACGTGATCCGACCCTACTAAGGGTTGAGTGAATCTTTGGCTATCACGCAAACACTTCGTGATTTGCATCCCATCCTCTCAAGGACAAAGAGAACCCACGTGACTATCTTTAGGACAGCAAAAATTAAAAAAAAACGGTTTTCAGTTTCCTGTTTAACCAGTGGCAAATGAACATCATTAAGCGAATCGTCCCGATTCCAAATGGACTGCCCATCGCAATAAAGAAAACAGCAAAGTCTATCGACTAGAGAACGAAAGGAGTGCTATCACACTTAATCGACCTGTACGAGATGCTGTGGATCCCAACCATTTCTGAAAGAAAAGGAACCCAGGAAAATTGCTGACCGACAAAATATTGTTTTAGCATAAGAACTCTCGCTTCGGCGAATTAGAACTCTGTGTGGAGATATCAACTCGACTAACCCATCAAGACAGATAAGTTGATTTCTTGGCTTGATCTTCTTATATATATGTATGTATTCGCTCGTACCTTCTGTTCTTTCATGATCCCTTTTCCCTTTATTAAAAGGAATTTTCTTTTTCTTTCTTTACCTGTTTTTGTATTTATAAGTAAATGTTTTATTTTGAAATTCATCGTCTTGCGTCTGTTTTTCGCTGACTCCCTTGTGTCGCTTCCATCCCTGAGTGAAGACCGAGAAAAGATCCCAAGTTTTCCTTTTTTTAAACCCCTGGTTCACCTATAGGCTACAAGTTCGTAACAACAATATATATATATATATATATATATATATATATATATATATATATATATATATAATAAATAAAGACAACAGGAAAACTTATCTTAGAAGATGCGCTTTATCCTATGACGGAATTTATCAACGCGAATGATTTGATTTTGTGACAAGTATTTATATACAAGAGAAAAAAATGTTATTGGTTTTCAAAAAACTTGATGAATATTCATGAATACTCCCATACCTAAAATTTTTCAAAAAACGATAATATTTTTGCTCATATATAAAAATACTTGTCACAAAATAAAATTCTCACATTTGCCTGGATAAAATCCCTCAGAGGATGAAATGCGTCGGCCAAGATAAGTTTTCCTTTTGTCTTTATTCATATTGTCCTATTACAGATATACTCTATCTTAATTTTTTACACACACACACACATACATATATACATACATACATACATAAGAAAAATTTCTCAAAGTTAACCTGTAGAAAAAGACAATATTTATAAAGGTAAAAGACAATAGGAAAACTGTAATATTAGCCTACGCGTTTCGTCCAATGTGGACTTTTTCAAGACAAAAACGAAATGAATTTATTAAAACAAAGTAACTAGTAATAACAAAACAAAATGTCCTTAGCAACTGGAAGAATTTAGAAAACGCTATTATATTCATATTGTCAACTGAAAATTACGTCAAGTACAGTCACGTGTGGAAATACACTCATAAAAAAAGAAAATAACTCACTCAGAAGGAAAATCCTCAAGTGTGCCGCCATTGAATATTATCTAAATATTAATCTACGCCCAGGCTTTTTCCCTATTTCACCTTTCCTAACAGAATAACTACTCTCCCAAGCAAACGTACACAAGAAATCAAAAGAAAATGGTTGAATCCGTCAACAAAACAATAAAAACAATATTTCCACACCTGACGTAATTTTCAGTTGACAATATGAATATAATAGCGTTTTCTAAATTCTTCCAGTTGCTAAGGACATTTTCTTTACTTTGTTTTAATATATTCATTTCGTTTTTGTCTTGAAAAACTCCACATTGGACGAAACGCGTCGGCTAATATTATATTTTTCCTATTGTCTTTTACATTTATAAATGCATACACACACACACACACACACACACACACACACACACACACACACACATATATATATATATATATATATAGAGAGAGAGAGATAGATTCTATAAAAGTCATAAAAAGAGAATTATATTTGTTGCTATGTCAGGTAAATCTACAAGTCAAGCCTCTACTGTCCAATGTCACAAGTAACAAAATTATTTCTAGTTACAGTATATCTTATGCTGTTTTCAATAAAACACCATAAGAAAACCGATTTTTTTATTTACTATCAAAATTATTCTATTTGTTTTTTTTTATTATTATTACATCATTTTTAGTGTAATCGTCGGGATGTCTACTAGACTGTGACGTAGAAGTTCTAGCTCCGTACCGAGTGTCGACTGATCTATTAGTAACCACTGGACTGTATGCAAAATAGTTCCAGAAACGAAGAGATTTTATAAATAGTACATTGCATTTTAAAATAAAGGACAGAAGGACTAAAATATCTTTGAATAGTGACTGAAATTCTAAGGTCAGTCTCTCCGGATTTTAGTTGGAAAAATAAAACCTGAGTGTCTTGGCCACTAATACAGCACAAAATTATAAACAACGCGAAGAAATGATTTCGCAGAAAAAGAAGACCAAGCTAAATATAATATATAGTCTTTTTCACATATATGATGCTAGTCCGTTTCTTACATTAAACGAGCATATCTGACTTTTCATTACGACCACACCGAGGAATTGAACTCACAATTACCAGGGACCCAGATGTTTTAACCAACATTTTAATCTTCCAAATCATATATCTCTTGGATATTTTAATGTTGAAATTCTGGAACTTAATGTTTGAATTCATGGTGTGACTATATGAGTGACGAGTTAGCTGTTGCAGTTATAGGAAGGGATACAAAAGAGAGACAAGGCATCCCCTAAAATTAAAGTTGAAGGAACATTAAAAACTGATTTTTCGAGGATATGCTTAAAAATCAAGTATGGTTGATCATATGTAGAATAAAAAGGATGGATCATCCGAAAACTAGATACATGACAAAATCATTAAATCCATTTTCTTACTGATCATGGCTTCACCACACTTTTGTTCATCATAAACATTTTTATATATAAATATTTTTAAATTTTCTCAACAGAAAGAAATTGTTTGAGAAATTGCTTTTTTAGAATTGACGTTTTGATTGAATAAAAATAATCAATTCTGAATTAATGATTATATACACGTATATATGGAAAATTATATGTTTCCTTACTACATCTGGTTTACTATAAATGTCGCAGCTTAATTCTCTTTTCTTGTTCCCTCCAAATAGTGAAATTTTTCTCGCCTCTCCTCACAGAATATAAAAGTAAGTTAGTAAATAACAACTGACATAAACTTAACACAATTCTTAACTGATTAGATTTGATTTGATTTATTTAACGGCATATCAACCCATTATGAGTCATTTAATGCTGAAATTTAATTTTCTCAGGATCTTTGAAGTAATCAAAATATGATATATGTTATTCTGCTTTCACATTTGAATAAATGGTAGGTTTTGTTGTTATATTTTGGAATACAGTTTGATTTAGGAAATTGTAGGATATTATATGGATTTATAGTGGCGTGGGGCCTAGGGATTAAAATGAAGTAGTTAAGTTGCAATAGGAGTAGAGTTGAAAGTTGCCAGACAAAAATAATACAATTGAACAAAAAGAAAGAGAAAATTGAAGAACGTGCTGAATCATATTAGCCATTTTTTTTTTGAGAAAACAAGATGAGCACTTCACAAACATGGCCTTGTTTCAGATTTATCATCTAATAAAATTGTTATTCAACTGTTCAGTTAAAGAAATAATCAAAATAATTTAAACTCGGTAAAAGAAACCACGTGTATTAAACATAATCTCTATCTATAAAAGGCAGGATGTGTGTGTGTGTGTGTGTGTGTGTGTGTGTGTGTGTGTGTGTGTGTGTGTGTGTGTGTGTGTGTGTGTGTGTGTGTAACGAATGCACGGCCGCAATTTTCGACGGATTTGCACCAAAATTTACATTTACATGCTCCAGGTTAGCGGGAAGGCCAAGACTGACTTTGCATTTCCCAACTCCCATCGATAGTGGAAATAATCGATTTTTTTCATGCTTCTACAGCAGTTTTCATGTAGTTTGCGGCCATTTTCTACTGGCCAGAGTGAGAGCCTATAGTTGGCTGCCACCAATAGGCAGGAAGATTCTATTGCTGACTGACACGAATATTAACTAGCATGCTAGCATGCAAAAAAAAAAAAAAATTGATAGCTGTATTCGTCCCAAGTGGGAAAAATTTAAATCTGCATGGCACTTTACTCCAGTTGGCTGATTCGCTTGCTTAAACTCAACGTTGATTCTGATTCTGCAGAACTGGGTTGGGTGTGAAAAGGTATTTGTTGTTGACATTCTTTTTTCATTCGGTTTTTCCAGTTACGAGTCCTTTTTTAAAGCTGATCGTTTTGTGTTCATTTTGTTTAGTTCTTTTTTCGTAACAGATTTAATGTTTAGTATAGAGCTCAGAAAAAATTCGCAGTGTGAGATAGGCAGAAGTAAGGCATGTAGCAACATCAGCACAGCAAAGGGCACTCCTTTAAAGGCAAAGAAGGGCAAAAATATTTTAAGTCAAGTGATAGCGATTGCTGTATGAGTCGTACGATTTTTGAATCAAGCACGGGAAACGCCGGGCCATGCTGCTAGTGACATATATTAAACACAATGTCTTTCACTACAGGATGTGGGATTTTAAAATGTATTTTAACGAATTAATAATGTCTCCCTCCTCAAATTTTGTGACTCTTAATAGACTTATTTAAATAAAAATACTGTCCTACACATGACATCAGTTGTATACAATGTATCTATACTTAAATTAGAAATTATTTTTTAGTGATATGTCCCACTAGGACATGGGTTTAAACAGAGTCGTTTACTTAATTATTTTTTAATTGCCAGAACATATTGGGAGAGTTAGTGGAATAGTTTCCAGCTGCCTTCTACATGGTTTTGTATACAGAGTAGCCCATCTCCTAAACTGGCTGTTATCCAAAGCTGATAGCCCAGTCGTCTCTATTGTTTAATAGAAAACAGAAATAGTTATGAGAGAAGAAATAATTATGCCTTACCTAGGAGCAATAGTGCAAAAATGAAAAAACTAAGCTGAAATTTGAACTTTCAAAATACTTTGATCCAGGCTGACAACTCATATGTAAATTGAAAAAACATAATAGAAAATTGAATAAAGAACTGAAACCAAATTTATTAAAATCGCAAAGCAACTTCTCGGCGAGGGCATATTCCAACAAATGGAAGATTCACAACAGACCACGTCCTGGTACGAACAGTTGAGTGTTTGCTTGCTAACAACACACGGAAGTCAAAAGACGAATTCCAGTACCTCAGCCGAGCGTGGAACCTGCAACGACGGTTCGGCGAAAAGATCACCGATTTTGCAGGCCAGCTCGAGACCACGATAAGAGAAGCTGCAGTCCATATAAAGGCGAAGTTTCGGACGGACAACAGCAACTCCGAAATGAGCGCCGATACCGTTTTTTCACCCAGTGACGCGATGCTCATGAATAAAAAAAATAAAATAAAGCCTGGACTCCGAACAGAAACTCCCATCTCGTAAAGACGATGGACAGACACTACTCGGCAGGTGGCATAGCAAGCGACTCCCAACGCTACCTAGACTGCGGCATAAAATCAGATGCTATCCCCACCCTGACCGCAGACATTATGTACGTGCAAAAACAGCGACCATATAAACAAGCGAATCAAGGTGTTCATCAGGATCTCGTAGACCTGAAGCGTAAAATACAACAGATACGACGAAGGATAAATCATCCAGCCAGAACACTTCTACGAGACTTGAGCACAACGACATAACCCCGAGACGGAGCCAGAAACGCACGCCCACAAACAACTCCAACTCTGCTGTCTGCAAAAATATAAGAGGCCTCGCATATCTCAAGGACAAAAATTACCCTTACTTCCACCTACCTCGTACTCAAGCACACGTTGCGACCGTATCCGCAAACACACCTACAACGGCTACAGAACAACCTAACATAAACCAACTTCATGAAACTGATTTTCAGTCGGGACCGGACGAGATGTGATGGGTCAGTCCCCGGTCCAGAATATTAACAAACACCATCACACCTTCAATTTCCAGCATCCACACTTGCAGCGATCTCCTTTCACAAAAATAGACATCACTATATGGCTACATCACCGCGCTTGAACAGATACTGATCGCTCTTCAAAAATTCAGTCTAAAACTCAATCCCGAAAAGTGCATCTTTTTCGCTTCAGAAGGCAAATTTCTCGGTCGCATTGTCGACAATGAAGGGTTCAAACCCAACCCAGAATACATTCGTGTTATTGTCGAGATGAAGCCACCCACTACAAGAAAGGAGCTACAAAGTCTCATAGAACGCCTTGTCTGGATACGTCAATTTCTCGAGATTAGCCTTTACGAACGAATCATGACGGTTACATTTTCCCACTTGACGGCTTGTTCACTTATTCGTGTCATAGGCTCTCATCATCTAACTTTTGTCTTCCATTAGCGAAATCATAAATGCAATTACATAACAATTTGTTTTCAGTATCCAGATCAAGTGAAGAAAATTGCAGCATATTTGACAGCGGTTTAAATCGAAGGAGAACTTGTTAAAAAAAAGAGATGAAGACAGCTCTCTGCAGACAATAGTGCCAAGAAAAACTTCACTTCAATACGCCTATCTGATGGCGTCAGATCTCCGCTAAAATGTGACAACGTGTCTAAAATAAATTTAAATGTACGACGCACAGCGTAGCATGATGCATATTGGCATATTCAACGCGTCTCTGATAAGCTTTTCAACTCCATCGGTGAGTTTCCACTTTCTACCTGCAATTTCTTAAAATGTAAATAAAATGCAAATCGATTCATAAAGAGGCATTTTGCTGCAGTGAGGCAAACACTTCGCCCGTTGCTTTGACATTTTTCACGTAGTCAACCACTACCAAGTTCAGACGATGGGTATGTCAGTGGATATAAATTGATGAAGGGACAATTGCATATATCTTCGCTTGTACGCCAACATTTCTTCCACTCGTGACTGAAGTAGTTCTGGTCATCAATACCAACAGGCTTCAGTGTGTGGACAATATGCTTTGCAGAAGTGATGAAGCATCAAATTGAAAACCTACTTGTTATCCAATAAATTCTTCATAGATGACACCATAAAAATGTAGCGTATAACAACTGAGAGCTGCTCAGTTTTAGTAATATCTAATATCCACAATTAATGCTAAGAAAATAGATACTTCAGAAACTACTTCTTCCAATAACGAAAACCAGACTTAGTAAATGTTTGTCTATCGGATATTTTGAATTTTTCAGGGAAATATCAACAGCAGACAATACAATACATTTTCTGATATGCATTACCCAAGGATAGGATTTTTAAAAATCTGAGTTAAAACTGCGTTTTAAGATAATTTATTATTTTTGGTTGTGCAGGTTCATCAGATGGGTTATTTCTGGATATCAGCAATAACCCCATCTGATGAGGATGAATTGTTATTTTAGAAATTTTGAACTGCTAGGATTCTCGGTAGATAGAAAGTCTTTTGCTCTGTTATCACAATGCACAAGGACTAGATTTTCAGTGGTAGTCAAATTCAAATCACTGCCGTTGTTGCTGCCTTCATGTTCTGCATCTGATATTTCAGAATCTGATGCATTCATCCTATTAATAACCTTAAATTTCACTGATGACGCCGCTGGCAGTGAAATTTTTGTGACCTTTGTATCAACAACAGAATCTACAGTCAGAGCAGGTCTCTTTCTCAAGAAGTTGCGTATATCCATCTAAAGTATAATAACGTAATTTTTATAATTTACATTAAAGTTCATAAACATCTGTTTATAAAACTTTAAGCTGTTTGACATAAAGGCTTTCGAAATTTTAAGAATTAACAAAACAAAAAAATTAAAACAAAATATTAGTTCTTGTATAGCGTTTTTTTCCCCTTGAAGTTGTAAGATAGAATATTCAAGTAAAAATTTACTCGCCAAGCAACAGATGCTTCTTCTCACTATCAATTAACACAAGATCTGGCCTCAGTCCAGACACAATAACCTCCTCTGGCAGTGTAGCATCAACCAACATTGTCCACTTCCTTGAGTCTTCCGACCTGGTCTTCTGCCTTGTGTCAGTCACACCTTGCTTCAGGAAGGCAATCCTTCGCAGGTCCGTCGATGATATATTAGCACTTCTCGAAGTTGCTGCCAGGACGAATTTATATCTAAATGTGCATCAGCCATTCTGTAGTGCATACGGGCAGGATGACAGCATATGGCGCAGGTTTTCCGTATACACCACACAACTGGCAAGAGGGTGACTCTTGCACTCCCCATCTCTTCAAATTTTCCGGTGATACCGCCACATCATATGCTGCCTGTATGAGGAACTTTAAATGTCCTGCGCTGAGGCGCCACCAATTAGACCAACTGATCTGAACACCATCAACACCCTCCCAGTTGAGCCATCGACCCTCTGAGGCTGTTGGACAGACTGCACCAATTGTCTCTCTTCCTCAAGCTTCTGAACCCCTGTTGCTGTAACTTGCGTTGCTTCTGTCCATTGGCCTGTAACCAGAATCGCTCCCTCTCAACTAGGCCAAATGCAGCTCATTGTAACACCTTCAAGGTCTGCCTGCTTTACCATCCCTTCCACTGCTGACATCACGTCTGACACTTTCCGCTTTCTTCCTGTCTTCATCTCTGGTACATTTTCCCCGATTACAGCATCTTGAGAATCACACACTGTGGTGAACATTCCTTCTACCCCCACCCCCGCCTATCGTCAAAAATAGACTGTGCCTGTTTATAAAGTCTTGTATTTTATTATGTGGAACAAAGCCTAGGATGAGGTCGATTTTTACGTTTGTCCAGCTTTTGTCGGGCGAGGATTTGAAAGAATTTTTTATTAACGTTAAGTTAATCGTTTTAGTTTTTGTTTTTTCTTTCTGTTATTTTGTGAAATCTTTTGAATTTTTTACTTTCAGTTTATTACTTTGATTTTTTCCTTTTTGTTTTAATACATTTTCGCGTTTATTTTTTTGGTTTGTGCAAACTTTTAAATTTCTTTTGTGCATTTCTTTTTTGACGTTTATTTCGTTTTGCCAACTTTGAATTTTTCTTTTGAGTTATTACCTTCCCGCGACTTCTAAGTCGCAAGACTTTATTCAGTTAAAAAAAAAAAAGAGAAAAAAAAAAAAAACTCTGGGGGCGATATAGGCAATCTTTCGCATTTAGTTGGCCGTAGTAGGACTCGGCTGGTCCTATCATGGCTGAAAATACAGAAGAAACATCACCTTTCCCTCAACGTTCACGAGCGAAATTGACTAAGAGTCAACGAATTTTACTCCTTCGATATATACACACCATCAGCTCGACACCAACAGTCTGGAACATCACCAACTTCCCAAATCTTCACAAGAAGCCCCCCCCCACACACACACACACAAATATTTCAGCAGCCTGGGACACCTCTTGTTGACAGCATATATCACGCCATTAGGGCCACCCGAAGTACAAGCTCTCGACTTCTGTATAACTGCTTGGACCTCCATCCAAGTCACTGGAGACTCATCAAAAGCTACTTCCGGGGCGCCAGGCCTGAATAAATCTGGCATCATCTCCGCTGGGAACATAAATAGAAATAAATATAATCATATATATATATATATATATATATATATATATGATTATATATATATAGTTAAAATATATATAGTTATATATATATATATAGTTAAAATTAGACAATTTATGTCTATTATTATTATTATTATTATAAACGATTATAATAAAAAAAACATTGAAATTGCTACACAAAACTTTCATTGTACTTCTTCAGACGATGGTAAGTAACTGGTTATTAAATGATTTTTAAGGAAATTTTAAAAAAATTGTTACCTCTTTTCCGAAAGTTAAAAGGAGTGGGGAACATAAGGTCAGAATTAAAATTAGACTTGTGGGTATGTCTTGATTAACCAATTAAATGCCAGATCTATGCTAAATAGAAAAGTAAGCTCAGAGGGTGAAGGTTAGTAAGTTATTTTTTCTTGTCACGATAAACTGAAACATAGACAGGCCATCGTTGGCAATTGGGAAAAATATGTCAGCGATAAATGTATCGTGATTTGTAGACAAATATGACGTTCAATTTTTTGAAAAGATGTTGAAGGGAGTGATAGGTTGATAAGACGTAAAATTAATAGAAAATTTTTTTAATTTTTTATATTCAGGAAACTTCTTAAAGAGGCCTGTAAATAAAATTAAAAATGTGGAACATCTATATAAGATATTAATAATACTAACTGGACGGCAATACATAGCAAAATTAAAGCTGAATAAACAAAATAAGGTACTTAGCCGTAGAGGGTGGATTATTATTATAATATAATGATTATATATTCATAAATTATGGCTATAAGAAATGGTAATACGTAATTTTTTAAAATTTAACTATATTTTAAGGTAAAAGATAAACTGTGTCGGTAATTTACCATTAATTTACTCCTCTGGTTCAATGGAGGTTTTTTATCAGCATATCTTTTTTTTATTTCTAATAAATATATAAATTATTTCTAATAAATATTTTTTTTATTTCTAAATATTTTTGTAACTTAAAAGAAGTAAATAAAACCCCCACGGTAAAATGGAAAATACTAAAAAAACTAGAACTTGTAAATCTTTCTATGAACCGTGCTTCTTATGTTTTTACATGAAAAAGTAGAGATAATCAAATTTGCTGACAAAAATATAGAGAGAGATTGAGAAAGAGAGAGAGAGAGAGAGAGAGAACGAGAGAGAAAGAGAGAGAAAACAGACGTGTGAGGTACAGCAATTGTTTATTTAAACATCTATAGCGGTTGCTATGTTTTTCACACCCACATACACTCCAAGTCATTTTATTCGCCTGCGATTGGCTAATAAATTACTACCACCTTTGTATAGGACAATTTAGCCATCGCAGTCGTTCCTTTGAATCTTTTGGTTCTGAGCATACTTGCCTATTCTGTTTAGTACGTGTGTAGTGATTGGTTAATTTTTAACCAATCACATATTTTTAATGTAAGATCAAGTTTTCCCGCGGTTCAGTGGGAGCCTACCTCTTTTCCTTAAATAGGGAGACTTTTTGCAAGTCGCCAGTAAGATCCAGTAAGATCCCAGCCAACACAAATCCACGATCTTGCTCATCATACTCTAACGCACATACAGACACAGAATTTCGTAACTACAAACTTACATTTTCTCTCTGTAACTTTCGCCAAGCACATTCAGCCAGAAGTTTGTTGATTCAAACCAGTTTATTCACAACACATTTCAAGCAATTTTATTCTTGGTGTTATTCATTCTTCACATGCAAACTTTGCTCTAACAATTATTTCGGAACATTTATCTCAGATGAGAACTTTCTTCAAACGGTTGATTACAATCAATCTACAGTCAAAGGGAAAGAACTTCCTTCTCTTTAATCTACATTGTGAATACGATTTTATTTCATGCTTGTTGTAGTATTTTATTCAATATATATTTGTTGGTTAACAAATTGGAGTTGATGCTATTATTTCTTGAATCCTGTACGTAGAAGAATCATTAGCAGCATTTAGTGAATCGACCCGACACAGAATGCTATACAAAATAACAAATATGACGAAAAATTAAATATCATATTAATCATCATATTTTTATAACCGAAAATAAAATAACAAAAATTATGAAAATACACACAAATTGCAAGCAAAATGAGCAAATATGAATTAATATTTAAAATCGATATATTTTCAAATGTTAATAACTGAAAATGAATCACCTGTTGACTGATCGTTGAACTTCCGTGTGACCCCCTTTATAGTGTTTTTTTTATGGCTTAACAGGCTCGAAAAACGAAGCGAGTATAATTAGGAGGGAAGCATTTTTATTGGACGAAAAATAGAGCACTTTAAATATTATTTCACTTTTCGACTGGAACACGTGTGTCGGGAACATTTGTGAAGAAAGATAATGGTCATTTTGTGACGGGGCTTTGTCCCGGTTACATCCGGTTCTCGCTCTTGAGTATTTGCTTGTAAATCAGCCGAGATATGTCTTATTTTATTTTATAACAGTTAGTTTGTAAGAAACTTTGGAAATTATAATCTGTAAGTATATATCTACTTAATAACAACATTCGTTAAATTGTACAAATCTTTCCCTAATTTTAGAAGAATTAAAACAACATTTAATGTAAAAATAATAAAATATTTCAGAAATAAAGAAAATGTTGAAAAATATTGAAAATCATCATATATATCAGTACCCGAAAATAATATAAAAATTTTTTGAAAAAACACAGGGAATACAATGCTAAATAACGAAAATAAGGAAAAATTACTGAATATTGACAACCGACATATTTTGATTTTTGAAATATTAAACGCCGAAAATGTTTTTAAATGATAAAAATTATGAAAAGTAACACAGAAAGAAATATGAGATAATGAATATGACGAAAAATTGAAGAATATTGAAAACTGACATCGTTTGAAATGCTAATAAACAAAAATGTTATAAAATGTCGAAAATTATGAAAATTCACAAAGAATGCAAAATAACGAAAATAGCAAAAATGAAAAATATTGAAAATCAACATATTTTGGAATATTAATAGCTGAAAATATTTCAAAATCATAAAAATTATGAATATTCAGACAGAATGCAATGTGAAATAACAAATATGACAAAAAATTAAAGAATATTGAAAATTGATATATTTTGAAATAAAAATGTGAAAAAATCACAAATGGTGTTAAAACAAAATGTGTAGCTATCACTACGGACTTACTAGTAAAACCCAAGAACGCATTTTAAATAATTTAACATTGACATTTAAGGTTTGGTTTTACTTGAAAGATAATAACCTCTTTGAAGTTCAAAAATACACAAAAATAAATAGATAAAAATATATTTTAAAATTCCCTCTACAACTACAATTTCATAATTTCTAAAAATACATACAAAAATATTTCCACAAGGTTTTCTAATAAAATAACCTACACAGTATAAAATTAATGAATAAGTACTTAAAATTTTTCTTTGAATGAGATAATTACCTGATTATTGGCAAATCTTTGCTTTCATGTTAGAAAAAGCAGATCCATTTTGGTGGTACTTAATCAATAGTCACACAAAAAATTATTATTTGTAAATCATATATAATTAATTAAGACAGATAAATATGCAAGCAAACTTACACAGACATTGTGACTGATGGAAACTGCCACAAAGCTTGCACTTTCTTAGACTGTACCAATGTTTCTGCAAGAAAAAATTAATCTTTAGTTTTGAATCAGATCAAATAAAAAATGCTGACATCATCTTAGACTTCTTCAGTATCAACTAAAAATAATAATAAATAAATAAATAAATAAATAAATAAATTTCAAAGAAATATCTCCTTTAAATATTTTCAAAAGTTTCTCCTATAACTGAAAAGCAGCCCAGACAAACAAGAATTTCACAACTTAAATTTCACAATTAGAATTTTTTAAGTTGTAAAAGGAGTATATCATCACTCTTTTCTTCCTCTAAAATGGAGTGGCACCCACTCCTACTCCTTATAAAAAAGAAGTCATCCACCTCTTAGCTATGGCTTTTGAGAGGGTTCCTTAAAGCCCTGTATGATCTATATAATTAATAATTTAATGTAGGCAGAAAAAAGTAAGCATTAATAAAAATGGCTGCAGTATCAAGAGCACTGCTGAAGTCCTCCCTTTTGACACAACCTAACAAGATTTCCCCTTCCCTTGATGTTGGTTTGGAGGTAGTTAGTGCTGGCCCTGAATAGAATAAGTATGCAGATGCAAAAACAACTAATTTTGTCATGCAAAGAGCTACATGTCCATGCTGATCAAATAAGGACCTTGAGAAGACTATGAGGAGAAGAAGGATGAAAAGCTTTTCATAGGCAGATCAACAAGGAAAGATGGCCCTACAGAATGAAATAGATGAAGACAAGGTTATGGATGATCAACAGGGTCAAGAAGATTCTGAAATGTCCAACAATGATGCAACAATATAAGAAGAAAACCCTGAGTACAACATAGGGTGAGCAAGATTGATACCTCCAAGAGAAAAACATATCCATGGTTGGCTGGATGTGAACACTATGCAATCGAAATTAAAATAAAAAAAAAACTCACACTGTGCAGGAACTCTGAGCATTACATCCAGCTAACAAAATTATAAAATAAAATTTAAATGTCAGAGCCAGTCACAAGTAGTGACACTAAAGCTAAAGCATAACAAAAAAAATCACTGAGCCATGATTACACACTGACTGCTTAAAATGACCTGCTCAGTCAATTATTATATACTGCAGCATATAATAATTAGCTATTAAGGAATTTGTTAATATCTTGGATACAATTTAATTCATTACACTAGTGATTAATAGAACTTATACGGATTAAAAAGTAATTAATTTGCTTAAGTCAAGATTATAATGTAGTCAAACAACATTGCATACAAGGCATATCATAACACTTATTGGTAATTAGAATTTAAAACAATTTTGTTGTTTTATCTAGGACTAGTTTGCACTTTAAGACACACAGTATAATTTGTAAACTTTTTCTAACAACACCTCCACTATGCTGTAAATTCTTTCACTTTTATGAAGAATATTAAATCTCATAAAAACATACAGACAGTTGTTATTAGTCCTTTTATACCACAATAACTATTATTCATTCTTTGAGTAAAGAAATTAGCAGAAAACTACTTGAAGAATATAAGAAATTATGCATCAAAATATGAACTGTATTTGATATTAAATTTTCTTAACAAATTATAAAACAAATACCAACTGGAACTTGACATGTGGAGTATAGTTGGATGTTTTTGGACATTGGGGGCACCAAAATGATGTGGTGAAGTTGGTTTTTATACATGTCAGGGTTACCAAAATGAAGTGATTGGTTATTCATCAAAACAGCAGCAATTAGCCTTGTATTCAAAAACATACAAAAATAACAGGAAAGCATGGTATGTTAATTTCAAACAATCTATTTATTTTTTATGTGTACTGGTGTGTGTATTTTTGGTTGTAAATGTTTCATGGTACATCTAATAAGAGGAAGAAGTTATTTTGTATTATTATACACCATGTTACTGAGAGAAGTTGGACATGTGTTGACTTTTCAAAGGTTCATGGCGAAGAGGTTGAATTTAATGTCTTTTTGTGGAATCTCCGTATTTGTGCCAGGAACAGTTTTTGTTGCATGCTGGGAATATTTTTATTATTTTTATTTTTCATTTAATTTATTTCATACACCATTTTCATGTTACTGTTTTATTTTATTTTATTTATAATTTTCATTATTATAATTATTTTATTTTTATTTATTTATAATAATGTCCATACAGACATTTCTTTTTTTTTTTAAATATTTGTCCATTTGTAATATGGATATATGATCTTACTTATAAATAGTAACTTTAGTTATTTTTTTCTGCATCAACATTAATCTAATGTCCTCTCCCTATTTTATGCCTAATAACATTTTGTACATTTTGAACTTTTTGACTCACAGAGTAGTACTGTATTCTGTTTGGCCATTTAAATCTGTTTGAATTTGAAACGTCAATGATTAATTGGCTAGAAAACCTTTATATTATGTGAACCAAAATAAAGAGTAAGTGAATTAACAAACCAAACTGCTGATGGATTCATCGCATAGTATGAACAATCTAAAATCTAATTTAACAAGAAATCATTTTACTAAAAATTATATTACAATTAACTTTTAATACTTGTTATTTATTAATTATTCTGATGAATCATTCAACAATGTATTCTCCTTCATTGCTTACAACATCCTGCTAACAATCTGCTAAGTGTTTGATGACTTGAAGATTGAAATCACTATATTTTGACTCAAAAAATTCATCAAACTTTGTTTTAAGCTCAACATCATTGTTGAACAAAACATGTCTCAAATTGTTAGAAAGCAATTAAAAAAGGTGGTAGTCTGAAGGTGCAAAATCAGGAGAATATGGTGGGTGTGGCAGAACTTCCCAACCAGACACTTTAATTGTGTGTTTAGTCATGTTAGTGACGTGAGGGTGAATAATCACACTGTATCATCATTAGGTCATTTAAGCTGAATTGCTTTTTTGAGCCTCTGTTCATTTGTTTGACATACAGTTTAGCATTGACCATTTAGTTGTTTTGAAGTATTTCATCTCCATACACAGCACAAATTTGAGCCGCTTTGGTAGCAAAGAGAAAATGTTGAACATGTTCATTCTTGTCTATTTAGCATTCCATTTCAATAATGTTAGACAACAGTTTCACAGGATGACCAGATTTACTAAGAAGCAAAAAGTGCTATGAAAGATTATTCTTTGAGATTATTTGTAGAACATCAGAAAAAATGAATTAATATATATAACAAAAAATCTAATAAAAATAAGATATTTTTTATGTTTTGTGTTAATGTTATTACATTTTACAAGGGATGCTGAAAATTTCTCAGCTTGACAAAGAAGCTTGACAAATATTCTGATGTCAGATTTTTGGAACTGGAACATGCCAACACCTTTTCAGCACCACCTATTTACTTTTCTGTCCCACTATTTTATGCCTGTTGTGACCAGTATTTTTTGTAACAATTTTGGTAAATTTTAATAAATAACTTTTTAACCATGAAACCAAAACTTTCAAATACATGAAAACCAATTGCAAGACAAGTTCCTGCCAAATTTTAACTATGTAGGTTGCATAATAAATTCATACAACCTTTTTTTCAAGTATGTAGGTTGTATAAATTTATGCCATTTCCTTAAAAGGCAATAAGATATGTTTCAAAACTGCCACTTGGCTTCTGATTGACTCATGATCCATGAACTCATATCCTGATTGAGAACAGAATTTATCTCTGATTGACTTGCTAGACTATGATGTTCGTGCTCTGGTTAGGACAATTCTGATTTGATGGTCAGGCCATGCTGTCATATCCTTGTCATAAGTGTTACTGATTAATTTGTGGAAATATGACTTTATAGTATAGTGATTCCAAATATATATCTGGTGAAAGTTTTGGTCTCTTTCTTATTATTTGTTTATTTCTTTGCTTACATCCTGGTGTTAAAGCTTTCTAATTGGATGGTTATCTTTATTTGCTTGGCAAATTTTATTATCCATTTATTTTTAGTGATGATGAAATTTTGCTCTTGTTATCTCTATTTTCATTTATTTATTTCTCTATCACTACAGTCCCTTCTTTAAGCTTACAGTAATATTCTTTCACCTTCAGTTCTTCTCACCATTTTTAGTCACACATTTACTGAGAACCATACATATAATTATTAGTTAGTACAGTTTTTAGTTAACTGATCATAATCAATTAACCAAAAGAAATATCCATTTAAGTTACAGGAGATAATCATAAACACAAATGCCTATTTTATCTCAAGTTAAATTAATAAAGATTACTATTTTTATAAATCAGTTTAATAATTCCATCTTTCCAGTTTTTCTTAAAGAACTGCTCTAGGTGCCATTTGCATTTTTCTAGGGAATTGAGATTTTCTTTCATGAAAAGAAAGCTGTAAAAATTAGAACATCTAGTAATCTGAAAGTACAGTATCAAATAAATATAGCAGTTGAATAAAAACTTCCCAATCAAGCTATAACATTTTTTGCATGGTCACCAAAGAAACGTGCAGTTTAACAATATTATTGAATGTTATGCCCATTATCAGACTAATTTGATATGCTCTTTGTTGAATATTGGTTAACTTGCAAGTGGTCTGACACAAAGGTACTCTCCTATAAATGAGGTAGATTAGCTGGCTTGCCTTTACAAGGAGACACAAGAAGGCAACCATGTTAGCAGGTAAGTCATTTGACTTCTACATCTCCCTCCTCTCCCCATTGTGGAAGCATAGTGGCCATTGGGGAGGAATCAATTCCTTATTGCCTGGCTGATTATATGGGAGTATTTGGGATAGTGCCCTGGGGATCCTGGTTCTTGATGGCAGTGACTGAGTAGGGCCCTAGGATGCCAGGTCACTTTGCAATGTAATGCCACTATTTCCCGATTCTTTGGCAGATTGATGTGGCCTACATATATCTGTAATTGTCAGTTCAGGGGAAACAGGCAAGACACTTGGTATAGGGGTTTGATTACAGGTGCTTCAAGTTTCCTTAGCAAGCTACGGTTCCACAGGGTTATTCTACCTGATCCTACAACTCTAATCCTATATTGATGGTTGGGAAATGTCTCTACTATTTGCCCAGCTATGTCCCATTGATGGCTATTTGGGTTTTGAATGGAGACTGGAGGGCATGTGCAGTATGATTGTACCTCTTGATGAGGCCTGTGTTGCATTTGGATAATGTCTTTTTACATTTTCGGGCTGCAGCTACCCACTCAGGATGTGGTTTATATGGGTGTGTGCGATGGGATAAAATCTCGAAGACATTTATGAAGCAGGATTTGTGCTGGTGATAAGCAAATGCCTTGGATAGGGGTGTTTCTATATTGCAGGATCGCTTATGCTGCCATATCATTGTCCAAGGAACCCTGGTGTCCTGTGCAGTCCTTCATGAGTCTTTTTGCAGTCATCTTGACTGCTAACTCTGCTCACCCATTAGACTGGGAATAGGCCACTGATGAAATTCTTTGTTTAACAGCCCAGGTTTTTAGGAACTTTTGGATTGAGTAAGCTGAGAAGGGCGGCCCACTGTCTGTACTAAGTTCCTCAGGTGCACCGTATGTTTGGAATATTTTGCTGCAGATGGATATCAACTTGGAGGTAACTGCCTGCTCTGGCTTGATGCAGTACAGAATAAGCCATCCAGTGAGCTTGTCTGCATAAGCAAGATATGTGAAAGATCCAACATAGAACAAGTCCATCACAATTTGTTGAAAAGGCCATTCTGGTGTAGGTGTCATGTGGATTGGTTCATGTGGTAGACTTGGGGCATTCCTTGAATACATAATGCAATTATCCCTGTAATTGCAAATTGAGATATTCATTCCAGTCCAGTAGACTGACTCATTAGCACATGCTTTTATGCCCACTACTCCTTGATGAGCTGAATGTAGGCACCTTAATATGCTTTTGCACTGGGAGGTTGGTATTACTACCCTCCTGTCATCTTGTCATTACTGAGGCGGTTACAAACTTCCCAATATTCCTGGATTGTAAGCAGTGTTGCTTGATGACTGTTTGAAAAACCGTTGTCTATGGTCTTGCCTAACAAGGTGTACTGTGTGTCTTTCTGACCAACAAAGCGAATGTGGTCAGGGGAAGTTATGGCAGGGTTACTATCTAATTGAGATGTGAGGGCTGTTGATCTCATTGCTGCACAAGTCTCATCCAACTCATCGACGTCTATAAGGAGGGTTCTATTGGGAAGGTATCGAGTAGGCTTTGTATTGTAGTGACTGGATTGTGGGAAATAGCATCAGAGGCCCTATACCATTTTCCTGGGTAGTGTTGCATGGTGAAACGATATCTCAAGCTTTTCTTCTTGAGTTGGAATAGGTGTGGGTTGTGAATTTTGCTGAGATCTTGATCACCAAAAAGTACTTTGAGTGGCTCATGGTCGATCACTACTATTAAGTTTTGACAACCCAGTATGAACATGAGGCACTTGAAAAGTGCCCAGCTGATAGCTGCCATTCACTTTCTATATGTGCATATCTTTGTTCAACATCAGTACAAAATCTGCTTCCAGCAAACACAAGGTACCAGCCATCAGGACAACAAACTAGGGCTCTCTCAATTGCACATGTGCAGTGCTTCTGAAGAAGTAAAAATCCCATACCAGGTAAGCAGGTAACTCTGTTGATGTCAAATATTGAGACACCCTGCCTTACTAGCTTAACAATAACCTGCTTTGATTTCTGAAAGGCTTTCTCAAAGGTCTGGTTCCAGGTGAATCTTGAATTCTTTTTGACAAGGTCTTGAAAGTTAGCATAATGGGACTTAATGAATATACCCAGGCAAGTTGGTTTACCAGACCAAACCAAGATCTTGCATCAGTGATGGTTTTTGAAACAGGGAAATTTAAGTTGGCAGTTATTTTCAGTCCTCCAAACTGAACAGTGTCCTTACAAAATTGGAATTTTTCCTTGCTGAGTACAATCCCATTTTGTACACATCTCATTAGAAATACAAAGGTATGATAGAATGCCTCTTTGAGCTTGGTGTTGTGGAGCAAGGTATCATCATCCAATTTGATTTTCCTGGCAATGTCTTTTATAACTTCATCATATATATGGGTGTATGCATCACCAGATGTCAAGTATCCTTGAGGCATACTAAGATATGCGAACCTTCCCCACTCTGTGATAAAAGTCGTGAGTGGTTGGGACTCCTCATCTAATACTGTAACAGTTTTTAAAAAAATGTGTATTTTTCTTTATTTGTTCTAGCATTGAAGATGGAAGAATGGAATCATATTTTCAGTACATTGTTTGTTAACTTTAAAAAATCAAATATGTGAATAAAAACCAAAAACAAATTCTGCAATTTATGGAGAAATTATTTTGCATGATTAAATGTATCAAAAATGGCTTACAAGGTTGCGTAGACCAACTTAGATTGATTTGCAATGAAATTATGACATTCATTGAGAATAATCATCATTATACAGCATGGGAGAGAGCCAGTATATTCATTCAAAATAACCAAAATCATTTGCACCAACTTTGTTATGTTAGTCACTTTGTACAAATGACAAACATGCCCCCTACACAGTCCAACATCCAATTATACAACTGTACTGATGAGACTGTCCAAACATCAATCATAAACACATATCCCAAATTTTTCTCCGAAAAGCCAAATAGACTCATGGACATTTTGTCATTCATACAAATACCTCCCAGTCAATCCTGAACTTTCAGAATTGCTGATATGTCATCTCTTAATGGAGCTGGGGGAGTTTAACTGCAGGGGCCTTGGTGTAGCTGTCTGATGTCAAAGGCTGCTCATTTGATAGTTTTAGAATGGCTAGGGCATGCCTCATGGTTGTGACACCTAGCTCTTTGAGGATTTCCCGGTCTATCATAGAGATGCTTTCTTTCACAAAAATTGTGATGCTTTCTTTCACAAAAATTTCAGCATGTCCTAGCAGAGTCAGCTGGAATGCCAATTTTGATAAGGAACTCTTGCTAATCATAAGATCCTGTTTGCAGAGCCATGTCAAATATTGGTTAACCTGTAAGTGGTCTGACACACAGATACTCTCCTATAAATGAGGTAGATTAGCTGGCTTGCCTTTACAAGGAGACACAAGGCAGCCATGCTAGCAGGTAAGTCATTTGACTTCTACAATCATCATCATTTACCTTCTTCAGCTGTTTAATTTGGAGCAGTAATCTCTAGAATCTTATAGTAGAAGACTCACTTCCAGTCCTACCATAGAAATACTTTCTTTGGATGAAGACTGGCCTTTGGTATGTTTGCAGATTTTTGTACGAGTTGCCACATTGTAAATTATCCTCTTTTCATCAACCATTATGATTTGTTTCAAAAGGGAAATATATTCATTACATTTAATTAATGGATTGCACATAGAAATATGCTCTATTAGTTTTCTTCTTTTTTTTTTTTGTTTTACTTATATGGAAGCTGTGCATTAAGGTGACTAACATAACAAAGTTGGTGCAAATGATTTTGGTTATTTTGAATGAATATACTGACTCTCTCCCATGCTGTATAATGATGATTATTCTCAATGAATGTCATAATTTCATTGCAAATCAGTCTAAGTTGGTCTACCCAACTTTGTAAACCATTTTTGATACATTTGATCATCCAAAATAATTTCTCCATAAATTGCAGAATTTGTTTTTGGTTTTTATTCACATATTTGATTTTTTTAAAGTTAACAAACAATGTACTGAAAATATGATTCCATTCTTCCATCTTCAATGCTAGAATAAATAAAGAAAAGTACACATTTTTTTAAAAAAAAACTGTTGCAGTATAATCAAAATCAAAGGTAAATCATGGGCTGTAGACAAGATTTAATAATGTTTGGCAAATGAATTATTGTTAGGGTCATAAATATGAAGCACTCTATCTCTGATGTGATAACTAATCCAAGTTTTTCTTAGGCAATAGTAGCAAGGGTATACCAGGAATATGTGAATTCGAAAGAGAAATCAGTATCAAGAATGGGACAATTGGTGAATGACAAGAATGATAACTGTCCATTAAAAAGGAACATTGTATTAAAACATATCCCAATGCAACTGTTCAAACATTGCATTCCATGAGATTTTACAGATATCAAAAAGTGTACCATTATTGACACTACAGCATCAGTTGTAGTGACATACTTTGGCCAAAGAACATCAACAGTGGATGTAAACAGATCTAATTGAACAAAAATAGCACATATGAATCTATGGAATTTAAAAGGTTGCATGTTTGTGTGTATTTCAAGTGAGTGTGTTCATATATGTAAACAATTAAGAAGAAGCATACAAAAAAATCTTAGGTTTCTACCACAGACTGTTTATTTTCTTTTTTATATAAACTGTTGTGAAACAAATTTCTTAACGTCTCTTGGGTATGTCTGTTTTCTTTTTGGTCCAGGAGTTAGAGTAAGTAAGTATAAGCATTGCATTAATAGTTAAACTCAAGTTAGCCTTGTGCAAATTTGGAATGATCAAAGGAAGGTTTGTACTTACTTTATCATTGGAAGGTTATAGGGTTCAGTTTTTTTTTTCTTGGTCCGAAAGTTAGAGTAAGTAACTATTAGCATCATTACAATGGCACAACCAAAGATAAAACTTGACTTACTTCATAAGCGAGCACAATGCGAAAAGAGAGTTCAGTCATCACTGAACTAGAGAAACTAACATTCTCCAGTGGGAATTTAATTACTATGTGATTCTACATCTTAGAGCAAAAAATAAAAGGAGATCAAGGCAGGAAATGTTTATCTTTTTATAGACTTCAACAGTGCCACCTAATAGCAAAGCAAAGCCAGATGGGTTAATCATATTTCCAGATCCTTTAATCTTAGCATCATGGGAAAATGTATTTCTTTTTCTTTATTTATTATTCATTATTCATTATTATTGCTTCACTGGGCTTTAGATGGAAAGATAAATTACTGGCCCATGAAAAATTGAATCAAGATAAAGATGACAAGATGTAAACTTAGCAACTGTTTTATTCAAATTGCCACTCAGTTTGTTTTGCTCCCAGCATTCCCTACAATCATCATAATCATAATCAACATTATTGATGTTGTTGTTGTCTTTGTGTTGATTCAACTTTTCAGCTGCTAGTCTCATATAATTTATCTTTCCACCCTAAGCCCAGTGAGACATGGTGTCAGAATTCTGGTCTAAGTTTCTCAAGTATGACAATTCTGTCCTTAAATCATAGTAAATTGTCATGAACTGACAATTCATTCCAACTTGGAAAATATGGCCTTAAATTTACCACCTCTAAAAAGAGGAGATAGAGTTAAAATAAAATTAGATAAAGAAAAATATTGGAAAACTGAAGGAACAATCAAGTCAGCAGACACAGACAACAGGTTGTATATTGTGAAAAATAATTAAGAGGATTTCTAAAGGAGTAGGAAGTTTTTGAAAATAGACTTTTGAGAAAGAAACCAATTAATGATCATGACAAGGATTTTCAAACAAATGATAATACAAGGAAAGTACTGGAAAAACTTAGTGCGGATGAACAATACAAATCCAAAATATTTGTTTGATTTCACAAAGTGAATGAATGGGCTGTAACCAAAACAACCTTTAATTTGTAATTATTTATTTTGTAATCTGGAAAAGTGGGAATAAATTAATAAAGAAAATAAATTACCTTAAGAAGGGGTCATTTATAACAACATCAATAATGTTGATTACAATTATGATGATTGTAAGCACTTACAGTCCCATGAGGGAATGTTTAAAACCATCATAAGCATAATCAACATTATTGATGTTGTTATAAACAATTATTATGTTATTTATCAATTTTATTTCTGTCTTCCACAAATCTTCATGGCATGGCACCTGTTTGCACTGCACTCTTTCAACATACTGAACCTTATCACAGCATGCATTGCTGTCTGAAGTTCAGACACAGATGTTACATAACACAATAAATGAAAACCTTTTTCAGAATATCATGCACAGACTGTACTTTGTCTAAACTAGCATCATTCTTTATGGTATTGCAATTGTATTTTCTGTTAGTATATTTTCAGAGAGGTTAAAGGATATATGTATTTCATGAAAATTTTAACTCAAAATGAATTACTTGAATTAAAAATCATTAAATAATTTTTTGTACTATAAATCTTTGTAGAAGAGTTATGCTTGGTTATTTGTACTTGACTTAAGAGTTGCCATGAATGTGGATGCTATGAAATTAAGTTGTGGTAAAAAAGAGTCATAAAGTTAATAAAAAAAACTGAGTTAAAAGAATAACAATGAATGGTTTATTGTCCTCTAAGGTGTCATTATTATGGCACATTCATCATGTTAGTGAAAGTTTATTATGGCTTAATTTGATTGGAGAATTCAATCTGAGGGTAGCACGATATAGTAAAATTGAGATTTAGTGAAGACTCCAGTAAAGTAATTTTACAAGAACAAGATAGATCCTAGAAAAACTGAGTACAATTACAATGTGGTAAAAATTTGGTGTAAAATGTTTCATTCTCTAGGACTCCATTGGACTAAAATAATATTTTACCTACTAACTCAATCGGGTCTAAAATTGAAAAGAATTTATCTAAGCTTAAGATAAAATTTGTTACAAATACTTCGAAAACAATAAGAGAATTAATACAAGATAAAATAATAATAGGCTAAAACATGAAGGAGGAATCTACTCTATCACTTGCAATAATTGCTACAAGGACTAGGAGAAAGCTTGAGGAACTTAAATAAAGGACATCACAAAAGACATCTTTTAAAAAACAACATATTCAATGCATTAGTTACTCACTGTCTGACCATAATTTGATTGAAAAAATGCTGCTTTAATTAAGAGAGAAAGCAATTTACTAAGGTGAAAAATTTACATCCAGGTTCTTACAACATTTCACCTTTCTTAGCATATCTTCTGTTATCACAATGTAGGATACTTAATGAAAGTGATAAAAGCAAAATCAAAAGGAAAATGAGGGAAATTGGCTAGAGTACATACATAATCTCATAATTCTAACAACTTCCTATTGGCGCATAATCATAATTATAACTGGTGCCTGCATTTTTATATCTGATGAAATTTATCAGACACACACAAACACCCACAAATTATTTTCATTAATATAAACAATATGTGGAGAATGTTGTACTGTCGTGTTGGTACTTTGCTGATGCAAACCCACATAGTCAAAAGACTAAGGATTACTTTTCTATATTAACAAAATAATTTCTTTTTTTACAAAAATATATTTTTGAGTTGCTTTTATCATTAATTATATAGTTTCTACTTAATGAAAAAAGTAACTAAAAAATAAATTTTGCTAAAAACCAAGAAGTGAGGTGGCTGTATGTAGCATAATGGTTATCAGTGCGGAAAGTAAGCTGAGTTTAAATTCTTGCCTAGTCTACTGTGTTCACTTTTGTATTAATACTTTTTGGAAAGGCGTGAATCCCTCTCTTCTTTCCCACCAGATATGGATTAAATAGTAAGGTATGCTAGGCTCTCTAGCCTTGGGTAGCAGCCAATCTAGGAGAAAGACTACTTTGAATTCAAAATCACAGAGAAGGCCACAGAAAAACACTCGACTGTCTTTCCCAAAATGGTAATTCAGAGGTAATAAGTTTTTCTTTCTTGATAAGAAATGAAAAAAATTAATTGTGAATAAAAATATGCTAAATATTTTAATTTTATATTCACTATAACTTATTTTAAGTAGCTTTGTTGAAAATGATTTTTTGTACTTTTAATTATCTTTTGGATATGTTTAATAACAAGAAATAAATATTTATAATTATTAAAACGCTTAGATTATCTTAGTCACAATTAATTATATGATTAGCAAAAAGAGAACATATAATGCAGATTTTTAGTAGAAAAATAATTTACAAAGTTTTAAAAGCTAAAATTACAAATCAAATATATAAAATATTTATACAAATAGTTTTACATGGCAATAATGCCATGTAAAACTATTTGTATAAATTTTATTTCTTTTATGGTTTTAATTTTGTCTTATAAAAATGCCTTGTTTAAGTCGTAGTATGTTGGTACTATGCTGTTGATTTGTTAGTGTAGAAAGCCAATGGAAATTAAGCACACATATCAGATCGGAAGACCTTGAAAGTATTAACCAATAATATCGTTCATAATATTTAAGCTCCAACTGTTCTTATTCTTACGATTTAATAAACTATAATGGAGGTCGTACTATCGTGGTGGTACTTTATTGATGCGAACCTACAGAGTCAAGAGACTAAGGATTACTTTTCTATATTTACTCATTATTTATGATATAGCGTTATTAGGCTTCCTGATTCAGGGATTCCATCGAGTAGCATGTCTAAAGTTGCCAATGCCGCTACTGCTATAGCAGTGATGGATGCTTCTTCTAATGTAACATCAAAAGTGGCCGGACAGAACTCTACCGCTAGTAACAACAACAGTAGCGTTAATAGCAACAACAGTAACAGTCGATTGTTTGGTGGGTTGTCCACTTCAAATTCAAAGATTACAGAAGCGGGGCCTTTGTTAAAATGGAGAGATATGGAGCATCTAGTAGCCGGTGTAAGTGGTGGTGTCTTGTCTACGCTGGTGCTGCATCCATTAGATTTGATAAAAATAAGGTTCCAAGGTAAGCATTCTAAAGAAGGTAAAAAAAAAAATATTTATTTTCATCTTACAGATTGAATCTTTTAGAGTTAAATTTTATTCGTAAGTGAAATTTCAAATTTTTAACTTTCAATTTTCTCTCTGGCATTTTTTTTTTTTTTTAGTTTTGTTTTTGTTTATTAATATTCTGTGTAAAAACAATTCCAGTTTGTGATCTATGAATTATAATTAAACAGATTTATTAAAATTATTATATAATTGAAGAAAAAGAAAAGACTCATTTGAGTAAAACACGTAAGGAAACAAAACATGCTGTTTTAGAGCGTGTTAAAAAGGGGAGACTATAAAAGCGAAACACGTAAAATTAGCCTTTCTCATTCAGGCTCTTTTTGATGATTTATGATTTTTTTGAGCAAGTGAAATCTTGATCAACTAGAAAAAAATAACAAATACCCATATTAAAACTTACGCACTAATGCAAATTCTGTAGTGTACTGGTTTTGAATCAAGGTTTTCAAAACGATTTCGTAAGAACACGTATTGATTGGGAGTAGTTTCACAACGTATTTATTACATAACAATGAAGAAGAGATGTAGGGTGGACATTTTTTCTCTGTAATCATATTTTTAATTTTAAGAAAATTTGAACATTTAAAAAAAAAAAAGAAAGCAGAAATTCAATACTCGCTGCAAGAAGTGTGTACGTACACTGTTTCGTGAAATGAAGTACTAAAGTACTCGTATACCAGAAAATTGTCAATAATTTTTTTTTCTTTTCAACGGATGTTTATTTTTTATCTTCAAATTTAATCCATTTTGTTTATTATCTAATGATTTTGTAAGCATTACATGACTTCAATCTACCAACGTGCAGCAGCTAACATTTTCAGGAACATAAAATTTAAGAACGCTTGAGAGTTTAAAAACCAAAGTAAAACAGATCGGATAAAAAAAGAACAACACTTCTAATCCTTAATGTGTTATGAAATTTTGACTGCTTCTCTAAAATTGAGGTGACGCCACACCTATTTTTCCTGGCATTTTTCTTCAATTTGCTAACCTTGAATGAGAGTTAAGCTTGCTCGTCTAGTTGTTATGTTAAAAAAAGAAAAAGAAATATAGCCTAGGTAAGTAGAAACAAGTTAGTTAAAAAATAGTAGTTGCCTTAAGTTAAAAATATTTTTTTCACAATAATAATAAAAAAGTATTAATCTTGAATGTAGGGCCTGCAAGGATTTGTTATCGGAGGACACAATATAAACACTTCTATAATACGCAGAAAACGGCAGCAAGATAGTAAAAAGTAAAGGAATGCGGGAAGAAGGGACTAACCATCAATTGTAAGAAGACAGAATGTATAATTTTCAGCAAGAGGAACAGCTTAAGATGTGAGCTACAAATAAATCAAGTACATAAATTTAAATATCTGAAGTGTTTTAAATAGAGAAAAATCTGGCACTGAAATTTGAAGGTGTATTAGAATAGCAAAAGATGCCTTTCAAAAGCTGAACACCATAAGAAACGAATTTTGTTACAATCAAAGAAAAGGGTGCTGTGTAATATTAATATGGTAGTTAATACTAGAAATTTCCTCACACATTAAGAGAAGATTTGTGGTAATAGAGTTGTGGTTCTACAGAAGAATGCTGAGAATACAGAGTGATAAACAACAAGGAAGTTTTAAGAAACATAGAAACAAGAAGGACACTTAGAATCAGAAACAGCTGAAATTTCTGAGACAATAAGGAAAGAGGCTTGGAGAATTTAACTTGCAGGGCATACTGAAGGCTAGAGGGGTAGAAGGAAACCACAAGTAATGAGCTTGTGTAAATGGCTAGCAGAACAGGGAGAGGGAGTTTTGGTAAAAAGACAAATATTTCTAAAAGCTACAAAAAATAGGAAGTTTTGGAGAGCCATGATTGCCCACATCATAATGCAACATGGCACATAAAAGATAATTTAAATAAAGTTTTGCTTACAATTGGACATTTGTCTGCATATTTTTAAATTGTAGGATTGTATTTACATGGAATTATTAATGAAAAGTATATTGCAATGGATGGATATTCTATTCACTTTGAAACCAACTTTATTCAACTACTTCTTTCATATAACTTAAAAATGCACTTGAATTAAACATGAATAATAAATTTTAAAATGTTCACAAAATGTGTTTTCATTTAAAATTATTAAATCATACAATTTCTTATTTTGCATGTATAGGATCTGAAAGCTTAAAAAGTGAAAATGCTGCATGTGAAAATGATGTAACTAAATTTTCTTTTTCTTCAAAAAAAAAAAAACAAAACTTTTTCTTGTAATTTAATCTTATTTAGCACATAAAAATCAAGTGTATTGTTGAGGTCAGTGTTTCAAACAATTTCTACATTTCAAGCCTTAATTTCTCTTATATCATGTGTAATTCTTTTTGTACTACATTCATATTTTGAGCTGCCTTTTGGATTGGAAAACTCTGCATCTAATATATAAAGCTCAAAGTTTGTGTATGAATGTGTATCTACTGTAAACCCTGAAAATGAATTAAAACTGTAAAATGAAATAAACGTGGTTTTACCATTTATATCAACCAGCATGATAAAATGACTGATATAAAAATTTTATTTTTAAAGCTGAATATACAAATCACTTATCTCCATTAAGGAAGAACAGTTAAGGTGGACAAGAGATAAGAACAAAGTATGTAAAATGTAATATGTGAAAATTAGTAGGATGCTTAATATTCTTAGGCAGTTAAGGTTATCTATTCCAACAAAATCATAAAATGACTGGCATGAAATATCCAAAGTATATAAAATGGAATATGTTTAGGAATGGAAAACATTGATACTTAAGGATATTAAACATCCAACTGCTTTTCATCATTCCATCTTGCATATCTACCAGCTTGTATCTTATCTCGTGTCTACCTTAACAGTTTTTGCTTAATGCAGATAATTAATTTGTATATTCAGCTTTAGAATAAAAATTTTAAAAAATAACTTATCCATTTCCAATCGTTTTTTTTTTTTTTTTTTTTTTTTTTATAAATAAGTGACTCTTTTGATGATGGCTTTAATAATTTAATTATGTTCAAATAAAATCATTTTCTAACCTGAAAGTAGCAACCTCTTTAGCATGTAGATCATAGCTTGTGAGTAAATGGAAGTAAGTGATGTTGTATGCTTTGTTATTCAGACCAACATACTCATCTTCTTTTTATAGTCACATTTTTTTCTATGATTATGCTGGTTCAAATAGCACAGCATAATGATACTTCCTTGTAGCAGGAAGTAAGCAATGTTGACATCTTTTTTTTAATAATGGAAAGTAATACCTTCTATTTTGTTATGCTGGTAGCAGTAGGGGTTGTTCATGCCTATAACCTATAATTTTGCATTGGTACAGATAGCAGCTCTGAGCATAGCATGATGAAAAAGACGCCAAACTTGACAAAAACAAAATTTTATCGTCTAAATGTTTGTTATTATTAAGAGGAAAGATCAAAGTATTTTGGGGGTATTTTTTTACATTTTTAATCGTTCCTAGCATGTCCAAAATTTTCGTTAAAAATCTTTTTTTTTTTTTTTTTTTGAGTCAAAAATTGAAATTGACAACCATTTTTTTCCATTTATAAAAAAAAAAAAATCTCTCACTTTGAAATTCTTTTAAATATCAATTATCATTTTTTCAAAACTTATTTTAAGAAAATCAGAAATTATAATGTTTATTTAAAATATTTTGAACCAAGCTTAACTTAGCTTTTGTGCCAAAAAGATGTAATTTGAAAATAAAACAAAGCAGGTCATAAACTTTTGCCTCACTTGACAGGTGATGAATGACATATTGATGGATTCCGTGAGGCTAATTTGTTCTACAGAAGGAGAAATGTGAAATAATTTACATTTAAGTGAACAAATTATTTACCTCGTTATTTTTAAGGAAAACTTTCAGTACTCTAATTTTTTTTTTTTTTTTTGTACTTGGCTTTCACCTTTACGTTTACGATGCTTTATGGAAAATATATTATAAAGAACTTAAAATAAGACTGTTAAGAGTGAGATTAAATTTCATATTTTATAAGAAAGGTATCTAATTAATTTATAGGTACCTTTCTTATGAAATTTTATCAGAAGTGTACATAAAATACTATAATTTTATGTACATTTATTACATTTTACTTTATTTTTATTTCCATTCATTTTATTATTAATTTTGATATTTCATTTATGGAAAAATGTCATAACTGAGATTAATATAAAAATAAGATCATATAAATTTCATAAGATGATACTGATACTTGTAGGTAACCTTCTCAGTTGAAATTGAAAAATCAAATTAACTTCTCCACACGTGTTTCGCAAAAAAGTAAAGGCCTTAACAGCGGAGAACAATGCTTAACTCAAATAACGCAACTTAATTGTATTCTGGTTGGTCTTCCGTACTTTATAATTACAGCCCGATTATAAACACAAAATTACATTTCTTAATTACTGGGGATCTTCTGATTAGTCAAAATGATACAATTTACAACACGGTAAAAAAAAGATCTATCTCATAAGGACATTTACGAAACCCGATGCGGCTTTTTAACTAATTTTATAATATTTTAACAACTTAAATGTAAAAATCTATTATAATTAAAGAAATAACAAATAATTGTATTAAAAATTCATTTTCATCGAAAAAATTTTTGCTTTCAGAAAATATTGTCCATATTCATAAAAAACAACTAAAAGCAAATAAAAGCATTTGAAATTAAATAATATCTTTGTTTTATTGAGTTTTGTATGTTACAATTCAGAGCTGATTTTCAGGTGATGGGGGTCCAATTAAAAAAAAAAAAAACATGATTTGCATTCCTCAAAGCCTTGTGCTTTTAACTATTGTAATCACTAAATTTGATGCGATCGAATTTCTAGCGTTTTCATAAAAGTAGTAATGGGGGTTAAATATAAAAAAAATATTTCTGCCATGACTTTAATAAAAAAAAAAAAAAATTATAATAATTTCGATCATCTGTGAATAGTTTCTGAAAGTTTCATTAACATCCTACAATTATTTATATTTTTGCAAGATTTTCCAAATTAATGTGTCATACCAAAAAAACGTACTAAAAATTGTCTGTTATTTACTAGTTCCTCTGATACAAAGAGAAACAAGGTTTTTTTTAATCAAAATTTAGAATGTTCTAAAAAGAAGGAAAAATTTTCAAAAAATAATTAAAAAAAACTTTTGTCTTTCCTTTTAATAATAACATAAGCATTTAGACGATAAAATTTTGTTTTTGTCAAGGTTTGGCGTCTTTTTCATCAAGCTATGCTCTTTTTTAGCGATTTTATGGAGGTACAAAAATTTAACATCCATTCTTTTAGTCTCTAATAATTTTTTGAATTTTTAAAAATGCTTACCAAAATTTACTAAAAGCATAGATATCATCATAAATTTTTAAAAATCTTAGGAGAAATAAAAAAAAAATTAAAAATTTTTTTTTTTTGTTGTTGTTTTTAAAATGCAATGACAGATTAACAAAGTTGACTTTTTGCACTGCATTAGGCATTATCTAAGTTTTTTGAAATTTCGTTTTTCATACAATAGTGGTAGTACTGTCATTTTCCTGATCCACAAATATTTTTTTAAAATGGAATGATTGCAATAAATTAGCCATATTAATAATTAAATGCTTTTAATCTATAAAATAAATAATCTATTTGACGTTTGTGGTTCAATGTTGCTTTTTATATTTGGAAATAATTTTAAAAAATTAAAGGTTTTCTTTTGCTAAATAGAATGATTGATTCATTTTTTTTTTTTTTTTTTTTTTTTTTATTTTTCTTTTTTTTTTTAGATTGAAAATAAGGTATTGAAAGAAAAAAAAATTCATGAAAAGTAAAAAATTAATTTGTTTTTTTACAGGACACCAACCCTTTATTAACTTATTTAAAACCAGAACATATTTTAAGACCATTAGATTCAATATTTTGTTTTTTTCCATTTTCTAATGGCTGTTTTGATGTTAAATCTTTGTAATTTTGCATATTTGTTTTCAGAAAATTAGGATTCATAACTTTCCAACAGTATTTGTTGATAATTAATTTTTATAAACCCAACATGAATTGGAACTTTGCTCTCTGAATAATTTTTCAAGTAAACCAATTTTTGTCATTTTATTTAATGTTTTATCGAATTCATGTACCTGGTATTCAAATTTTGTCACCCATCTTTTTTTGTCAATGTTGCTTAACTTGCTCATTGATTGTTTGAAACCAGTGTTTCAATTTTTTCTGTATATTACTTTGAGGAATAATAGATAATATTTAAGGAATGATTTCTAAACGTGAAAACAATGAACGCTTCATTAGGATGTTTTTTTTTTTTTGTTTTCATCCTCTTTTTAAATGTACAAAAATTTGTGATCATAAAATTTTTGTTTAATTCATGTTTTTATCAGAGAAAAACTTTTTTCTCAGATTTTCATTTTGTTCATCAAATTATTCTTCAAAATAAAATTTTGTCTTCTATTATTCTCTGGTAATTTAAAAATTTTTTTTTTTTTTTTTTTTTTTATTTGTTTAACAAGTAAATTATAAAGCCACTAAGTCAAAAAAGAAAATTTTGGTGTTTTAGAAAGGAGAAGCATTATTTTAAGGAGCAAAAAATAACAGAAGAGGAAAACGGATAACAGTTGACATTACATTTAAATTTTTTTTTTTTGACTGAAAAAAAAAAAAGTTGATGGGATTTTCTCAAGGAAAAGAAGTGCAAAACGAAACTGTTAGTATAAAAAGTTATGGTTAATAGCCATTTTAACTGTAAATTGATGAGACCTTGTTGCTAATTTAAGTTGTTTTTAAATTCCTATTTAGAGGTACCATAAAAAGAGTCATCCTAATAATTTATAGAAAAGACACAGAGCAACTTTTATGGCAATGGGAAAATGACTGAAGCTGAGATGCCAGGTCAGGACCAATAATATTGTTGATTTGTCTTTGGATTTTATAAAGTTCTCTTAATATATATTTTAAATGATCCTCTGTCATTAACAAGCCAAGAATTCAAATAAGTTCTTAGTCTTAAGTAAAAAAAATTGAAACAAAAATGGAAATCATTTATTGAAATGACAATTTTATTTAATCCACATTTTGTTGTTTTCATCTATTGATCAGTTTTTAAACCAACTTATTCATGCATCTGATTTCTTGACACTTCTATGTGCCATGTTTTTTCAAGACATTGGTAATCATGGCTCTCCACAATTTCCTGTCCTTTATAGCTCTTAATAAATGTTCTTTTTGTTATCTTTCCTAAACCTTGTTCTGCCATGTATTTACTCAAGCTTACTAGGTAGGTCATGTGTTGCTTTCCTCTGTCCTGTGGATCAAATTTTCCAAGTCCTCTTTCTTCATTTTTTTAGAGATTTCCATCTCATCAAACAGTGAGAAATTTTATGTTAACATAAATATCCATTTTGATTTCATGTTCTCAAAAACTTTGTCATTGCTCACATGTTCAATCCACAGTATTCTCAGCATCCTTCTGTAGAACCAATATTTCTGTTGCTTCAAGTCTCTTTGTGAGGAGATTGTCCAGTATTCACTGCCATATATAACTGATATTACATAACATTTTATAACTCTTTGTTTTTAACAAACTTTTCTTGTTTTTTTTTTTTTTTTTTTTTTATACTCTGCTTCATTTTTTGGAAGGCATCTTTCACTATCCTTTGCACCTTCAGATTTCAGTGTTGCAATTTCCAATGAAAATGTCAAAAACACTTCCCAGGTATTTGAATTGTAATCATTTGATTTTGGTATCTTCAATTGTTAATTTGCATGTTGTAGGTGTTTTTTTTTGAAATACCCATGCATTCTAATGTTTTGCAATTAATTAGTCCTTTCTTCTCACTTTCCTTCACTAGGAATTCTTGTAGTTTCCTTTCTGTCTGTTATCAACACTAACATTTTCATATGTCGCTAAGATTGTTACCACCAATAATGAATCTTGTTAGGCCTTCTAATTCTCTTAAAATTGCTTCACTGTGGTGGGTTAAACAAGTCTGGTGAGAAGACGCATCCTTGTCTTAAGCCCCTTTCTATTTTTTATATATATTGCTATATAGTTTCTTTGATTATTCTAATATCCTTCCCAAATATGCTCCAAACCCCTAATCAGCTTTTAACAGTTTTTGTTGCATACTTTATCAGATGTTTTTTGCATAATCTATAAAACATAGGTAAAAAAATCCTTTTGCATTTGTATCACCCTTTCTGATATCATTCTGAGCATAAATATTGCATTCCTTGTTCCAATGTCTTTAACAAAAAGATGATTCTTGTCCCATTTCCAGTCTAATTCTACAGCACACTCTGTTCATAAAATTCAGATAAGTTTGGCTTATTAGGCTGATTGTCCAATGAAGTTGCCATTTGTTTTTGCCTGGCTTCTTAGGCAGTGCTATGAAATTGGATCTATTTAAATCTTCCAGTATATCACCACTGTTGTATATTTCATTTATGCCTGTAATCTTGTCAATACTGAAATCGTCTTGTGTCTGCTACAATTCCATCTGCTCCTGCTGCTTTGTTTCTGTTCACTCTGGCCAGTGCTGTATTCCACTCCAGATTTTAATATTTCTGGTCCTTCGATATTTCTGTATATTGTCAGTTGTCCTCCTTCATCATGGAAGAGTTTTCTGATGTAGTTATTCAATATCTGAAGAATTTTTCTTACCTTAATATCAGCATTCTGTCCTTGGATTTTATGCATCCTGTCCTGTTCTTCTCAATTTCTAATGTTACTAAAGCTTTTCTTAATGTGTCCATTTTGCTTTCTATTCTCACTTTGTCCATTGTATCTGTTTTTAACACTATTTCTCCTTCACATTCAGGTCATTCAGGAGTTCTGACATTTTGAAATTTGGCTGTTGTCTTGACCCTCTTCAATTTCACTCTAAGTTTACATATCACTGGAAGGGATTGATCCAACGGTTGGCATTTCTGAATCTCTTGTTGATCATTTATTGTTATATTCCGACGCTAAGGGAATAAATACTTAACACCAGGTGGATAATAGAAGAAAGGTTTATTTTTTTACAACCAGTACAATATGAAATACGGCACAGTTATACACACAGGTCAATCTATTGAGTGCCACTAATTGGAAGGTCTCACATTCTTCAGTCTTCTCTCTCTTCTTCCCTAAAGTTTAATAGACAGTTGACTTTATATACGCTTACTACCTATAGTGTAATCATTCATGGGGTGACTGGCTATTCCATTACATCAGTTATTATTGACATTATTCGGACTATTGTCCTCATCATTGTCGCGATTCACAAATGAAAGTGAATACAAAAATATTTGGAGAATTAAGAGACAAATAACATTGCTATAGAGCAATTTCTACAGATGGAGCCAAAGTTTCAAATAAAACTGGAGCTGCTGCCATGGATGGTTGTAACAAAAAGCAAATAAGACTGTCTGGTGATTGTAGCAAATGAGTCGACTTAAACAGTGTAAGGGACGCAACTCTTTCCGTCTGAAAATGTCTGCAATGCAAACCGATGTACACCAAGCACGGGTGAAATGTTGGTCTGCCAATGTCTCCAAGCAACCTGCTTTTATGGAGCCCAGACACACCTCATTAGCATGTGTGTAACGCGACTTTGCGTGACTGCACGGGACCGTGAATATTAAAAGTCACGGACGCCATTTTGAATCTTTTTCTTTCCTTTCTCAACCCACAGGCCAGGAAGATGCGAGAACGTTTGCGAGGTAGGCCGTTTCTATTTTCCCCACACTCCCCCCTGATCTCATGATCACAGAGTTGACAGGGAGGTGGTGATCGCTTGCGCCGGGTACTTCTTCGAAGAGGGACGCTGCGAGCCTCATCGTTGCTTGTGATCCTGTCTGAGGTCTGAGGGTCGAAAGACACCGCGTCCCTTGGAAGGCTACTGATATCCGAGTCACTGCCTGATGGGGCTGGCGTGAACCAGAGCGATGCCTCACTGGTCTCAGATTCCGATTCGCTCTCATCGTCCAGCGGTGGTTGCAACTGCGTCGACGGACGCAGGTCCTTAACGTGACGGGGCACACCCGTCGACCATTGTACCGCCTGTGGGCTGATCACCTCAGTGACGCGTCCGATTCCGTATTTCGTGGTGCACTTGCTGTGCGGATTTTTTTAATCCAGACGACATCGCCTTTCTTCAGCCTCTCTCCGGTTACTTTCAGTTCCGTCAGTGGGTTGGTTTCTATGCCCTTCACTCTAACGTGGTACCTATGCAATGTGTCTGCTGGCGCCGTAGAGGGTGAGACATCATCCTTCGGGGTCACGTTGTATAAGTAGACCGCCTCAGACACCGTGCAGCCCGTCCTGGCTGCGATGGTCTTGACGGTCCTGTGGTTCCGCTTCGATGATTCCATTTCCACTCGGTACGTGGCGCACCGGAACCGTAAGTGCACTCCCCAGCCATCCGCAAACTTCTCGAACTGCTCGCTGGTGAATGCGGTGCCATTGTCGGTTAATATCTCCGTTGGGGGCCACGTTCAAGAAAGATGCTGTTTAACTGACGGATGATAGTGGCTGCATCTTGCCGACGCAGCAGTCGCCATATCGCAAACCTGGATGGACCACAATCAATGAGTGTCAGGAAATGCTCGCCGTTGTGGTGAGTAACATCTATCGCCAGCCGGCTCCAGTGGTTCCTCACGCTCAGCTGCCCTTTCTTCCAGCGAACGGGTGCTGGGTCTATAGACTGGCACGCCACGCAGCTTCTGACCACTCTCCTGACGTCTGTCTTTTTGTACTCCTGGGTCAACCAACTTGGCGAAATACAGTGTCCGCTTGACTCCAGGGTGCCCACTTTGTTGGTGGACTTCTTTGATTTGATTAAATCGAACGGGACTCACGGACGCAGCGCAGGCTGGTTGCATGGGCTCAATGGCTTTCCTTAGCGGCGTCAAGCCACCTTTTCGGCACCCTCGTTAAACAATCTGCTTTGTTGAGGCTAGATTTGACCAGGGACACTAAATTCACGATCGTGTCGAGCCGTCGTCGGATAAGCATCTCGCTGGTGGCTTTAGTCCGCACCCTGGCCCTCCCGGTCAAGGTATCAGAGATCCACTTATAAACGCAAGCGGAATCAGTGAACAGACGCAGGGTGGTCGACTTCCAGAGGATCGCCAAGTTGATCCCCTTGATGACAGCATCGAGCTCCGCTAGGTTTATGTGCTGGGAGTCCCTTTCTGGACGTAACCAGCAAGCATCTTCTACCACGGCTCCATCGTGAACTATCGATACGCCGGTTGCAAGAGAGCTTGCATCAACCCACACACAGAGGTCTTGGCTGTCAACGCACCATCTGCCCCGCGCTGGGTCTTCCTTGCGTACTCTAGCGAGGACCTCCTTCATCATGGTGTTGAGAGGGGCGTCGTGAACTTCGTCATCCCATCCAGTGGTGACGTCAGATGCTCTCCGCTTGATAAACGCCACCGCAACACGCAGCCAGCCACCTACAGGAAGGTGTCCAACTAACTTGCCGCACAAGGAAAATATGCTTCGCCGCGTGACAACAGAGGGCATGTCTGGGAGTTCGTTTCCCCGTTTCCAATACAGGACGTTATCTTCTCCCCAGACCTGCAAAACCAAGCACCCGTGCACCATCCTGTAGTCTCTCGGTTCCTTGCTGAGGAGGCCAAAGTTGTAGAGATGTCCTTCACGCGCGCCGCAGATACGACTCCCTCGTTCACGTACACGTCATCAATATATGCAGATGTTGCCCGCTGTATGCGCTCATCCTTCGTTAGAATGGCGTCAACAATCATCTGCATAATCGATGGCGCCACATTGAGTCCAAACCCCATGCGGGTCAGGCAATACCGTTGCCCTTTGATAAGCACAATTGATAGGGCCACAGTGATTGGTGCACACGCACTTGAAGGTATGCCTTGCGAAGATCCAGCACAGATACATTTGATCCTGCTTGTCGCCATTCCCTTAGCTTCTCGGTACACACGTCCGCGCGGGCAGTAAAAGGGTCCACGTGCTCGTTCAGTTCTCGATAGTCGAGCACCGGCCTCACCTTTTGTTTGTTGTGCTGGAGAACCGCCATTAGCGGGATCAGACCCTTTGGGGGCCCCAATTCCTTCTCTGGATAAAAAACCAACCACCCGTTATTAATCCAGGCTTGCAATTCCTTGTCGTACTCTGCACGAGCTCGATGGGGGATTATACTCCGCACACTGTTGTACAGCTTCTCTGGCGGTTGATCGTCTGACCATTTCAAAAGATACCGTCCAGGACTTTGTGCGCTGGTCGAACTCCGCACGAAAGTCAGGCCGTTCCAGCTCCATTGCTGCACCTAGAGCTAGACCTGTTTCAGTGAAACGCGCCCGACCCTCTTCGTCAACACGAACACCACCCAATTTTTTTTGATGACGTCCATTCCCAGGAGCAGATCATAGCCGAGCAGCCCTCCATCCACGACCAGGGCTTGTACAGCTACTGCAGGCCCATCGCCGATGTTTTGCGGATGACGCTCACTCCACAAGAGGTTAGCGAGCCCCCGCCAACAGTCAGAACTGGAATATTTTTCTTGTCCCACGTGTCAAACATGCCTTGCGCAAGGGTCTGGGTGCACCGGTGTCAACAAAGCGAAGCGCTCACGCCCGTTAATCCGCACGCTCACTGCGGGTAGCGCCTTGTTCAGCGGCGATCTGGGGAGAAGACTGGCGCTGCTTACTCCCCTTTTTGGACAGCTTCTTGCTACGTGGCCCAGCTTGTCGCACCTGTAGTAGCAACGCATCCGTGTTCCTCGGTTATCGTATCCTTCGCACGGCTTCGGCAGTCTTTGGAGAAGTGGTTCAGTCCGCCACACTTATAGCACCTTATGTCCTCAGTTGGCGGTGCGGGTGCTTCCACAGCTGCTGAGGCCGGCTCCGCGTCATCTTTAGAATATTCCGGGCTCTGGCCAGTAATTCGTCTAGCCCCAGCTCATTGAGCCTTGACGATGCTCGTAGCAGTCGACTTCGCGTTGTCTGGGAGTCCTGCCAGAAAGGCGCATCCCAGGATTTGGTCGCTTGCCCACCGAACGGTGCGGCCAGCTTCCTCAAATCGGCCAGAAAGACATCTACTGTTTCATCCGGTCCAAGCCGTCGTTCGGTAAACTGCCTCCAGGCGACAAAGGGTCCGCACCAAATGCTGCGTATAGAGCTTGTTTTATTTCCTCCAAGTCTGCGTCATCCCTTAGCTGCTGATACACAGCGTAAGCTCCTTTGGTGAGTCTAAGAGGATAACCAGTGCGGGATCTTTAATTTTACACAGCCGGCAGACCCGCTCGGCCTTTTCCCACCACTGACCACAGACGGGCCAGCGGGGGAGCCGTCGAACTCTGGTATTAACTTCAAGTCGAATCTGTCCATGCTGTAATAATTGCCGAAATAGCTTGTAGCAAATGAGTCGACTTAAACAGTGTAAGGGACGCAACTCTTTCCGTCTGAAAATGTCTGCAACGCAAAACGATGTACACCAAGCACGGGTGAAATGTTGGTCTGCCAATGTCTCCAAGCAACCTGCTTTTATGGAGCCCAGACACACCTCATTAGCATGTGTGTAACGCGACTTTGCGTGACTGCACGAGACCGTGAATATTAAAAATCCACGGACGCCATTTTGAATCTTTTCTTTCCTTTCTCAACCCACAGGCCAGGAAAGATGCGAGAACGTTTGAGGTATAATATTTCTATTTTCCCCACATTTTAATTTAATAACTGAGATAATTAATAACCGACTTCATACTCTGTTTGGAAAAATTTTAAATATTTTTTAAAATTAAAATAACTAAACCAGAATGCTACTTGAAATTAGTCTCAAACAGGAATTCATGACAATTTGTGTGTGGATAATAATGTTGTGTATTAGGATTCATAAAATCCTTCTAAATCTATTTCGTTTTAGATGTTTGGTTTAAAATGTTTTATTTAAGTTGAACAGATTTTTAAAAGTTTTCAAGTTGTGGAAAAAAAGTGATTTATTTTTCTTTACTGAAAGTTCAACATAAAACAATTTAGAAACTAAAATTCTTAAAATGTCATTTTTATATTCTTTAAGTGAAAAATATTTTACCAATAACTAAATTTAAGAAAAAAATTAATTCATTTTTTTTGTATATATTCAAATTTTATTCCAAACTGACAATTGTTGATTTTTTGAAATATATTTCCAAATTAATTATTTTTTCCCATCATCCTACACTTTGTATAGTAAATAACAAAAAGTTACTACTTTTTTCCCAAAAAAGAAAAACAACTCTTGTTAATTTAGATACGTGTTAACAATATTGCAACTAAAGAATTAAAACACAATAAATAATTGAAATTCATCCACATCTTAACATAACAAATTTTTTAACGATAAAACTTCTGTTTTTTTAATAAGTTCAGCCTTAATCTGATTTTTATGTTTCATGCCTACTTGATATTATTTAAAATGATAAAATCTAAAATGTATTCTTTTGTGTTTAAATTCAATAAAGAATTACATTTGAAAACTTAATTTCCTTTTTTTTGTTAGTGGAAATAAAAATTTTTCATTTGAAAATAAAAGTAATGAAAATATTTGAACACTTACTTTATATCCGTGATGGTCTGTTTAATTTTGCAAAACTTGTCAAACAAATCATTAACAAATGTTTTTATTTATTTCTTTTTGTCCCATTCTGAATCTATCAAATAAAAATTAAATAAATGTATTTGGCAAATCTGATTCCAAAAAGCATAAAAACTAAATGACAGGAGAAAAGTATGACAAAAATTTTAGGAAATAAAGTTGTCGCCTTTGTTAATTGCTTTTTTTTTCCTCATTAACAAATTAATTGCTGGACTTGTTTTCTTATTTCTTATTTTGGTGGGACAAATGAAAAAATTTTTATCAACGATTACTTCTGAGCAAATGAACAAACCAATGACATTATTGGACTGAGAAAAAAATTCTTAATGCATTGAAAAAAAAGCCAGACAGATATTGAACTTTTTATATAAAATTTTGTTTTGTGCATTTAAGCGATTAATTTCAATTTTTTATTCATAAATTATTTTCTTGTCTTAAACAAATCACTCTGATTCATGTATTTCTATTGCTTCTTGTAAAAATAACTGTTGGGGCAAAAATCTAAATATATTTAAAAATTGAGATAAAAAATTTTGTTTGTGTTTTAAATTATTTTTTTTTTTTTTGTTCATCATAAGTAAGAGCGCAAAAAATACAACAAATTTCATGATCCCTTCACTAAGGTATCTCCAAAAAATTTTAAATGGGTTTGGAAAATGAATTTTCTTCATTTAAACAACTTAATTAAACAAAAAAATTGCACACTATTTTCGTCCAGTAAGCAAAAACATGATCTTAAACTTGAAAATAGAAATGAAAATGAAACTTTTTACATCAAATTTTAACACTATGATTTTCTCTTTGATAAAAAAAAGGCTATAAATGAATTTGTCAAACCTTCTTTCTGTTTAAAATTAGTTCAAAAAAAAATTCTGAGACGTTTTCTGGTCTCTGCAAAATTTAAGTTAGTTAATTGATTTGGGGCAACAATGGCTTGGGGTATTTAACCCTTAGAAAGCATAAAAACGTAGTTTTTGGAAGCATTTTTTTTTAAAACATTTAAAATCTTTATTTCATTGTGAATCAAGGGTTGTTGCCAACATTTTGTTAAAAACTCTAATTGATTTAAAATCATTGAAATGTAATTATTTGGAAATCTAAGTAGCTCTATTTGAACTGTGGTATCTCTGGACTATCTTTTAATTTTTAAAATCACCATTGCCCTTTTAAGTAATTAACTAATATTTCACTGTCTTCTACTAAATAGTAAGGAACATAAATTAATACCCCGACATCAAAATAACTCTCACAAAAAAAAAATGTTCTAAAACTTCTACAATAAACAAACATTGAAAACATTTTTATGAAATTTTGTTCGCAAAATTAAAAATACTTTATTGAGTGTTGATAGCATAGCTATCTTGGACAAAATTAACAGTTTATGAAATCTAAAACTCAGATTGCTACATGAGTATTATCCAAGTCTAGCCTATTTAATTTTGAATTCCAGAAGTATCTACCTTAATGTGTGAATCCAAAACCGTTTTATAGTCGGATTGTTGTGAGAAAAGTAAGGTGGAAATAGAAAAGGCATATTAGCAAGGGATATGTAGATATTGATTGATCCTGAACATAAAGCAATCAAGATTGTAGTTGTCAGGGAAATCTGCTTGAGTCTGTTTCAAAAAGCCACAATTCTGCAAAAAAAAGTTGGGTGGAACTTGCTCCTTATCAAAGGAACATGAAGTGAATAAATATGATTTGCCAGCAGGAATATGGCATTGCAGGTCCCAGCTTTGAAGCTCTGAGCAGGTTGAAACTCATTCAAGCATCTGACATAGTCAAAGTAGTATAGTAGTGAGAGGCTAGCAAGTTTTGTCTCTGGGATAAATCACTCCTACAAAGCTGTGTAAGCACTTTTGAACTCAAGACTGGACTGTTAGGGATTGAGCAGCACCAGCTAAGATATGGCAGATATGTCCATTCTTGGTTTGATCAAACCCTTGTAAAGATAGAGTATATGGCAGTTGGGTTAGTTATTTAACTTGACTCCATGTAAATTATGACTACATTGCAGCAGGCCAGAGGATATTTTGCAGATGATCTGCCTCAAGTTGCTAATTAAACATGTGTGGACAAGAAGTGTGCAAGGATCTCCTTGAATCATGCTTCTAAATCAATTGTTTTAGATGTTTGTGAAAAATATTTGGCATCCTGAAGTGAAGGTTTTGTAATGTTTTCAATAATGGAAAACTTGCATTAATATTTCTTTTGCTGAAAGTCCAAGAGAAATGGGCAGAAATAAAATTATTAAAAATATTTAAAACTATTTTTATGATTCTTTAAGTATATCTTGGGTTATACAATAACTTAATTTACTATTTAAAAAAATTAATAATTTTTTCAGTATATATTTAAAATTTTTTATTCCAAACTGAAAACTTATTTGTGGAAATATATATTACATGACCTAATTGTTTAAAACATCATCTTATTTTTTGTACTTATAAATAACAAAAGTTTGAATCCAGTAAAACGTCTTTATAAATGTAATGTTCAATGTTTGAAAAGATAATATTGTTCAATCTTATTAGATCCATACTAAATAACAAATTGTTTCAAATTAAATTTTAAAACTGTCAAATATTCTGAAACCAGTTCATTTCAGCATCTTAACTTCATGCTATGAAGTATGAAGCTATTTTTCAAGACAATTTTACAATGTAAAAAGCAGCCAATAATTTTTCAGTTAATTTGATTATGTTTCATGTACTTGATATTTCTAAAAAATTATGGGATCTTGAAACTGGTAAACAATTCTTTTTTGTATTTAAATTATCAATAAATGGAAAAATTATGCGTTTGAACAGTTAAATTTCAAAATTTTTTTTTTTCATGTAGATAACAGGTCAATCTTTCAAACAAATGTTTTAGAATAAAACTCTCATTTTCAAAATAAAGCTTAAATGAAAAATACATTTATTGGAACTGAAAAAAACTTTTCTGGTCAAATGGTCCTGCATTTTCACTTCTTGTGATTTATTTTGATAATATTTGCAAAACTTATTTAGAACAAATATTTTATCATCTCTTGGAAATGTTTACATTATTTATTTACAATTTTAAACACAAAAGCCATTTGAATTACCTATAAATTAATATTTAGACTGTAAAAATTGGGTAATGAATACTTTTCCTTGGTGCTTCGCTAAACATTTGAAGTGGTTCTTCGTGCCCACCATTTTAGAATTGTATGACAGAGTTGAGATGAGTTCCATTAAAATTATAATGGTGTCTATTCCCTTCAAAGTAACATTAGAATACATTTGAAGAATTTTTGGATCTTCTTTGACTAGCTTCTTCTCCCAGACAAAATTATTATCGTTCCATTAAATAAAATTCTATTAATCAAATGATTTATTATTTATTATTGAGGGAGAGATGAAAAATTCTTGGCTAATATCCTCCATAATTGTTTCCAGAAAAAGAAAAAGGGAGGTGACCCTTTTGCAAAAAGTTCTTTTTGTGTTAACAATTGATTTAACTGAAATAAGAAATCACAAAAATTGTGTCCATTTAAGCATTAATTGAAAAAAAAAAAAATAATATAGACAGATATTGAACTTTTTAAAAATTATAAAAATTTTGTTTTTTATTTTATTTTTTATAAAATGTAATTCATTTTAAAAGAATAACAATGTTTCAATTTAACCTAAAATGTTTAGAAAATCTCCAAACATAAGCTATGATGACATAAAAGAAAACTGAAGGCTTCTTTTTTTTTCTTTTTCTTTTTTAAAAATAACTTTTTATGGGCAAAAAAAGTGCTAAATATAAAAAAGAACTAAATATAACCAGATCAAAATTTTTTTATTTTATAATTATTTTTTTTTTTTTTTTTTTTTGCTTTGCTGTGTGACAGCTTAGTGAAATATACAATAATATATATCCCTTTTAAATGTTGTTAAAGAAAATTAAGACTTAAATGTTTGATAGCTTCTTTCTTCATTTGAAACAGCTTCTGAAAATTAAACAAAAAAGGGTTCCTTTTTTTTTTCTCTAATATATTGCAAAATTTTTACTTAATTAAACTTGATGAGAGAATTGAAAATGCTTTTACATCAAAATTTTAACACTATGATTTTCTCTTTCAGTAAATGAAGGCACTGGAGTAACTGTCCGTCCAAACTATACTTCTTTTCTCCATGCTATTCGTTCAATTGTCTGCTCCCAAGGATTTTCTGGTCTCTACCAAGGAGTTTCTGCTAATTGTGTTGGGGCAGGAATGGCTTGGGGTATTTATTTTTTTGTGTAAGTATTCACTTAGTTTTGGAAGCACTGGTATAATCAACATTTAAAATCTTTATTACATTGTGAATCAAGGGTTGATAAATTAACATTTTTGTTAATAACTCTACTCTTGATTTATTGAATGCAATAGAAATGTAACTCTATTTGAATGTGTGTGTAGCTCTATTTGAACTGTGGTATCTCTGGAATAGGCTTTATGTTGAAGATCACCATTGCCTTTAAGCACACTGACTTAACCCACATATCACTGTCTTCTACTAAATAGTAAGGAACATAAGTGTGTATACCCGACACTCCTAACTATAGGTCACAGTAAAAAAAAAATGTTCTACTCTAATGTATACAGTCTTCTATCAGATGTTCCATTCATTGATAATTATCATTCTTGGTGATTTTTTTTGTTCATAAAAAAAATTAAAAAATACTTTGTTGAGTGTTGATAGCTATCTTGGTGGGAAGACAAAAATTAACAGTTTATGAAATCTAAAACTCAGATTGCTACATGGAAGTATTGTCAAGTCTAGCCTATTTTAGTACAAGGCCAGAAGTATCTACACACTTAATGTGTGAATCCAAAATGGTTATCTAGTCGGATTGTTGTAAAGAAAAAGTAAGGTGGGGAAATAAGAAAAGCATATTATGAGGATATGTAAGATATTGATTGATCCTGAACATAAAGCAATCAAGATTGTAGTTGTCAGGGAAGCATCTGCTTGGGAGTCTGTTTCAAAAAGCCACAATTCTGCAAAAAAAGCTGGGTGGAACTTGCTCCTTATCAAAGGAACATGAAGTGAATAGGGATGATTTGCCAGCAGGAATATGGCATTGCAGGTCCTAGCTTTGAAGCTCTGAGCAGGTGAAACTCATTCAAGCATCTGACATAGTCAAAGTAGTATAGTAGTGAGAGGCTAGCAAGTTTTGTCTCTGGGATAAATCACTCACAAAGCTGTGTAAGCACTTTTGAACTCAAGACTGGACTGTTAGGATTGAGCAGCACCAGCTAAGATATGGCAGATATGCTCCATTCTTGGTTTGATCAAACCCTTGTAAAGATAGAGTATGGCAGTTGGAGTTAGTTATTTAACTTACTCCATGTAAATTATGACTACATTGCAGCAGGCCAGAGGACATGTTTGCAGATGATCTGCCTCAAGTTGCTCATTCATTTGTGTGTGGACAAGAAGTGTGCAAGGATCTCCTTGAATCATGCTTCTAAATCAATTGTTTTAGATGTTTGTGAAAAATATTTGGCATCCACAAGTGAAGGTTTTGTAATGTTTTCAATAATGGAAAACTTGCATTAATATTTCTTTGCTGAAAGTCCAAGAGAAATGGGCAGAAATAGAAATTATTAAAAATATTTAAAACTATTTTTATGATTCTTTAAGTATATCTTGTGTTATACAATAACTTAATTTACTATTTAAAAAAATTAATAATTTTTTCAGTATATATTTAAAATTTTTTATTCCAAACTGAAAACTTATTTGTGGAAATATATATTACATGACCTAATTGTTTAAAACATCATCTTATTTTTTGTACTTATAAATAACAAAAAGTTTGAATCCAGTAAAACGTCTTTATAAATGTAATGTTCTATAGGTAGTTTTGAAGTAAAAGAAAGATAATACTAATGAAATCAATAATTATTAGATCCAACCAGCCTAAACATTGGGAAAAATTGTTCTCAAAAATTAAATGTTTAAAAAGTAGCGCAAAAGGGATATTCTGACTGCTCATATCAGTTTCATTTCAGCAGTTAATGCCTTGCAACTTCATGCTATGATTCATAACGCAACAAATATGAAGCTATTTTTTTCAGTAGTACATCAGTAAAAAAACACACTCATTTACACAATGTAAAAACAGCCAGAAGTGCAATTTGAGAGTAGGGCAAAGACAGGTCAAATGTATACCACCTGACTTGTCATAAAAATGTATCCATTGGAGGTGCATGCCTGAAACTTTACTAATTGTGGGATGCGGAATGCAACAAAACAACACTTTTCTCTAATATTGAATACTAATTGTCATAGATGTTTGTAATGATGGAAAAATTATGCAATGTTTAAGTTGTCAAAAAAGGAAAGTAATAACTGCAAAATTTATAATTTTGTTTCATGAAATGAATAACAGGTCAATCTTTCAAACAAATGTTTATTATAAAGCTTAAAACTCTTATCTTCAAACTAAAAGAAAATTAAATATAAAAATACATTTATTGGAACTGATGAAAAAACTTTCTGGTCAGTTGGAATGGTCCTGCATTTCACTTCTAATGGTGATTTACTGTTTGAATTTGTTTATAAGTCTCTGCTATAGCCAATATTGTTGGAACACACCATATTTTATCATCTCTTGGAAGTTGCATTATATCATTATATTATTGTACAATATCATCCAATAAAGGCTATCAAAAATAATCATTTCTGCCTTAGATTACAACTGTAATTATGATTACAATATTGGCTAGAGATATAATATGACTTGGTCACTGTAAAAATTGGAGTAGTAGTATACTGCAGACAATTGACCTTGGTGCTTTAACTAAAAGTCATTTGAAGTGGTTCTTCATCATAAATTTTATTTTGAATACTCATATTCACTGAGTGCCTTTTCTTCCTTCCTTTTTTTCTTTAGAGTTGGAGATGAAGTTCCATTAAAAATTATAATGCTGTAATGTCTATTCCCTTCATCACAGTTTTTAACTTTATTAGAATACATTTGAAGGAATTTTGGATCTTCTTTGGCCTGCTTCTCCCACTTAGAACAAAATTACTTATCATTCATTGACCAGAGTATTAAATATAAATTCTATTAATCACCCACATAGGGGTTTCTAGCTTGGAAAATAATAATATATGAAAAAAAAAAAAAACATGAACCAATACTCACTTAAAGAAATTTTGCCTAATATCCTCCATAATTGTTTCAGAAAAGAAAAATTGTGAAAAGGCAACACTTTTGCAAAAGTTCTTTTTTGTTTTTAAGAAAATGTAACAATTGCATTTTTAACTTCCAAAATAGGACTTAATCACAAAAATTAGTAATCATTTAAGAAAAATCATTTAATCATGTAAAAAAAAAAAAAAAAAAAAAAATAATCATTTTAAAAAAAAAAAAAAAGACAAAGGATACTGATTACACGACAATTTTTGATGGGCCAAAAATTAAGCTAAAACATATCCAGTTCATTTTTTTATTTTATTTCTTATAAAAATGTATCCCATTCATTTTTTTAAAAGAAAATGTAAATAAAGTTTCAATTTAACCCACAAATCCTGAGAATTAGAAAATATTACTGGCTATGAACATAAACGAAATGAATGACCCATAAAAGAAAAACTGAAGGCTTCTTTTTTTTTTCTTTTTTCTTTTTTTAATTTCATTTTAATTTTTATGGGCAAATTAGAAAGTGCTAAATATAAAGAACTAAAAATATAACCAGTTCATATATTTATTTTTATTTTATAATATGAATTTTTTTTTTTTTTTTTTTTTGTTTAAATGATTCAAGGAGACAGCTTGGACAAAATGCAATGAATAATTACTTTATACAGTTTTAAAATGCATCATTAAAGAAAAATTAAGACTTAAATTGTGTATTGATCTTGTAATATATATATTCAGCTGGGTCTTCATTCAATACAAATTTCAATCAGACCCAACAGTTCTGCACAAAAAGAAAGCAATGTAATCTTTTTTTTACTTCAAGTTGTATTGGTGCAGAGATATGAGATCAATTGATTGCTAAAGACAAGACATTGCTCCATAAGAAGGTGCAATTTTTATTGTTTTAGTGTTGAATTTCTCTGGTATTTCATTTACTAAAGTTTTCAACTTACAAAATCTTTAGGAAAACAGCTTCAAACCTTATCAAATTGAGAAATGTCTTTTCTTTAAGATTGGTTTATTTTGATATGTGTAGGGAGAAACAATTTTGAGTGGAATAAGTTTGAAAAACATCAATATGAAATTGTCAGCTTTGAAAATGTAGAAAAAGAAGCATCCTTTCTTGAAATAGTGACATAATTTAAAGACAGAATAAAAATACATCATCACATATGAGAAATAATTGTATCTTTTATAAAGAGAAAATATTAAATTTTGTTTGCATAATAACTCTATCAAAATAGCCTTAAAAATAAATGAGATATCAGCAGTTAAACTGAAAGAAATCTCACTATTTTGACCAATTTTCACTGTGTAAACTAGAGCTGTTTGAGATACCTATTTATACTCTGCAGTCTAAATTGGAATCAAGACTGCAATTACAAATTACTTGCTAAAACTACCCAACTTGACTCCATAGCATTAAACTTAATCTGCGAAAGTCTAGTCTGTCTGCTAGAGCTGCTAACATGAGCATGGATAATACGCACCTTTCTCTATTCATTTTCTTAATTCTGCCTTTAATAGTTGGATAGATTTTCTTCATATACTTTGTACATTTGCATGAGATGTTTAATACATGCACTCAAATCTTTATGCATCAACAGTTTCAGTTTCCATACCACCTTGAAATAAAGAAAGCTCTTTTTGCCAGCATGAAACATTTTCTGACACAATCATTACAGCAATAGTAAAGGCAGGCAGAAACTACATTGTACTTGGAGCTATCATATATATTTCTTCTACTCTTGAAAGAAAATATTAAAGTGAAAGCATAGGGGGACTTAATAGTTAACTTTGCTTAACACAGAGCTAAAGATTTGGAGCAAAGTTTTAATGAACTGGTTTCAGATTGTCATTGACATTGTTCAAATCTCAGCAGACCTTAGTTTTGAAAAGGAGGAGGATACAGTACAGTTTACATCTGTTATGCTTGACCATGTTGGGAATAGAAGTTAAAACTGAAGATACACTAATCAGTTCAAGGCATTTTCTCATGTCTTCTACAAGTTAAAGGAGAAACAGTGACACCAGTCTTGTGCAGAATAGTCCTTTCTGCTGGTGCTTTAGCCAAAGTGTCCACATATGCTCATTATGTAACCTCCATGTCTTACTATTCTGAGAATTATTGGAAAGCAGTTAAATTGTTTGTTTCTCTGCTTGCAAAATGAATGTTCTTGAGCAAAGCCTCTTCCTTTTTCTCTGGATGAAAGGAAAGCTAATAGTTTGCAGTGAGATTTGTATTCAAACACTGTAACGCAATATGTTGTTTTGTGAGACACATACATACCTAGAGGTTTTCTTATTGTGACCAAAGAACTGATATAGGAATCTTGTTCTAGGGTAGCCTACTTTGGGATTAGTACTGACCATAAATCCTATACAGGAATGTTGTCATCATCATAAATTTCTCAAACTTTGGTAGTTTCACATCAAGTTTCTTTGGTTCAGTAAACTTTCATAGACTCAGAAAATATATCAAAACTGAAAAAATTATTTTAAATCTACTCAATGGTAGAGAGCTTTACTTTAGTGCTGGATGCCAATTACCACATTAACTTTGGAGTACAGAAGTTGGGGTTTCAACTGGGCTTGTAAGATTTGCCATATTATGATCATTGTGGTGATGACTTGGAAGAAATAATTTTGGGATTTTATTAGAGAGATAGAAGCTTGCATCCAATATAAACTGTTTCTAGTATTCCTGCTGGCTATTCTTATAGTAGTATTGAGAACATGCTTGAAGGGAACCTCATGAAAATCTGATTTCTACCTTTTAGTATTTGACAATCATGCATTGACATCAATATAATGAACAATAGTTTATTAAACATGATTTTTTTTTAAACCAGTTTCTTTATATTTATTGCAGATACCTAGTGGGTGATGTAACAGCTGAAATATTTTAGCTGCTACGTATTCCACTGTTCAGGTAACTGCTGCATTCAGTAACCTTTTGACAATGTCAAATGAATTAGTTGATTCATGGAAACTTAGTAGTACTTCTATGGTAGAACTGAAAACTATCAATTCTTATGATATTGATCTTCATATTTGTATTGTCTATTGAAATGACTTCCAAGTAACCAGATGAAGCTGTACCTGCACTTAAGCTATTTTCTTTTCAGGTACTATCTTAAGTAGATCAAATAAAGTTTGTTGAATATTTCTTGAATGTTATTGAATACAACATCTGATAAAACTCTCTGATAAAGATAAAGTGGAGGAGAAACTTCTCCTTTACCTTTTCTCTTTTAAAATTTTGGTAGTACATAGTATTATTTACTTGCCACTTCCACAAAAGCAAAATATGACAACTTTTTTTTAATTTTTTTTTAATTTTTTTTTTTTAGTGTGGTGGTACCTATTTACTTATCAGATATGACATGTCATTTAAAGTTATATTTTATGATAGGTCATACAAGAACAGCCCAATTCCCTCTGGTATTATCTTTTCTATTTTAGTGTAATTGCATGGTTCTAACTCAAATTTATTTTTAGCCTACTGCATTAAAATGTTGTTAATGCAGATCCAGAAAATATATATTTATTCAAATAAAAAAAAAAATTACATTAGAATATAGCACAAGGGTTAGTGAAGGTGATTGGAAAAAAGGCTGATCCTAATTTACTCTTAGTATCTTTTTTTTTTTTCTTTGGCCCAATTCCTTGCTGCAAAAGAAATCATCTCCAATGCTTCTCACATTCTTTCTTACATACACAAATTAAATAATGGTATGAGAACCCCCCCCCACACCATCACCATCACCAATAAAACTAAAATAGGGAGGTTAGTACTGTACTTTTGCAATGGTGTTTAGTATCATATGCTCAGCATAGCCCATTGCCCACTGCTCCTTCTCAAAAAAAATGTGCCTGCTTGCAGTGGTTGGCTAGCAAAATGAATCATTTGCATAACTAACTCTTCTCAGTTCACCATTCTGATATTTTGTGAGCTGATGGATATCTAAGTTCTTCATACCCAGACCTCCTGGGGTTTGTACCGGCACCGTTCCACCTAGGTAGCCATTTTCTTCTTTACAGAGACGGCACACTAGTCATCATCTCTTTGACTGACAGGAGTGGATACTCTTCTCAGTGTGATAGGCAGCCCACTCTGCATTTCATTTCTGCTACACTTTCCACTGACCTCATGATCACATATGAGGCAATTTGGTAGCTGGTCTCTTGTGATGTGCAATTCATTGTAGTGGTATGATTGCAACTTCCTCTCCAGATGACTTGTCCAGAGAAATGTTCTCTGGTAAGTTAGTAATAGGCCCCTGAGCTGCTTGTGTCTCAGATATTGATCGTCCTTGCACACTGGAAGGAGAGAAGCGCTTGAACCGGGACGTAGGCCCTTACATGGCGATTCATTCCATTAATGAGGATGTTTTTTGGGCTAGTTATGCCAGTAATACATCCAAGCTTATACAGTGATGTGCACCATCTATTCAAGTCATTCACCCATATATGATCTCCCACTTCGTAACCAATGTGTTGCTGTTTGGGCTCAGGGGTATTGTATCAATTCCTTTTAGTCAAACTTGCTGCTGATGGATCATATTGACAGAGGCAGTCAGTGGCAACACGCCATTTTTTTGGGGGGGTGACCTTGTACCACTGTATGGAACACTGTTTTCTCATTGCAATCCGTGATGTCATCCCTGAGGGGACATGTGAACAGTGGAACCAGAGACCAACTCTCCATTCATTTAGATAGTCCCTGAAGGACTTGCTGTGAAATGCTGTATCATTGTCAATGAGTTTCTCAGTTGGTGGGCCGCACACACGGAATATGGCCTCCATGTGATCAATGATTGCTGTATCTTGCTGGCACAGATGACACAAAATAGGCTGCACTCAATGAGTGATAAGTAGTTTTTGCCTTTGTAGTGGGTTATATGCATCCCCACTTCACACCATGTGTCGCTGATATACAATTTACTTTTCAGCCAATGTGGATGGTCGGTCAATTGACTAGTACTCCTGCTGTTACTGGCTCTCCTTTCTTGTCTGTCATAATGGCCCAAACTCTAGTTAAAAGTTGACTCAAGGGCGCTGCCTTATGTGACTAGTAGTCTTGCCACAAAGACACATGCCATTTTTTTTTTTTTTTTTTTTTTTTTTTTTTTGGAGTTGCCTCTCCCTTGAGCAGTGCAAGCCTCTGAAATTTAGCCAGGAACAGATCCACCATTTCACCAGGTAGTAGTTGTTGAGTCATGAAGCTTTCAAAATCTATATACTTGTGCTGGAGATTTACCTCGAAGGTCCAAGAGGGTCAGAGTGGTGTAGTCTAAATTTGCACATAAGAAGTGCAAATTGTGAGCAAGGTGAATTGGCCCTGATATGACACAGCACACGTCACTGAGCCAAACCAAGGCTGGCAGTGTGTGCAAAATGCTAATTTTCTGGCTTAAGAAAAATTTGTAAAAGAGGTGAGCATTTGTTGGAGGTGAGTAAGCATTTGTGCTTAGTGCATGTCGGAGTGGTGTGTTAAGGTGTCTGCTAAACAAGTGTTGTTTCAGTTTCTGTGCTACAGAGGAAACAGTTTCTTGCTACCAGCTGTTTCAGCACCATAATGATGCCGAAGGTACACATAAGGAGAGACATGATTAAGCCCTTTTCTGGCAAGGGACATGTGGTAGCATGGCTGAAAAATGTGAGGCTTCATCTGTTGGATGATGTGGTAAGACTGCTCCTATTATATCTGGAGGGGGATACACTGAGATGGATGAAGACAACCAAAGGGATAAAAATCAAATAGAGGCCCAGGTGAAGGAGGCATTCACCAACGATGCATTCACAGACTACAGGAAACTGACTGTGGTCAATTTCCTATAGTTGGTCGGATTGGCCTGGTTTGAGGGAGTTGGGCTGGAAAGGCTCACTAAGCTTTTATTATTGGATTGCCTGATGCTATCTCTATCAGACTTCAACAGGCACCAAACATTGAGACTCCGCCTATTGGGGACCTGATAGCGAAAACAAGAGTGCTGACGATAACTTGGGACCAAAGCCAAGATGTGGCTGAAGCCCACCTTGCAGGAGCAACCTCAGCATCAGTGTAACCTGCTACAGGTGTAACAACAAGGGTTATACAGCAAAGGACTGCTGAAAGTGCGAAACATATTGTTACCAATGTCGCACTAGGCCCAGTACTGTTCGGGAAACGGGTCCAAGGACGAGGCATCAGCACCAGTCTTCTCTCCCACCAAGATGTAAATGTGGCGCAACTGGAGATGAGCATCTATATTGATGGGGCATGGTGTTTGGTGCTAATTGGCACTGGCTGCTCCTGGACAATAATAGAAGCAGATTGGTGCTGATCCTGGAAGAATGCAAGGGTGGATATCAGAACAATTACAGGCACATCCTGTGTATGTTGCAGTGTCAGAGTGGTCACCATATCCATGGACAAAGGCGATTCTGCCATGGTCAGTGTCCTGGTGGTGCAGAGCAAACCACTGGAGTTTGACCTGTTGTTGGGGTTCGACACGATAAAAGTATTGGCAGGCATCATTGGGCCTATGCAATCAGTGAAGATCGGCGATTGGAAAGTGCCTGTGTGTGTAGCCATCTCCATCAATGAACCAGACTTCACCGTTACCTTCAACCATTGGAGCCGAACATGGACCACTCACTAGAAAGAATGGGTAGCAGAATATCTGATATCTGGTATGTTAAAGGTATGTCTTAAAACAAATATTAAGAACAATATTTTCAATGAATGGGGTGCCTAAAACTTTGGTCTCAGATAATTTGCCAGAATTTTGCGAGGAAAGTTTTTGCTCATGGCTAACACATACTGGATGCATCCCATATAAAACATCATCTTACCACCCACAATTGAATGGAATTGCAGAAAAATGGTGCAGACTGAAAATGGTACTAAAATCATTTTCCCCATCTAATGATAATACAGAGAGTTAATTACTATTAAGCTAAAGGACAATTCCAAATACTGGCAGACTACAAAGTCCCTTTGCATTAATATGTAGCCAGATTAGAGCTCTCATAACAATGTCATTTTCAACAATATGGTATAAAAAAGTCAAAGAATCTAATCCAGAGAAGGAGGACTTTGTAGTACAAAAGGACACAGCACAGCAATACTAATGAAAAATGGATAAAATGTACTGGCCCATGTGGATCAATTCAGAAGCAGAATGGAACCCGAGGATATAGAAATGTGAAGGTGAAGAACATGAAAGGGGACTAATGAATCTTGTGAAACTGAACAATCTATGGATGATTATGACCAGAAATCTGACAAGGAGTTGGAAGAGGAAAATGAACTCAGACTTAGGTCCCCTATAAGAAGAAATCAAGATAGACACCAAGAAAGACAGTTTAGATTCCTAAGAATAATTAGAAGTCAAAGATCAACAAAAGGCATAAAGCCATTTTGGTTCAGGGAGTTGTAGTATTGTTTGTAAATGAGATACTGCTATAAAAGCAGAACTTCCACTGCAAATGCCAGTCGAGCTACTATCTGTTGACCTTACAATGTCTATTCCAAAGAGTACTTCATCAGAAGAAAACTTGACCTCCACACCACCACCTATATCTTATGAGAGTGTACAAATGTACTTTGTAACAATGTCTGGGTCCCTTTTTTAATTTTATAAGAAATAAGTTTGACATCTTATATTAGGGAAAGCAGAAAAAAACGTCAGATTTTTATATACATTTAAAGACAGTCTTGATAAGAACAGAGAAATGATTGTCTTGTTTCAGGAAATATTTGGAGAGGTAGGGGTTATTGTAATAGATTACAACTAAAGCAGACATGAGGGAATGGAAAGTATTTATTTATTTTTTTTCATAAGGTGAGAAGGGTTAAATTTAGCTACTCATATTGGTGTGGGGATATAGCTAAGCTGACAGACTACACAAAACAGAAAAATGAGGATTTTTTTCAAAGTGAGAGAAGGAATATATTTGATAACATATTCTAGTGGAAGTGGGTACACAGATAACCACCATACACAACAGAAAAGTTTTTTTTTTCATAACAAGGGGAGGAATAAATTTGATCTCATATTGAGGTGTACAGTACATGAGGTAAAAGGTAACTATCACAAGCAACAGAAAATATTGTTACTAGAATAAGGTTTAAGAGAAGACTGTTAAACCAAAATTTCAAGGATGAAAGACTTCATTTATTTAACTATATGAAACTAAAAATGTCAAGTGAAAATTGTGAAGAGAGAACAAAACTTTTCAATAAAAATAGGAATATTTGTATTTTGTGACAGAGTTTGGGTTGCTAACTTTCCTGCAAAACTGTCCCACATTTCAAGAATTTATGAATTTAAAAATAAAATACATGTAAATTTTGCTATTTTAGGAATGAATTTAATAAAAACAGTTGGAATATGTGCAAAATCTTGCCTGCCTACTTGCTTCTTTCTTTCTCTCATTTTCTATTGCTCATAATTACTAAACTAATTCAATTCAACTTTGTGAGTCAGTTGACACATGATGGGGAACTTATCCAGTGGGCTCTTCTCTCTACCTACTGCAAACAAAAAAAACATGTACACACATATGCACTGCTCCCTCAGTATGTAATGACCTTTCTGGGTCCTTTAGTTTGAGACACCAGGTTTATACATGTATATGTGAACATGCCAGTCAGAATTGCTTAGCATGAAATTATTCTTGCTTAAACAAATGCATGACTTTTTTTAAATTACCTTTTAAGTAACTTGAGCAAAATACCTGTTTTTGCAGTAGTGAATATTAATAGAAACCTTTCTTACTGTGTATTCCTCTGTAAACTATAAAACTTCACATATGTGAGTACATTTGAATAATAATCAAAATCCTGACCCGTTTTTTGACATTGGTTTTCTTAGCCAATTCATTTTTCTTCTTGATCTATGTTATGATCAGTTCAAAAAGATTTGGATGTCATCTTCATTGATTTATTTGTTTCTGGCATTTCATTTTCTTGTATTTGTAATAATAGTCTTATTGAATGCACAATGTGAAAAGATGAATTATAAGTTCAGATTATATTCATACACTTGAAAAGTTGTGCTCTGTTTGCAATAGAGAATTTAATTGTAAATCGATCCTTCCCAAGATAAGCGTTTAAAGAGTAACTTCCCTTAGTCTGTAAAAAAAAAAAAAAAATTATGTAAAGATTTTAATTTCAGTTAGGGGAAAATTTGTTCCTAATTAGGTTATGAAACATAATTTGACCCCTCACTACAAAAGACAACCTTTATCTGAGATGACCCACCTGCAATCACCTTTTGTGTTGCATTCTCTTTTGCTTTTTTTTGTCCCTCCTCCTCTTTCTGTATTATTCTCTAAGTCCCCTGTTTCCCTCTCAGTATCTATAAAACCAAGTGTGATACACTCCATACAAGTGTATTGATATATAGGTAATTAAAAAAAAAATTCATCCTTTTATTCATAATTCACACATTAATTTTGCTAGTTTTTATTTTTTAAAAAATGTCAGATTTAAAATTGTAATTGGCATATTTTTCCTACCATTTTTTATGGTAATAATTACATGTTTTAATTTATTATCCTTGTTTATTGACACTGTCTTTTTTTTAACAGGCATGTACTACTCTAAACTTTATTTTCTATTTATCTACCTGAAGTACTTTGTTTATCTACTTTTTAAATGATCAACTTGATCCCCCAAAATGGCATTTACAGAGTTACTTCACAAATTCACAGATATGATTTAAAAAAAAAAAAAAAAAAAAAATACAAATATTAATTTCAAAAGGTTACTTGCAGTTTAGGGGCGAATTTCTCCTCAATGGATCTTTAGGTATTTATCTAAGATTATATCCTTCCACTCCTCTCCTGTTGTCTCTCTATATTCCTCTCTCACCTTCTGTTTGCCTCTCAGCCAAGTGCAGCAAGTGTATCTATATATAGACTAGCAGGACCTGTGTAAATTACACAGCTTTACTTATAATTTTTTTTTAAGCTGCACTCAACCCATGCCCATTTCCAGATAGTTATAAGAATAGTGATATGACGTATTCGGCTGAGGATGGGCATATTAAAAAAAAATTGAAACTTGCATTTTTTTTTTTTTTTTTTTTTTTTTTAATTATTCATTATATCATATCCAAATATTTTACAAAAAATTAGAACTGATTACATGATATTACAAGCTCAATTTAAGTTTATTAGGTTGTTACCATGCAATGAAATGAGGTAACATAAAGTGTAGATTTGTCTGTAGAATATATTTACCTTATTGTTGCCTAGTTATAGTGAAATCATTTATGTTTTTCTCAAAAGCATTTTATTTTTGAATTTAAAATATTTCTTTTTACTGCGCTTGGGTCATCTTGTTCCAAACGTGTCTACCCAGAGTCACAGTGCAGTTTCTGAGCTGAAAGATCAATGGTAGACATGGTCTTTTTCCTCCACCAACTCTAGGAGAAGTGCAGAGAATGGCAGATGCCCCTGTACGTCACTTTTATTGATCTCACCAAGTGTTCGATCATGTCAACAGAATTCTGTCCCAGATTGGCTGCCCAACGAAGCTGCAGAGCTTGATTGAGTCATTCCACTGTGACATGCAGGGGACTGCATTTCAGTGGCAACACCTCTGAGCCCTTCAACATCTGCAATGGGGTCAAACAGGGCTGCGTCCTCGATCCCAATCTATTCAGGATTTTCTTTGCGTTATTTCTGAAGCATGCATTCATCACATATAGAGAAGGGATTTACCTGTGTATAAGATCAAATGGTGGGCTGTTCAATCTCACTCACCTCAGAGCCAGGACCACAGTATGTGAAGCCCTTGTCAAAGACATGCTTTTTGTCAACAATGTAGCAGTAGCGACTCACACCCAGTGTGAACTTCAGTCACTGCTGAACCATTTCTCTCAGGTCTGCAGAGACTTCAGGCTGACTATCAGCCTGGAAAAGACAAACGTACTGGGACAAGGTACCGAAAATCACCAATCACCATTGATGACTATGAGCTCAGTGCAGCCCATCAGTTCACATACCTTGGCTTCACCATCACTGACAACCTCTCCTTAGACAAGAGATTAACAAGAGAATCAGGAAGGCAGACACAACAATTGTATGCCTCACAAAATGTGTGTGGACCAATCCCAAGCTGTTGTTGAAGACCAAGATGGCAGTGTACAATGCCTGCATTATCAGCACACTGCTATATGGCAGCAAGGCTTGGACCATGTATGCCAGGCAAGAAAGGCATTGGAATACCTTTCACATGAGAAGCATCCACTGCATCCTGGGAATAGTATGGCAAGATAAGGTGCCCAACACTGAGGTCCTGTCTCTAGCAGGTTTGCCAAACATGTTCACAGACAGTGCAGACTCTGTTGGTTGGGCCACGTCCATTGCATGCCAGGCGACCGCATCCCCAAAGACCTCTTGTATGGAGAACTGGCCGCTGGAAGGAGACTTGCCGGGTGGCCACAGCTGCGGTACCACGATGTAGTGAGTTGTGGAATGAAAGCTGTGGACACCAACACAGGGTCCTGGGAGAGTCTGGCAGCCATACAATCCAAATGGATTGTATGGCTACCCAGCTAACCCTAACCTCAAGTCAGGGGAGGAGAAGCTGACACACAAGTCACCACGGAAAGGCGTGCCCGCAGAAAGCAATGTGACAGCTTCAACAGACCAGACAGAAAATACATGTGACATCTGCAACAGATATTGTCACTCTTGCATCGGCCTCTACAGTCACAGACGTCTATGCTCCAACCAAGCAGACAACTTGAATGCTACCCATGGTCAACCCTGACATGCGGAGGCCTAGAAGGGAATAACTGCATGAGTTACTTACCTTTGAACAGTAGCTTTAACAAATGGGTAGAAATAAAATTTGAAATTTTTTTTTCTAATCAATTCACCCTAAGCAAGGTGAGTGGCTATTGGCAGTGAAAAAATGAAAATACTTTACTCTAGAAACTTAGTCCTAAACAGGATACAAGGGATAAACCTCTCTTCCTGCTCAAATGTCTGGGGAGGAGTGTGAACTAGACAATAGATGAACCTATCTATTGAGAAAAAAATATAAACAGGAAACATGGGATAAACTTCTACTCATTTTCAAAAGGCTGGAGATTCATAGATTTATTTAATGTTATGAATTATTAAATATTTTAAAAAGATAAATGTGTACCACAGACTTGGTACAAATAAATGAGGAAATACTGGTATTTCTTGCCAAATCTATTGAAAATTTCCTTTTCATTGTTTGTAGGTTATAAGGATAAAAATTACAATACCAAAATTAATAATATCTGATAATGTTTATTGCAATCAGCTATCATATCCACAATACATATTTCTACCATATTCTATTATTTGAAGTAGTAGTATGGGAAAACTGCACTTATTAAGAATAAGTTTTGTTTGTAACTTTGCTTTGGATAAGTTTTACATTTTTTAAGTTAAAATAACTTATAACCATGTGTGAGGCAAAAAAAAACAGAAAGAAAGCATGTATATAAAGGTAAAGGCCATGTATCAGAAAAGAATTACTACTTTCAACAAAGCTAACAATCAAAGTTCAATGTACACTGTCTCTACATGGTGGCAACATTTTAGTGTTTGAGCTGATAAGAAAATGGAAATCTGTATAATAGTGTGCTCACATCCTCATTTCTGTAAATGTTGAAGTTTAGTTTGCTTGTCACTTCTGTTATTTCCACTGAAAGTGAAATAAATATGATTTTCACTGTCTGATACAGGTAGGATTGAGTTTATAACCAGGTAATTAGATATTTAAGCAATGATGTTTATCAGTTAGGGCCTCACAGGTTAAACCATTATTTCTGAAGAAGGCACAGCAATCAAAATGTAACTAGAACAACCAAAAGAGGATATTAGTTCAAATAGATTATGATATCTCAATTTCAGAAAGAAAAGTATTTGGTTATTTCTAACTGAAACTACAAAACCTTATATATATATATATATATATATATATATATATATATATATAATACAAGAATGCTTGGAGTGAAATAGGCTATTTTAAGTGAGGTTTGATAAATAATTTAAAATTCATAGACAACTGATTAATAACTAAAAGTGAACACTTAATAACTTCCTGATTACTGAAGGTACATTTTCACAATAGACTAAAAAAAACTAAATAAAGCAAATCTCTGTTTTGTATAAATATACTGACAAATTTCATTACAGTTATTTACATTTATTTGTAACACTATCAGTATTTTAACTGAATGAAAGTAATTTGGGAAGAAATATTTGTTTCAGATATAATTATGTTAAGAATCATATGCAAGCTGGTGACCAAAAAGTTAAACTTCCTCCAACCAGTCATGTGATTGCTGCTGGCCAAGCTGGTAAGTATTTCTATCATTGCATCATTAACTTGAACATGAAAGTAATTATTTTTATTTATTTTTTTTACTTTTGTAGTTTTTGGCTTTAAAATTTGTATCCTGTTTTATTTTTCTCTTGAATAAACTTGAGATTGTAATGAATATAAAGATTATAGTTATTGAGAGACACTGTTACATAGTTGCTTGAAAATAGTTTTACTTAATTGAGAATGTATGTAAATAAAAATTTACAATATTACTAGTAACTAATTTACTAAACTTGGTGTGTAATCTTACTAAAAGAGTTATTCAGAACTCAAATATCTGTAGCTTTTAATTTCAGCTCTTAGGTCGGTATTCCGACTATGGAAAGAAAAATTGGTCACAAATGGATAATTGACACTATTTCATCAAAGTAGTTCATATACTTGTATATTTATCACTGCTAGTTTAAATAAAAAAAACATATGACAATATATTGGTGATTAGTAGAAAAATACTTCACAGATCTGTTCTTACAGTGTGATGCAACCTGATTTTTGATGTAGGTCGGAAATCACCTAAATAAGCCCCTACAAGTTTGCATACCAGATGGCCGCATCCCCAAAGACTTCTTGTATGGAGAACTGGCTACTGGAAGAAGACTTGCCAGGTGGCCACAGCTGCGGTACCACGATGTAGTGAGTTGTGACATGAAAGTTGTGGACACCAACACAGGGTCCTGGGACAGCAGCAATTATTATCTTGGGAGCCATAATAAAAGGCAAAAAGTTCACCAAAAATAACACAAACGATAGTAAATGTAGCACAATCCAATATGGCATACAGCCAGTGAAGAAACAACACCATCTTCCTCAAATATCGCCACGTGACGACATTATATTATGAGAGATGGCACCATAATCATGAAACGCCGTACATTTTGTCCGATGTAACCCAAGGACTTTCTGTACAGGTGTATAACTTACTTGAGTGATATCTGTTGTATTAGACCTTGTTGCCCTATTTGATAAGCAGTAACAGAACTGGAACTTTAAACTGTTAAGAGGACTCCTTTATAACCAGCAACAATAGAGTGACATCTTTGTTGCCCTTGCAAGAGCTCTGAGGTTCAAATGGCAGAGGACAGGGTTGTGGGTTGGAGTCCTTGAAAATGGGCTATGCAGAGTCCTTTCCTACCAGCAATGAGATCTGAAGTTTTTGGAAGATCATTGCAAATGATTTTTAAAATGTAACTATTGCATATCAAATTTTGATTAAAATTGATGTATTAATTTATATGTCAAAGTTACTGTAGCAGACATAGTGAACTGAAACCAGAGTTGAATGGCAGAAATGGTGAAGACATGCCTTATTCTCGACGAAAGAATGTTCATCTTTGTCTGGCATGTTCAATTTGAGAGAAGGCGAGTGTTTTTCCGTCAAAAGATACTCTTCTTTGTTGTCCCACAAGAAATTGGGTCATTAGCAACTTTATATATTAGTGTAGTTGGATGGAATTGAGGAGGGATATCTGGGTGTGTTAGTGTTCCATTCAGAGGTGCCCTAGAGATGTCTAGTATGATTATCTTCCAGACAAGTGATTGGTGACTTGCAATTATAAGTAGACCATTGTGGAGATGAGTGGGGTCTTCCATTGGGATATATCTTACGATATGTGCAGTTGTGGAAGAAATGAACGAACAACAAAGTCTATATAAGGAAGAGAATGAAAAATATTAAGAAACCGGTGTAGAAGGAAGAAATGTCCGATCTGAAATTTTGGCACAAAACAGAGTCACTAATTTCTTTTGACCACAGTTACAGGTGTGTATAAAATTAAAAAAAATAATGACAGCAGAAGGTAACCATCAAATTCATAAAAACCAAGAGGTTGGAATTTCTTACTTGTTTTGTTAAAATTCTCAGTTGACTCTTAAAAGAGCATATTCTAACTTGTACTATAAATTATTTGCTTCTTGTTTATATTCAGGCTTCTCTTCTGAGCCTACAAAAATATGTTTGAGAGATTGTAAAATAACTGTATATCTATTTTAAATTGCCTAGACTGCTTCATGGTATGCACACCATCAGGTAACACTTCAATTCAAGAGAAAACTCTAGATTACACTGTGTGTTTAAAATCTATCGTAGTGGATATCCAATAAAAAAAAATATAAGGCTATTACAAAATGCAAAAATAACCAACAACTTCAGATACAGTAGATATTGCCTTTTCTTCAACATTGCAGCACTAGGCAGCACTTGTTACATCGTCTGCATTGTTAACTTGCTTACATAATAAACCTAAACTCTTGTCCTCATTGAAGAGTTTCTTTTATAGAAATAGTTCAAGGGACATAATTGATAATTCACATTGCAGCTTCCTTCATTTAGTACACATTTTTTTTTTTTTTTTTTTTTAAAGTTGAGATATACTAAGTACTTCTAACAATTTAAGTGTAGAAGCATCTCTTTTTATCAAGGAATTTGCCAGTTATAATTTCCCATCCATCCAAAACACCTTTATTTCCCCCGCTAACACTATTTCTCTCAATCTTGCCATGTCCACTTCTGTCACTAATAATCTTTTAGTTCTAGTTAGCAATCCATTGTCTGTATAGCATTGTACTGGTGGCAATACAGCCATACCAAAAGTTTATTGCAACAAAGAAGACAAAATATGCTGCATCTGATGCTAATGGACTCTTTTTTACTCTGTCCAACTTTTTAGATTGTCAGCTAGTTGGTGCTACTTGCCTTGAATAAAAACAATAATACCATTTTGGGAAGACCCATCTTCCATGCTAGTATATGTATCATCTGAATATACTAAAACACTCATTTTTTAGGATCACCCAAATTAGGAAGTTTTAGTGCAATTTTCTTGTCTTTCCATTTAGACAGTGCTTTGTTTGCCTCTTGTAGGCATTTTCATTGTTGGATACTTTCCTCTATTGCTCATAATGCACTTTTCATAGCTTATATCTGGTTTTGTTTATGAAGCAACTCATATCTTGTCCACTTAGGTACTTTAAATCACTTTTCTCTTCTGCAGCCAATTCATCTGTCTTCCTTATGGAGTGATTTTTAGCTTTGCTAATTGGTGTTATTGTGGAAATATACGATTCTTGTTTTATTTGCATTCCTTCTGTAGTTTGCACAACTTTCAATCCTAGATATTTAAATGATCCATTTTCATGCGTACTGACTTTAAATATTCTCTAGTTTTTCTATGATCTGTTCCTGAAAAAAATCATTTCCTCCTGTCTATCCAAAATTCTTACAAGTGACCCACTTTTATACCACATGAATAAGGCATTGTCATATGAACTAACTGTACCCACCCCCAGCTGTAAGAGTACTTCTTTAACTCTTTTGCACCAAGATCTGGGTACATCATTTAGTCTATAGATGCATCTTTTAAGATGCCAGGCTTCAGTTTTTGGACAGACATCATGAGGTTGGCATAGAAATACCTCTCTTTCCAAAGGATCCCCTTGTAGAAATGCTGCTGTTATATCAATAGATTATAGATTGCAACCTCTAGGATATCAAGGCTGCTGTCAAAAATACTAAGTATAGACACTCTGCTGCAGGTGGGAGAATCTTTTCTAAGATTGTTAGAGTCCTCTTTGAAGCCATAGGCCTCTAATCTTGCTTTAGTTTTCTTTTTGCCATCTATATTTTTCAGTGAGAAGATGTGGAACCTGTTTTTTTTAAGTAACTACTTCAAATACATCAATCGAGTTATTCAGTTCGCTCTCCTTATCATCCACAACATCTTGGGACATTTCTTGATCTGGTTAACAGTACAGCATTTTCTGAATAAGGTAGTTGCTTCCAATTGTGAATATGATCCTAATTAACACATTCATCTTGGTTCTTCATTCTCTTCCACATGGAGATTCACCCATTATTTATATTTTCTAGTTTGTTTCTACAGTATACTTAATACTTTGGTGATAAAAGAATTTCTATTACTTATATCCACAGGTGAGTTTTTGCATCCGCCATCAGATATATCTTCTTTCTAGGAGTCAATTTCATCTGGCATAGAATATTCATGAGTATCATCCTCCTCATCTTCAATAATCATCTCCAGTCTTATATTCTGATGTCTTTTTGGCATGGTACATATTACTACAATCTAATACTTTCATTAATTGACATGGATGAACACAATAGTAAGCTCCTTCGTGGCAGTTTGTCCTTCATTACCAAGCACAACTACAGGACCTTTCCACCCTTTAAATTTTTTTCTGCAATAATAAACTTTATCACCATTATCATACATCATATCTGAATAAGTGTGCACATTATGTCTGAGCGAGCTCCTGATCTTTTCACTTGATTCTGCCACAATATAATTTGTCTAGTACTGTGTAAAGCTTCCATGTTCTGATGTATAATATTACTAGATGAACACACCATTGCTGGAAGTTCATCCTCTATTATTGATGGAAGGTTAGGGTTACTCCAAATACTAATCAGTTTGGACTAAAACCACCATTATTTTGCAGTGTGTTCTTGGCACTTAATGTCCACGCAAATACAATTTTTGGTTCACATTTCATATCTGCAATAGTGTAATGAAAACTTGGAGTCTAGTTTAGTTTAATGTCCCTTTTATTGAATGTAACCAAAGAGTCTTTCTGTGTTTGGCTGAGACGGCATGATTATTTATACAAATCATAAGATAGGAGAGGTAATCTGGTTGTCTTACCACAATTAGTCTTGTAAAATGCCTCTGTCAGTATCTGATTATGCTGTTCCACAATTGTGTTATTAAATGGTGATTCACCTGCTGTCATTGCAGTTTCTATATTTAGTTTCTCATTCATTTGCTTGTATCATTTATTTGAAAATTCCTTTCCATTATCACTCAAGAACTTTCTAGGTGCACCAAAATAAGCTATCCACATTTGGTAAATGTTTTGCAAAATTTCATCTTGTTTAGAAAACACGAAACAGGTTGCAGAATATCTTGGGGCAGAATCAATCATATGCAAAATCCAAGTTTTATTGTGTATATATTCCTTTAAATCCATACACACAACTTGGTTAAATTTATCAGCCATGGGCAAAGCTACAACTGGACATAAAGGTACATATTTATATCTCATGCATACTTTGCACGAAACACAATATTTTCAAATTATTTCAAGGTATTCAGCATCATTAAAATCTTTACTCCCTCTTCACAAGTTTATACAACTTTTCTTTTGAGGTATGTGAAAATTGTCTGTGAAGCTTCATTGGTTTTTTTTTCCTTTTCTCCTTCAGTGTTAGGTCTTTAAAGAAGTGGTGTGTAACACCACTAACACTTTCAATTCACCCCACTCGTCAAATAACAAATTTGTAAGTGAAATACAGTAATGGCCTGATGAGGTGCAAACTAAATCTATCGTATCACCCAGAACCTTTGCTGTATCATTCACAAAATTTTAAATAATTCCAGCTTTCTTCATAGTGGCTTTACTCAATAACAATGGAATTTCATTATTCAATACACAGGACTCAATCATAACCCTTTTTCTACCAATAACTAGTGGAAATTTTACTTTCCTCGTTGCAGTAACCTCAGCTCCATCTCCAAACTTGAATGTTGTCTTAGTCAAAAAATATTCAACTATTAGACAAAGCATCAATGGAAACTTCCAGCCATTATTTTTTTACCAGTGACAGTTTTCATACATGCACTATCCTATTGTAAGACTTTAACAAACCTATATTAGCTTCATAAGTTCTGCTGGGAAATTTTCAACAACTTCTATAATTTACTCTTCTACACCAACCTTTTGTTTGAAATATATTCTTGTTTACAGCTAAAAAAAAAAAAAAAAATTGGTTCAGGTTTGACACATAACGCTCCTATCTGGCTATTAGTTGTGGCAGGATCACCAAAAATCATTTTATTTTGCATTTCATATTTTCATAAATAATAGACCCACACATAGCACGAGCCAGTCTATCATTTTCATCAGACAATAGAAAAAAGGCATGTACATCATTGTCTTCGGTCATCAAGGGTGGTGGCGATTTTAAAGCTTGTTGAGTTGTCATCTTGAGATGCAGTATAAGTGGCAATGTGCACAACACAAGACTATATAAAATATCCCACAAAATTACTGGGTATCTGACTGCTATCATTTGTTAACTTGCTTAGGTGATAAACATTAAACAACCTAAACTCTTGTCCTCACTGAACAGTATAAATAGAAGTATTTCTAGAAATAGTTTAATGGAGATAACTGATAATCTACAAGGATGAATTGAAGTGTTTTTAAAGAGTGCTTGCTGCCTTTTCGTACTGATATATTTGTAATATATCTGTAATAATCGATTTCACATCCCAAACTGCGACGTCTTTGTCCTTGACTTCACAGCTGACTCGTTCAAACATATTCCTCACTGTCTGTAATCCTTCTCCCACAAAGACAAAATCTACCAGCTTTTATGTGTACCTCAGTCAGTTATGCAGATTTTTTTCATGCCCATCTACAGGCATTAGGTAATTTACATGACCGTGTATGGCACAGGCGATTTTGTGCCTCTCTTGTCAGGGAGATAAGCCATGATCTCATAGATAACAGCTCTTGTGCCTGGTGCTTCTCTGAAGTGTTGGTACAACAGGCTCACTCGCCTCTTCAACATTTTTTGCTATGACCTGCTGATTCTCTTCACCATCACCCCTGCTCAATTGACCAGAGTCACCATCAGTTGTCCTTGTCATCCACCATTGGTAGACACATTCCATCATCACTTGAGGTGGCAGCCTTAACCTCCACATGGTTGTCCACTACTGATGGTGATGGCAAAGGTCTCTCATGTGGTGCAGTATTCTTTCTATGTAGACTACCTCTGGACTCAAGATTCCAATCACTGTTCCTTTTCTATATTTACTTGTGTATCTATTGGGTGATGTTTTTACCAGCACAACCTCTCCTTTTTTATGTATTCCCTGTCTAGGTTCAGCCTCTGTGAGAGTGCAATGAATTGGCTGGAGCAGTATCACTGTGAACACCATCCTTTGGTGTAATGTTTTACCTGCTTCCTGGCAGTGATGCACTTTATGATTCTGTGTGAGTGTTGAGCTATGCTGTTTCCAGATGGCGCATAGCCACATCAGAATCACAGGCGGATGCCTCAATCTTCAGTAAATGTCCTGAAATTCCTGCTGTTGAATGTTGTGCTGTTGTCTGTCAGGATCTCCTCAGGTGTGCCCCTTTCATGAAAGATTGCTGTGAGACACTGGATTACAGCAGCAGTGTCTTCTCGTGCTGTGTTGCCAAATGGCAAACCAGGAAGGCCCACAGACTGTAGGTTAAGTAATGGGTGATGTTCATCCCCAGTCTTTGCCATACACCTGCTGTCCCCATTTTCCCCCTCTGTCATCGGATCAGTGCTGGATCAATTGACATTCCAAACCAGATCTAACTGCTGATTTGATAGCCTCTTTTGTTGTGGATAGAGCAATCTTCCTAATGAATTAGGTTGTTTATCTAACACCAGGATGTTCGCAGTGCAGGTGTATTTTCTTAATCTGACTGAATTCCATTTCACTGCCAGTTGCAGCACAGGTTCGGTTTCATTTTTCATTTCTAGCCACCTCTGTGGGACTTGCAATTACATCCCACCTTGTTTTGGTTTGACCTGACAAGGGTAACGTTCACTGACAAAGCAAATTCCTTGACTAGTTCCAAGAAGGCTTGCAAACTTCTGATCAACATTTCACCTGCAGTCTTGGTACTCACTCGAGCTTTGATGGTCAGTGTGATTCATTTGTTAGAATTCCTCTTTGGCATAAGCATATTTTTTGGGAGGTAATCAACCATCACACAGCCCATATGCTTCACCTCTTCATCTTCTCCCGAAATCAAACTTAAATTCGTTCCACATATGTTTTGACTACTAACAATTCAATGCATCAATCTCCATTGTATGACTAGGTTGACTCCTCTAATAACTGTATACAATTCTGCAAGGTTAATATGTTGTATGTCTGACTCTGGTCTCAACCAATGTGCATCTTTGACAATGGACCCACCAGATTCCATTGTAACTCAGGTTGCTAAAGAACTTGTCAACTCACATGGTAAATTCTTTACCATCCAATACCATTCACCTTTGCACAGATTGGCCTGCTTTGTTTGGGTACTGATCTCAGTTAGAATTCTTTTAAGTGGGATGTTGCTCATATGATTGTCCCAACCATTCATTACCACGTTTGCTCTTTGCTTGATGATGCTGATCACTTCTCGCAACCATCCACATACTGGAAGGTATCTGACAAACCTACCATGAAAAGAGAACACCTTTCCCTTGGTGACCACTTCAGGGATATCTGGAAGTGCATTGCAACATTTCCATCATAGGGCACCATCCTTCCTCCAGACAGACAATCCAAGTATCCTAGCCCCATTTTTTGACTGCTCTATATCCTTGTCAGCCTAAAGTATATGTGTTGTTTATCAAGTGTTGAAATGTCTCTGCAACATTCATCAGTCCAAAATTTGTCAGAATTCAAAAAGTCCGAAGGGCATTATATTGTTTTTGGTGGTTATCATCAGCAACAGGTATTTGGTAATATGTTTCCATAATGCAGACAAATTTCATTTTTTGTGAAACAAAATCATGCAATTTGGGGCAGAAATGAGTGTAGGGCAAGAAAAATACATCAAGGATTGAAACATGATAGAGAAAGGGAAATTGAGCATACTCTCCTGGTGAATTAGGGAATTAGTGAATTGCACTGTCTATGCCATATCACGTTTATTGCATACTGCTAACTTTAGCATCCTGTCACAAACTCAGCCTTTTCTGATCTATGGCACACATAGTCCTAGTTTTTTTTTCTTTTGCATATAACATACAACATTGTAGGAGTGACAAAAAGTTCAAAAAGGGTTATTCTCACTGATAGTTTTTCACACAGATAAAAATGTTTAATGTACTATGTACTGCCAAATGTGTATGCATACATTCACTCACTGCAAGTCAACATAAGGCACATCACAAATCACATTTGCACCAAGTTCTAAACAGATTAACACATAATGACCTAAAATAGATGTAGAAATGTGCATATTTGGTGTTGATCAATTGCAATTTTTAGACCATCAAATTGACAAAATTACTCCCCTATCAGCAAATGTACTTACTCTTGTTTCATATAATTATAACAGCATGAGTTATGGGAGATAAGGGATAACTATCTGCCTTATTATACAACAGGATTTAACCATTATATATTAATCTACTTGGAATATCTCGTATTAGTTGATTCTTCCTTGTCATAACACTTTTGAGGAGCCTGCGTTATGGAAGCTTTGCTGTCAGACTTGGTGTATGAAGTTGTAGATATTTTGAAGGTTATTCCAGAAATTAACCCATATGACATGCTCAAAGCAGTAAAAATAAAGAGAATAGGTTGATCAGCAAAAGCCATGCTTCAATAACATTTTAACAGCATAAAAGTTGGAACCAGGACCACTTCACAATTTTTGCAACACATGAAGAGCCATCTGGGACAAAATTAAATATCTGAGAACTACTGTGGTTAGATAAACTCCATACTACTACACAAAATCCTAGTGCTGATTGTAGATATTACACCACTAGATAAGCTGGCAGACGCTGCAGACTGAATACACAAGGGACATAACTAAAGAATAAGCACACTTGCTATTACAGATGAACATAAAAGTGATGAAATTTGTCAAAGGCTGAGATATGGAACTGAAAATACTGTTACAGTCTCTTATACTTCAAAACAGTAGAACCGAGAATCGCTTCCAGTTCAGAAACAACCACCATAGGAGTTTGAGCAGAGAAAGATCCCAGAATAGACAACTTCAGAATCCCTATACTAGGAGCTGATTTCCTAGCACATTTTAATTTGTATCAAACATATTCACAGCCAATCTCTTTCAGATAACATGACAAATATCGAAGTGAGAGGTAAACAGACCCAATTCATTTCCATAGGAATTTTCTCCGTTACCTAACATAGCAAAGAATACATTGATATTCTGAACAATTGCCCTGAATTTACATGATTCTTCAATAATAATGATGTGGTTAAGCATTATACCAAACACCACATTAGGACCATACCTCCTGAAAAATATACATATGCCAAAGAGGAATTCTAACAAATGAATCATCCAACCATCACACAGCCCATATGCTTCACCCCCTTCACCTTAGGACTACAAGGCATGACAATATTCTCTAAACTGGATCCAACAAGAGCATACTACCAGTTTCTGATGAAGATATTCCAAAAACTGCAGTTACAATGACCTTTGAACTTTTTGAATTCTGACAAATTTTAGACAAAGAAATGTTGCTGAGACATTCCAGCACCTGATAGACAAAATCACTCCCCTACCAGCAAAAGTACAGGCAGTAAAACAATTTTAAACACCAACCTCAGTTTGACATTTACAAGGTTTCATGTGGCTCATTAATTACTACTGATGTTTTACCCTGAATTGCTCTTTGATACTCTTGCCACTGACAAATATCCTGCAGGACAAGGTAAAAAAAAAAAGGTAAAATCATACTTTTCACTTGATGCAGAAGCTGGCAAACTTTAAGAAACTCATATATCTGACTGATGACATTTGAACAAAACTGACTTTAACATCTGTGGGCATTGTTATACACCAGAAGATAGCAGATTTCTTCTCTGCTAAAATCATCCCCCACACAAAGTATAGCACATTTTCAAGATAACATTTAGTAATCTATCTTGGAATTAAATACTTCAAATACATACTAAAGGGTTGATCCTTTACACTGACCACAAACCCTTTAATCACTTAACAATGCCTTGTCTTCACATTCAAGAAACTTGTTGTCTGAACTATATATCACAGTTCTTGAATGATATAAAATATATCAAAGATTATCATCTTCCAACAATTACTCCACATGAAGACTCAAAAGAACCAAAAAAGTAAACCTAAACCAGCCCCTCAAAAATCACCTAAGCACCTCAACATTTCGTTCTCCAACATCCGTGGCATTAGAACAAATTTCTGCAGTATGGAATCTTTTCTCACTGCAAACTGTCCGGATATACTGGCTCTGTGTGAGACCAACCTTGTCTCGTCTATTCCCTCCTCTGATCTCTCGATCCCCGGCTACCTTCCTCTCCTCAGGAAGGACTCTCTAACCCATATGCACTGCCTTGGTGTCTATGTCAAGGACCATCTCCCTCTGGCCAGAGAGTTGTCTCTCGAATCGCCAGACCATTCGTACATGTCTCCGACTATCTCTCCTCAATGCCGTAAGCTATCTCTCCTTCCTCTATCGCTCTCCATCCTCTCAAGACTGTGGGATACTCGATAGCATATCTGACAGCATAGACAAGGCCCTCTCTCTCCACCCGTTTGCTCACATATTCGTGTTTGGTGACTTTAACGCTCATCACACCAAGTGGCTCGAGAATGCTACTACTGACCGGGCAGGCATTCAAACACTTAATTTCTCAATTTCTCAATCCCTCACGCAGATAGTTAACTTCCCCACGCATTTTGCCCTCAACCTGGAAGGTAAGGCCTCCCTTCTTGATCTGTGTTTTACCTCCATCCCTGAATCTTGTAGCGCCATGCAGCTCTGCCCTCTTGGTAACTCCGATCATGCTGTAGTATCTGTTAACATTTCCTTCAACTCCACACCCCGCAAAGAACCTCCTATCACTAGAACCTCGTTCTACTATCAACGAGCGGATTGGGACTCATTCCGTGACTTCCTCCACGGTGTCCCCTGGGATGTTGTCTTTACACTCCCTGTCCAAGAATGTGCTTCTGAGGTCTCATCCTGGGTTAAAGCTGGAATCGACGCTTTCATCCCCTCAAGGAAATTTAAGGTCAAGTCACACTCCTCCCCTTGGTTCTCCACTGCTTGCTCAACCACCATTGCCCATAGGAACCACTTCTTTCACCTATTTCGTAGTGACATGTCGGACTGCAATGGACGTCTCTTTGCCTCCGCCCGTAACGAGTGTAAGTGTGTCCTCAACAAAGCTAAATCGATATTTGCTGCTCGGATGAAGGAGCGTATTGCATCTCAAAAATTTGGCTCCAAAGATTATTGGCAGCTCTGCAAGAGCATCCTGAACAATAGAAAACCCTCCATACCTCCTTTGTTCAACCAATTCGAGGTCCTGACCTCCTCTACCGACAAGTCTGAATGCTTTGCTCGGAAATTCTCATTTAATTCAATGCTCGACTCCTCCGGTGTACCCATACCAGACTTCCCTCTAAGAATTGAGGTCCTATTGAGCGGGTTACACATAACCCCGTCATTGGTATTGGGCATTATCTCCAATTTAGACCCCCACAAGGCTAGTGGTGGAGATGGCATACCAGCCATTGTCTTGAAGAAATGCACGCCTGAGCTAGCGCCCGCCCTCTCTAAACTATATAATTACTGCCTCAAGGAATCCCGTTTTCCTGACTGCTGGAAGACCTCATCCATTGTCCCCGTCTTTAAGAACTCTGGAGACCCCTCTGACCCCTCTAATTACTGTCCTATTAGTCTCCTACCCCTCTTCGGCAAATTCTTCAAAGCCCTAATCAATGCCAAAGTGGTTAACCACCTTACCACACACGACCTGCTCTCAGAGAAGCAATATGATTTCCGCTACGCCCGATCTACAGCTGATGTGCTTACGGCCATCACTGAAACTGTCTACCAATCGGTTGTTAATTGGGGCAAGAATTGACTGGTCAACTTTAATGCCTCAAAAACTAAACTACTCTCTATTAAAGAGTAGTTTAGTAGTCACCATAGAGATCCTTCCCTGCCCCCCATTAGAATGTCTGATAGTCAACTTCTTGAGAGCAACTCCCTGCGTCTGCTCGGTCTCACATTGACTGCTGACCTGAGATGGAACAAATACATTGAGTTAATTGCTTCGTCCACTGCGAGAAAGTTGGCTCTCTGTGCCAGAAGGGAAATTTTTCTCCTCGGAATCGATACTTCAAATATACAAATCAACCATTCACCCTTGCATGGAGTATTGCTGCCATATATGGTCTAGTGCACCTTGGAGTTCTTGACAAGATCCAGAGGTGGATATGTAATGTAATTGGCCCTGATCTAGCATCTCGTCTACAGTTGCTCTCTCACAGATGTGCCGTTGCCTCTCTCTTTCTCTTTTACAAATACTTTCATGGTAATTGCTCCGATGAGCTGCTTTCACTAGTTCCCAGACTTCATGAATTCAAGCGCCCTATGAGGCTGGCATCCCGCTCTCACCCTTTCACTGTAGAAACTTTTAAATGTAGCCGTCTCTTATACTCCAATAGCTTCATACCTCGCACCTCTCGCCTGTGGAACACCCTTCCCTATTACTGTTTACCTGAGAGCTATAATCTCCAACTATTCAAATGTAATGTCAATCGACATCTCCAGTTACCTTGATCTATCCACTATCCCTCTCCTCATCCTTTTTTCTATCACTCCTATCTGCTCTCATTCCAAATCTTCTGCAACCCCCTGCATCCTAGTGGCTTCACGCCTTGCTCGGGGCGTAATGCTTAAAAAAAAAACAAAAAAAAAAAACACTGTTACAGACTCGCTCTTTTGAACTGATACATATTCCATCACCCAAGATATCCTCAGTCACAACTTAATTTCTCAGGACCAAGAACAAGATCCTACCTTACAAGAAGTAATAAAGCAAACAAATGTACTAATACCATTTAGTAAAAAGACTTTGTACTATGACACACATACATATATGAACAATAGCATACCATTCATGCTCCAATGGCCTATTGGAAAGGTTCCACAGACAAAGCATCTCTAATAAACATCTGAACAAAAAAAATTGAATTGATAATTTATCTCTAGTTCTCTCATCATCAAACAAAACTTCAGCTGTACACCAGTTGAAATAGTCTTTGGCATAACACTAATGACTTTACCTAGATAGTATTATGATGAAAACAGTGGTATACATCCTACATCATCTTTTGTATAAGATTTAAAACACAAGTTGTTCAAAATATTGTTTACACCAGCACTTGTGACAACAGACAATAGTACATCCCTAAAAAATATCTTTGACAGTGAACATTTATTTGTACATAATAATGCAGCCAGGAAGCCATTTCAACCTAAATACCAGGGTTCAGATAAAATTATAAAGAGGACCTACAAACATTTTACTGTGCAGAAAAATATCAGACATTTTTAACAGATACACATGCATGGAAAATTCTGTCAGCTTTTGGGAATGCATAAAAAGAAAAAAAACTTCAGAGAATGTATGCTGTATTTTGGAAGAGGCCATGACAGGACACTAGATTTAGTGCTTCATGCAATAGATGCACATGGTATAGGCAGTGCACCTCATGCACTTGCACCCAACAGCATAAGTTCAAATTTTTCCTTCATTATTTACAGAGACTTAAGAATATTCCTTGAAATTTTTTCTACATGAAAGATATTCCCGATAGAATAAATATTTCTATCTTGTTTTGTTTCACTCTTTTGTTTTCTTCACATTTTTAGTTTTTGTTCAAAACACAACCTCTGATCTATTAACTACAGTTTGGTGACCACAAGGTTAGCTGTGAGCTTCTTTATTTTGTGTTAACTTCACAAGCACTTCAATCTATTGGCTTATGATTCTATTGCTAAAATAGCTTTATTATTATTATAAAAATAAGGCTACTTTAGTAATAGAATAATAAGCCATTAAAAAAATGAAAGAAAAATCAATATCAATTTTAATTATTTATAAATTTCACTCATTAAAAAAATGTTGCTTCATTAGTTTTATAGTATATTGTTGGTAAGGAGTGTTCATAGTAGAATAGTTTCTCAAGGATAAGAGGAGTTTAAAACTTGCTAAAGGCTTTATTCTTTACTTTTCAATTTGTGCTAAAGAGTTTTGGGAAAGGAGAAGACACAGAAATAAGTTGAAAAATACTACTTGTCAATGCTTCATATAAGAAATTTTAAAGCCTAAAATGGAAAATATACTTTTAAATATGTATTTGGATCACTTGTATGTATTTTAAATTCATAAAAATGCCTTTTTATATGGTAATTCTGTCTCAAGTATGAATGTGTTTGAAATATAAAATTAGTTTTTCATTTGGCTGCTTTGACTTCATGTATTCACTACCACATATTTTCTCTTTTCTCAGGGGTTTTATCGTTATTAGTTGTGAATCCGGTTTTTGTAGCCAAAACACGTCTTTGTTTACAATATGAAGAATCAAAAGACATTTCAAAAGATGTATCCAAAAAAATTAAATATCGTGGATTGAGTGATGCATTAATTAAAATTTTCCAGCAAGAAGGTTTAAGAGGATTTTACAAAGTAAGTTTCATTCCCTTTTATAATTTTATATAATTTTAGAAATTCAAGTTAGGTTCTGGAATCACAGCACAATTTAAGTATTACTAATTCAAATAAAGATAAAAAAAATTATAATATTTAAATTGTAATTAAAAATTACTGATTACTTTCAATATTTGCTAAAACTATCTTAAGTTTGGCACTAGGTTCAAATAAAAGTTGATTGCTAAAATTTTAGATTTGAATTGGATATTTTCAAAACAACTTATTTAGGCCTTTAGACATTTTTTTTTTTTTTTTTTAAGAAAAATATAAAGCCATGTTTCTTACATGCTATCTTGCAACAAATTACAAAGTTTATCTCATCCAATTAACTTTTTTTTTCTTATTTTGTTTATTATTATTATTGCATATAAAATTGATAAAGTATTTTAATTTGAACTCTGTGAAATTTGATGGAAGAGGAAAAATAAATATTAGTTCAAAGAAATTAGTACAGAAAAGCTTTTTTAAAGAATATTTTTCCATTATTGAAAAAGAAAAAAAAAAGAAAGAGCCCAAATTTTGCTACTAAATTTTATTTAGCTGTAAGATTTATTTGTTAGGGCATTGATAAATATAAATTAAATGTACATTTGAAATCAAAAAGCAAAAATTCATGTTACACTGACTGTTTTTCTTGCTAAATATTGAATTTTTAAAATTTAAAATCTTTTAAAAGCTTCACTGCGTATTGATAGTATGGATAATTGTTTTCTTTCCTTTGGTAATATATCAGGGTTTTGTGCCAGGTGTTTTTGGTGTTTCACATGGTGTCATTCAATTTGTAACCTATGAAGAAATGAAGTCCATGTACAACAGATATAACAACAGACCTAGTGAACAAACTTTGGTGAGTACATTTTTAACTATTTTTTTTATTTTCTATTCTAGCAGTTATTCAGACTAATATAATTTTTAGTGTATGTTGCATCTGGTATCTTTGAATTTGACACTTGCTTCCTCCTTTGTGATAAAATTCCTCCCACTGTTTCAATTAAAACAATCTTAAAACAATCAGCTGCAATAGAAATGTTTAGTTAATCTGGAAAAAATGACTAAATCAGTATGTATGGGGAAAATTTAACTCCTACTATTAAAGAAAATCCTGAACACCATTGGTTTCTGCTTAATTCTTAATTCTTTTAAGAACAAATTGTTCTAATCTTCCTACTTAGTCTAATTATTTATTTACAAAGTCATTAGTTACCTTTTCTACCTTTAGTATATGTGATGTAATAGATAAAGCTGTAGTAGCCATGGAATTAACATTGTTTGACTGCAGACAAAATGATTGTTTTGACCAGGATCATTTAATATCCAAAGTGGTCACTGGTGTTTTTTTTTGTTTTTGTTTTCTTTTTTTTTTTGTCACTAGGTTTTTCTCCAGCAACAGTAGCAAGAGCATATCAGTAATATGTGAATTCTGGACAGACATCAGTAGTGCCCACAAATTATGCAAGAACTGAACTACTGGGGACTGAAAAATTCATCTCTGATGATGCACAACCTATCAGTCAACATATCGTACAATGTACATTACATTCCATGTCATCAACTAACAAGTTTACAATTACTGATACCATGACATTAATTATTGTGCCTCGTCTGGGCCAGAGAAAATTACCATTAGAACATAGAAGGCTGGCACTATGCTGCCTGATCAAAGTAACATTTCCATCTTATTGGGACAGATGGTGGGTTTATATATATATATATATATATGTGTGTGTGTATATATATATATATATATATATATATATATATATATATATATATATATATATATAAAAAGAAACTGCATGCAAAGTGTTTTTTGTCAAACTGATGCTGACTCTGTAATGGTGTGGAGTGTGTTCTGTTTGCATTAACTAAGAGTCAAAGTTGAATCAGTCTTGACAAGTGTGAAATACACAGATTTTGTTGCCAAAGCTTTTACACTTCTTTGTTTGCCATGTTTCCTGCTGGTGATTATTTTTCCAGCAATTTAGTGCAAATCCCCATTCTGCACCATTGATTTGGAATTGATTCCTGGAATATGCATCTGACTTCCAATTACTCTGTTGTTCACTGCATTCACTAGATTTAAATCTCATCAAACATGTATGTCACATATTGCAGACTTTACTAAATTCCTGGTAGCCAGTCACATTAAACACAATTCAATTGGTTTTAATCTGTAGGAATGACTGCTAAGAACATCCCACTCCCAAATTTATAGACAAATCTCCTAACCAATAAAAATGGACACATTCTCAGTCTATACTGCCATATTTTTCTTCTTTCTTGTCAGAACACTTTGTGTCCCTTTGTATGTGAATACAATTCTTTGTAAACCTTCTGCCTTATTACTGTTGCTTTGACTAGTTTTGACCTGTATATATATTGTTTACTTAGTATTGTTTTGCCCTGTTATTTTTCTCCCTTTCCTTATTTTTTATTGAGAACTTTTTCAATTCCGTTTGTTGAGAATTTTGTCAATTGCACTTAACCATGGCCAGGTTATGAGCCCAGAAATAGATTCTGTTTCAGTGGTGATGAATCCAAATATGCATTATGGGAAGTAAAATTTTTAGGATGCATGACAATCCAAAAATTACACAAAATTATCTTAATGCCATATGACAAAGAGTACTGGGAAAAGAATACAAATCTGTTTGCCATGTTGATTTAATTTCTTGATGACTGAAGTCTCTGACAATGGTAGAAAAGTACTTTTTGAGAAAACACTACTAATGAAAAAAAAACTAAAAATAATGTTTCTCTATACCGAATTAACCTACTTACAAAAAGTAAGTGGTGAAAGTATTGCAGGTTATCTTATTAGAGCTAAAAATGCTGCAAATTACACCATGCAAAAGCAAGAAGGCCTATTTTGTAAAAATGAATATTTTTCAGAAAAGGAAACATTTATTCATATTTTCAATTGGACTAGAAATGTTTTACTTGTTAATTATGGAGCTATGACCCATGTTATTGCTGATGAATCTAATTTCATTTGTTTTGAGTAATATTGCCTTAAAAAGAAGCAATGCTCAAGTTACTTTTACAGACACACAAGGAAATATGCAAAATTGTATTTTAAAGGATGCTTTTTATATACCTATATTTAAACATATTCTCTATACAAGTCAGGCTTCTAAAATTTGGCTACTCTTAATGGTATAAAATTTGACATGAAAAGAGAGGGCTGCCTTTACTATCAAAATACTGCAATAACCTCCAAAACTAAAACAATGGCATAAAATTCTTGGACATTGTAATCTAAAGGACATTTTAAAACTATAAGACTTTGTAGAAAACATGAAAATTACTGAAAAATCAAATGTAAATAGTGAAATATGTAACCAAGGCAAAACGGTACAATACAAAAATAAATTACCCAACAAAAAGGCTATTAAAATATTACACCTTGTTCACTGTGAACTAGTTGGCCCAAATTGAACTTATATATTTTTTTTCTGAATGGGTTCAAATATATACTTTGTTTGTCCACGAGTATTCCAGTTAATTTTCTTAAACATAAAAGTTAGGCATTTTTAGTGACAAAGAAATATTTGTCAGACATGACTCTGTATGGCTCTGTAAAATGACTAAGAAATGATAATGTCATAGAATTTACTTCTGAAAATTTTGAAACTTTTCTAATCAATAATTATATTATACACAAAAAATCAGCCCTATATTCCCCATACCAAAATGACACTGCAGAAAGATCTTGGAGATCCCTAATTGGAAAATGTTTGCTAATTGAATCAAAACTACCAAGATGCTTAAGGACCTATACTATTATGACAGCCACCTACATAAATATTTGTGCTAGTCAAAGAACTGGAAAAACTGCCTTCAAGATGTTCACGTAACTTTGGTAATATGTATATTTTTGGTACAGTTATGCTTATATACAAGGTAGAAAGAAATTAGACACTAAACGTGAAAAAGCAATTTTCATAGGATATGATGAGATGAGCCCTACCTATCTAACATATTCCACAAACTAAAATGATTAAAAGAGTGAGATATTTCAAATTTACTGAAAATCTTAAAATTGATTCTGCATCTGACCACTAAATGGATGTAAAGATTACATAATTAAATGCATTGACTGACTGTGAAGTATATATCCAGCAGCCAGAAGAGTATCATATTACCACTACAAAATACAAAAAAAAAAAAAAATGACAAATTGTATAGGGATTAAAAAAGTTGTTATTGCACTTAAACAAAGTCTGCAAAATTAAAATGATGTAATTACGTACACATTTAACTGGTCAAAGGTTCTGCCACTGCTTAGCAGATTTCTGCATTAACACAAAAAACACATTGTATAAAATATTGATTATAGGTTGAGGATATCCTCATTGCTACAAATTGTAAATGGTAAAACATATATAAAATGATGACAGCTTTCTTTCTTTCTAGGTATACAATTTACACACATTTAACTGAGTTTGTACAGGTCCTGGAAACCATGAAAAGTCAGGGCCTTTTCTGGAGCTTGAAAAGTCCTGGAAAAACAGCAACATCCCCAAAACTCCTTGAAAAGTACCAGAATTTTCCAAATTGGCCTGCCCACACATCCTTTTTATCAATTCATGAAAGTCAAAATGCCAAATCTCAGAAATCTGGCTTTTTTACAAGCTAAAATTGTCCTTTAAGAAAAAAAAATTTTCTGAACTCTGGATCCATTTGTGAAAAAAAAATGCCACAGAAGACAGTCTAAAAATATCTTTCCCACATGATGGACAGAAAACAAGTCAGCAAGTCTGCTTGTGATGACATCATTAGTCAGTACAAAGAGTTCAGGGAGGAAGCTGCTGGGAATATTGCTTTCAAGAATTTCAGCAAGTATGAAGACTGTGTTCTACTCTTTGTCTAGCAACAAAGAATATTAAAAAATGTGAAAAGTTGTTTGCAAATTGCTGGTACTTTCTCATGGACAAGTCTCAGTGGAGAGAGGTTCATCAGTCAATAAGGAAATTTCCACTGACTATAACAGCAAACTCTGGCCACAGTGCATTATCACAAACTATTTGACCACAGTTGAAGGTGTTAGGAATGTTCCCATGATAAAGGCTATTCTCTGCGGTGCTTCCAATGCCAGAACAGCATACAACCAATACTTGAGGCTGAGAAGAAAAAATGTAGAAAGACGCAGCTGGATAAAAACTGAAATCCATGTTTAGAAATTGAAGAACTGAAGACCAAAAAGCACAAGCTTGAAAGTTGCACACAAGATTTGCTCAAGTCAGCTGACAGCTATATGGAGAAAGCTGAGCAGACTCAGAACTTCACATTTATCTGTGTCCAATACCATGGATCTGCAAACGACAAGTCCATAGAGATATAAAAATTTGAAGATGCTAAACTAGATGAATTACAAAAATGTTGACATTGTGTTCTGTGCCATGTGCAACAAAAGCCATGAGTAATAGGGGTAGCTAAAATGTGTAGTCTTTTGTGAAAATTTCTATTTGTAGTTCTGTTCATTAAAAACATTATACTTAGCTTCACAGGAAATGTGCAGCAGTCAAGAATTTTTGTGACATTCACAAACCATGAGTAATCTAGATAGCTATGAATTAAAGTGTCATTCACAATTTTCAAGTGTAGTAGAACTCCAAACTGTAGAATGCTACACAAAAAGTGTAACATAAACCAAGTGACAATGAATATTGGAACCAGCTGTATATCTCCTGTCAAGCTATTAAAAGATAAATCGCAAATTTTGTGTTTTTGAAATTGATGACCATTCACGCAAATGCCAGGTTCAGTCTTTAAAACTTATTAATGTAGTCCTAGAATTTGTTTTTTTTTTCTCAGATATGTCAGAACCCTGAAAAAATAACTCTAGAGACAAAATTAATCCTGATATAGAGAAAATATTCTAGCTAAATTTGGAATGCAAGATTGTAAACCTTGATCAACACTTTGTGAAATGAATATTAATATAATGACTGAAAGCATGGCTGAACTAGCACATGAAAAATATTACTGAGAAATAGTAGTTGGATATATATATTATGACTGCAACCCATCAAGATTTATGTTATGTTGTGACAAAATTCTCACAATATTCAGCACTTACCACGTATACACTGATGCAGATTTATTTTTTGAAGCTTGTGGTCAAAAGATATAAAATATCAAAATAATTTAAATTACTAACTAAAATATTTTTATTACATTGCAGTCTGAAGACATTTTATTTTCCATCATTCCATAAACAAAACTTCATAAAATTAAAGTGAAGCAGTTTTGTAATGCAACATTTAACTTTTTAAATTTTCTTTCTGTAGCTATTAAGTCAAGGGTAACTTTCTTTTTCTACAGAAATCAATTGAATACATAGCATTTGCTGCTGCATCAAAGATGATTGCAGCATCTTTTACATATCCTTATCAAGTCGTACGATCCAGACTTCAAGACCAACACACCAGTTATGCCAGTTGCAGAGACGTTATTTTAAGGATATGGAGGTAAGAGTCTTAATTATATCTTACTCCTATTACTATAAAACTATTTTAAAATCTTTGCAAATATTAAAATCCGGTATATTACATAAACTATTTTCCCCTAAGATTAGAATAAAAATGATATTAAAGAATTTTTGAAAAAAACATTCTTCATTAAAAACATCTTTGAAAATTAATTTAAAAAAAATATTTTCATGTTTTTAATATGATGATTACAGCTAAAAAAAATTTGACATATTTGAAAATAAAATGTCATTTAAAGGAAAAGAAACTAAGATTATTTTTAATTTTGAGTTTAGAAAATAAGTTTGTATCTCTGCTTGTATTATCTATACTAGTAGTGTACAAAAATAAAAACTAGCTTTTTTATGTTAACTTTGTGGTTTTGTGTTACTTTTTAACATTTTTATAACGAAAGTGGTTATTTGTTATCTTATGACTCACCTATGCTTCATTAAATTTTAGTTGGTTTTATGATTTGATATTATAAATTTAAAGTAAAGAACATTTTATTAAAAAGCTGCTTTTTAAAGATTTCAAATTTGTTTTTAGTTGAAGTTGGTATATTTTATAAAACGTTTACTTTGCTTGAAAGCAAATTTTTAACCACAATTTATTTTAAATACAAAACTTATTCATGCAAGTAGTGTTGATTTTGGGATATTTCAAAATTTATGAAACTGCTTTCAATAACTTATTTGTTTATAATATTCATATGATCTTTCATAGAAGCATACCATATTAAGCCCTAGATATAAAAATGTGTGGAACTTGATTTTGTTTTTTCATTTGTTACAATGAAGTGTCAAACTTTGTTCCTTCTCTCATAAACTTATTTTATTGTTAGTATTGATTTGAAAACCAATTATCTTGGGTAATTTGTTGTACATTATGCATGATTTTTCATTTTTTTAAATATTTGCTTGTAAGAACTTTTTGCTAGCATTATTAGTGTTCAGTATATTTTTCCTGTAATGGCATGCTACCTTAGCATTATTGTGTGAAGTGAAGTATAAAAAAATTTGAAAATTTCAAGAATTTTTCCTTACACTGACATTATTGAATGGAGATAATTTAATTAAAATTTTTAGATTTTCTAAACCCAAAGAAGTGATGGAAAATTCTCAACCTCATTTCACAAAATCTGAACAAATGACCATACACACACACACACACACACATATATATGAAACTTTTTTTTTAAATGAGAAAATGATTTCAACAATGTTGGTACAAAGAAAAAATCCTTTCTATGTTGTACTTAAATTAAACATTTTTGGTTCTTAGTAAATTAAATTTCTCAAAACAGTTTGTAACTTTAATTTTATTTTTATGTCAGTAAGGTAAGTTTTGTCCATTTGTATTGATGTGCAAAAAATAACTACTTATCCAGTTTTAATTGTTTACATCTGCTTTATCTGTTGTCTCTGTTTCTTGATAACCAATATGATATCTGTAAGTTTCTTTTTCATTTTTGTATCTTACATATTTTCATATTTTATAAATTCAGTAAAAGAATTCATCATTTATTCAAGTGAAAATTTACTTGCATCTAGTATTTGTTGCTTTAAACTTATAAAATGATAGTAGGAGTGACCTTTTATTTCAATAGATATGAAATCTAGCATTTAAATAATCTTATCTTTTGATAAATCCTTTTTAAAATAAGAATAGTAGCTATACTCTCTTTATCTTTTGATTTTTATCTGAAATAATCAGATCAGTCATAAAGAAATTGCTGTTCGTTGATTTTTTTTTTTATTGAACTTAAGTTGAATGTATGGATTTATAGCTTTTTTCACTAAATAATGAATTATATGATTAGTGTCTCAGTAGATACTTTTGGCTTTGCAGTGATAAATAAAAAGTATTCTCAACAGATTCTTGAACTTAGAATCTTTAATGTGTGTGTTTCTGTGTAAAAACAGTTTTATGGTGTGTCAAATTTTAATACCTTTCTTCCTTTTAACTTCAGTTATTTGCATTCACATACTTAATATATTTTTAAGTGTAAAAACTTGGTGTTCATTGTTTAGTGTCACAGATTTTTATTTATCACAAAAAATATTAAAGAAAATGTCTTATCCTTCACATTTTACTCTACACAAAGTACACTGCATTTCTTCTTGAAAAATGGCATCCATTATGTAATGAAAGTTGCATTAGGCATGTGCAAAAGCAAAAGTGATATAAATGTCTATCATCAGATAAATTAGTATTTTTGTTTGCTTGTGCTATTTTAAAATCCTATATTAAGCATAAGGTTTCAAGATTGCAGTTAATTGTGTTATGTATATTATTTGTAAAGTGGTTTCTTGTGCACAATGTCTTTATGTATATATCTATTTATAATTATTGAATTAGTCACAAAAAACATTAAAATCAATTTTCAGTCTCATATGGGAGATTAAGCTTAATGAAATGAAGCATTATAGTAAGAAATTCAAGTTTTTCAGCTGCCAAGAATTGGATTTTAATAATTTAAAATTAATGTTTTTATACACGTTTTAAAATTTAGGAAGTGTTAAAAAATGACTGTCTTGCAAATTGTTATTTAATTTCGTATTTATGCTCTGAAAGGATTAACTTAATAACTCTTAATGTAGCATCTTAAGTTTTCATTTTTGTCAGAATTTTTGAGATGAGGAATTATTATGTGATTTACTCTTTGGATCAACATACTCATCTTGATGGTTATCCTCACAATATTTTGATTGTTGTACCTTCCAGTCTTCAAGTGTTTGCCTTTATTCTTCGTAACCTTCTTAGAATTTTGAATTAAGTCTTTTATTCAATCAACTGCCACTTCACTTTCTGTGCTAAGGGGATATTTGGTATCAGTTAATACCAGACTTAAGAATTGAACTCCCAATTGCTATGGGAACCAATGCTTTAATCCACTAGATCATGTGTTTTTTGAAATTCTGGAATCTTTAACCTAATGTCTGTATACAGGCAAGTGTCTTTGCTTGGGTGGTGAAATTTTCTTTTTGTATGGTGTCCTTCATTTTTTAATCAGAAACTTCCAGATGATATTCTTCTATGCTAGATCTGCTGAGGGGGTTATCAGCACCTAATATATGCTCTGATTCTTTCAATTATCTTATCCTCCAGTATTGTTCTGTTTATTATCTCAATTTCCTTACAAGTTTTTGATGTTCCTACATCTATACTTTTGTTGGACTGATGGTCTCTTGTATTACTTGCCACAATTGCATGGGGTAGAATAGGCACAATTCTTAGTAATGTTTTCTTTCAAGATGGGCTAGGTTTTGGAGGAATCTCCCCAAAAGGCTGAACTGCTGTTGATTACTGTCCTACCTCCACTAATTTGTGATACTTGAAGCTTTCATTTTCGCTTTAATTGAAAGCTAAGGATATAAATAAATTTTATTTATTTCTCTTTTATATATCAGATAGACTTTTAAGTTTATGGGATTCAAATTCAAATCTCATTTATTTTCAATCAATGTTTTTAGAACAGATTAAAAAAAAAAAAAGCAACAAAAAATTTCTCCTGTAAGAAATTCAGATAAGAATATTTAACATGTTTAAAAAGTTATTTATAAATTAGTATGTTTGGTTTTTGCTTGAAAATTTAAATTTTATTTTAATCTTTTTATGTTCATTTCCAATTCATTTCAAAATTATTAATCCACTAAATATTTTGTTTAGCTTTATCCCAGTTTAAAAAAATAATGAAACAATGAGTTGCATATATTGAATTCCTATTTACTGATTATATAGCCATAATATTTGGGAAATTGTTATTCAGTCAGCTATGAAAAATACTTATACAAAAAAAAAACATTTTTCATCATCAACTTCAAGACTATATAATAACATAGCCATGCAATATTATATGGGATAATTGGTGAGAAAATAAGTAATCTGATATTTTATTTTAAATTCTATTTATTTAACCAATCCTTTTTTACATCATAATGTATCATTCACAAAAGTTCTATGAGAATTGTTTTTGTAAGTGAATGAGTACAAAGTTTAAGAAACTAAAGATGGGGAAAAATAAACAAAATTTTTTTACATAGTATACATTTAATTTTTTTTTAAATTATTTAAAAAAAAAAAATTTATGTGGTTGATAGTGATCAAATCAAGACAATACTTTAAAATAAACAATGTTAGAAAATAGACAATATGCTAACAGTATCCAAATTGAACTTTGAAAATCATTTACAGCACTTTGGTTGTGTTAGTCATTTTGAAGTGTTGCTTTACATAAATGGAAAAAACCTACTGTCTTATATTTGTATTTCATTCTCTATTGAGAATGAACAAATTCTGATGGGCAATGAAAATTGTATACTTTACAGCAATAATACGGAATGGAAGAAATTATGGTACAATGAAAATGAATTGCTACTAACTGTATCAAGAACTAATTTTCATTTAAAGAAGCTACTGCTGTGTATATTGTAGTATCAGAATGGTGTCCTCTACTAGGTGCCCCTTTTAGAGAAGCAAATGATTAATTTGAAAACAGTGATTGATAAGAAAAAAAAATCAACTGGAATTAGGGTAATGCTAGATTGTGTGTTTCTTTGGTGATCAGACATTTATCATTTAACTCAGAAATTTTGGCAAATTTGCAGTACTCATCAGATATTGCACTTTGACATTAGTATTTATTCTGAACTATATAAAATTTTCTTACTGCAAATAGCACCTAGAGCAATTCTTTGCTGAGAAAAATAAAATTCTAGGAGGATGGAATTATGAAGTTAATTGAAAGATGGCAGAAGATAATGGTACATATATTGTTCTATAAAGTTAATGTAAAAAATGCCATTTATTTTTAATTAAGAAACACTGAACAAAACTTTAACCTTACAATAGCTTTGAATGTGACATAAACTTGTGTCTCTTTATCTTTGTTCAGTTTTCATGCTGTTTACATTAAGGGACAAAAAATTATGATAAAAATGTGTGAAAAATATACTCATTGTTAATTAAATAATAAATAAAGAATCAACACTGATTTGTAAGTCATTGAGCTGCTCTCCCAAGACCTAGAAGATTATCTATAATTATATAACTATTTTTTTAAAAATTAGCAAATAATTCTGTACTATGGCTAAACATTTTCTGTACAATCATATCACTGAGATTTTTATATTTCCAATTTCATTTCTTACTTCTTGGAATCATCATAATCCAGAAGTTTTTTTTTTTTTTTTTTTTGGTGTATACGCTTATGAGAGCTGACTTATTTTCTGTTTTATTCATTTTCTCTTGAGCTCTTAATTCCTGTCTATTACAGGTATACCTCAGGTTATGTTGTTTCGAGTTAAGTCGTTCTCGATTATACGTTGTTAGTCAAAAAAAATATATGGAAAAATAAAAATCAAGTTTGTCATTTTCTTCGACTATATGTCTGTCTGACACAAATATTGAAATTGTAATATCACTAGAAAAGTGTTAAAAGCACAGAAAATCATTTTACTGTACAATAAATAAGAATAAAAGTATATAAAATCATTAAAATATATACACTTACAGTAAATGTTAATATCATCATCATAAATCCTAGAGAACGAAATATGAAAACATCTGTGACTCTGTGATGTCTTATTTAGCAGTCTTTAAGAGCTCATTATTGGTGTTTTCCATGGTAGTTCCAATATCTACTGTTTGGTGTCATTGTTTATGCCACTCATGATTCCCGCGAAATTGAAACCCAGTTTAGTTTAGGCATACGCATGGTATACATCTGCTTATCACCTACTCTCTCATTCTCATTCTCATTCAACTGTAACTTTATATTTTTCCACAATGGCTCCTAAGAAAATTCCTAGTGCAAGTGCTAAGCATAATGTTATAATGCTGAATGATAAATTTACTATGATAAAACACCATGTGAAAAGGTTATATCAACTGCTCAATCTTTTGGAATGAGTCAGACAACTGTATCAATGATTGTTCACAATAAGGATAAGATTTTGGCACATATCAAATCTGATGCCCCAGGAATGAAGAATACTGTTATCAATAAGAAAAGAGGAAAATTCTTGGAAGAACTTCTTTCTCTTTGGATTAATAGGTTGAATCATCAGTGTGCTACTATTAGTTAAGAAATCATTTAATCAAAAGCATTGTCTTTGAGGACCTGAACAAAAAATACCCAGATGAAAGATGTAGAGTTTAAAGTGAGTCAGGGCTAGTTTGAGATTTAAAGAATGAAGAAGTTCTCACTCTATTAAGAAGGAAGGTGAAAGTGCATCAACTGATGGACAAGCAGCAGTCAATTTTTCTAAAGCATTGGCTAAGATCATCAAAGAAAACGGGTTTCTTCCTGAACAGATTTTTAACATTGACGAAACTGGATTGTATTGAAAAAAAAATTGCCTGACCATTCTTCATTTCCAAAGAAGAAAAATCAATTCCAGGCTACAAGGTCTCAAAAGAACATGTGACCATTATGTTAGGAGGTAATTATGCAGGAGATTTTAAATTAAAACCATTGCTGGTGTCTCATGCACACAAGCCCTGTGTCCTGAAGAATGTAATCAAGGCATCTCTTCCTGTTATATGGAAAGAGGATTTCATAGATTTATTTGAAAAAGACAAGCAGCCCCTAACAAACGAAGATATGATAGAGATCAATGAAAAAAAAGAACCTGAGCCATGTCACTTTTCCCTAGAGAAAATGCAGGAAGAATTTGCTTTTATTGAAAAAGGACTTCAAATCTTTGAGGATATAGATCCAAATGATCAATGCTTTTCAAAAGTTATGCATGCTTGTCATAAAGCTTTTGCTCCTTATGTAATCCTTGAAGAAAAGAACACAGTTAAAGGAACTCGACCAGTTTCTTATTAAAAAGCGTATCAAACAACAACAGCCAGAATCAGCTGTTGATGCTAACGATCCAAAGCAATCTATGTCCGATGTAAATAAAAAAAAATTGAATGTAAATATTGGTAAATTTGACATAAATTAGTTTATTTTCTACTACTGCAAAATAATTTTAATAACTGTATTTCTTATTTACCTTACAAAATCATTTTATTTTATAATGTCTTAGAGCAAACCACATTCACAAATAAAGAGTCCACGATATACTGTAAAGATCACCAAATTGTAAACATCTACAAGTATGTACATACACGTATTTCTAAATTTAGATTACTTTTTTTTTTCTGTACTAGATTAAAAACTAAAATTTATTTGTTTGTACACTTAAAATAGATTCTTATTGACCATATATTATTAAAAATGCATTTATAAATAAAATACAGAACTGGGAATGGTTATTTGTGGTTTAGTCTAGTAAATTCAGAAACAAGTAAATTCGACTTAAGTCACCTCTCCTGGAACAAATTAATGATGTTAGGTGAAGTATACCTGTATTTGTTATGACTAACTGCTATTTCTTTTCAAGAGTGCTGGATTTATCTCAGTAAATATTATTTGAAGTTCTGTAATGAGACATTATCATAATTCCAATTGTTCAGGTAATTACTTTCATATGTTTTAAAACACTTATGAAGGATTGATTTTTTTTCCATCACTTATTCAGGCAGAATGTCTATTCATCACTGACTTTTATTCTGTTCTGCTGCTATTATTACAATTATTATTAGAGCATATTCTTATCAATAGAGTATTCTATTGGACATGCTTTTATTTGAAATTTTTGGAAGTCATTATTTATTGTTAATGCTTATTATAATCTGAAATAACATTTCAAGTGGTAAATCTTTCATATTCAAAACTCGTTGATGCATGTCATTGCTGATAAGTTTCCAAATTAAAATTTTGTCATCTTTCACTTTTGAATAATATCTTACAATGGTTCATCTCATAACTTTAAAACTCGTGAGCACAAATTTGTGTATAATTTTGAAAACATTTTTGTTTCACCCCAATTTTCCTTATATTCTTACTATTACTTTTTTAAATATTTCCTATGTATTCCATATCCTTCTGTCACATATATATATATATATATATATATATATATATATATATATATATATATATATATATATATAAAGTACATATTCTCACAGATTGGTCTTTTTGTACATTTCAGTTTTTTCTTTATCATTTACTTATAATCATAAGTTTTTCTGTACTCTTTATTCAGTACATAATTTTTGTTAATATTGTAAATTTTACTGCCAGGAGAAAAAAATCATTTTAAAACTTGAAATAGAAATGTATACAGTAGCAAATCAGCAAAAATGTCAAATAATGAAAAAGAGTATATAAAAAACAAGTCATCATGCTTTACATAACTAGTTCATTGGTGGTTCTTTATGCTAAAACAGCCAATATCAAATTAAAGAGCATATTACATGTCACTCTTATAGAAATGTGATTGACAACTAGGAAATATCTTCAAATAATTAAAGCACATATAAACTAAAATGATTTTTTTAAACTAAAGTAGCTTTCTATATTTTCCTAGTTACAGGAGATTTGTAATTGGAAAAATAACGTCTTATTATTATACAAATATGAGAACCAGAAGCCATATATTAGATGAGCATTTGTTTATATTAACTTTAATATTCTTTATCCTGGTGTCTACTTTGCATTTTGAAAATTTAATAATAAAAAAATCATAGAACAGTTAATTCTTATAGTTAATATTGTTTTATTTATTTCATAGTTTTTTTTATTTTCATTGCCCACAATTCTAGAATAGTATAGTGTTTATTAGTGTGACCTTGGTCCATTAGTTTATTGACCTAATCATTGCCAGTCAGCCAAGCATTCAACTAGTTAAATTGTGAATAGGTTAATACTTAGAGCAGCTTAACATTTGCAGACACACACAGCAATTTTCTCACCTTTTTAAATACTTTATGAAGTCAATATGGTGTTTTCTTGATGCATTATCAAATTTGTCACGCTATTAGTTAATTTTAGTGTGATTGGCTAGGATAGACCGTTGAAAAAATATTAAATGATTTTTCAGCATTATTAGTTGGCTATATATATATATATATATATATATATATATATAATAACTATATTCTGAAAAATCTTTGTCTTTTAATTATGATAAAAATGTTAACAGTTAATGAAGTTATTTTAAAAAGAAAAATTTAACTATGTAAAATTAACTTTTGTGCAATATTTATTTTCTTATTTAACTAATTTTGATCTGAATGTTGATAGGTTATCACTGGAAATTTATCTAAAAACTGCAACTATTTTAATTAAAATAAAATTTCTTCCCAATTTCAAAATATTCTGCATATTCAAGTAAATTTTAATTATGACTTGATATTTTTTGTTCAATCAATTGGTGTCTGCCTTAAGAAAAAGTACAAAATGTATAGTTTTAACTTTGAATCAAAATGATTATATAGTAACTTGTTTCCAACCAGACATTTTTTTTCTTCTCTGTCTAGAAATGAAGGCCAAGTTAAAATGGACTATACAAAAGATTCCCTGTCTACATGGCACATGTTACACCAAACATTTGCATTGTTTTATTAGTTTATGAGTACTTCACTGCAATTCATCAGACGAGTCCTACACAGACAGATGATTGGAAAACATGAGATCAACTACAAGAAAAAAAAGTACCAGTAAATTACTTCGGTGCTGGTTGTGTTTCCTTTTACCTAAAATGTATGTCAGTTATCAGTCGTCTCCAACTGAAACAAAGGAAAGAAATAAACAGAAATTTTTCAATCATTTCAATTATTTTTTACTTTATTTTTAATTTTTTTTTTAAACACAAAAGTGCCAGAATCTTTTTTTAATTTTAAATAAAACAAAAAGATTTGCCTGTGAATGTACTTTTCCATAACTTTCCCTTTCTTCCATGAACAAAAATGTTTCACTGGCTCTCATTCCAGCTTCATCCTTTATAAAAGGTTCAAACCATAGGAATATCTCACATTAATTCATAAATATATTCAAATGTTCTTTTTTTTTTTTTCAATAGTCCATAAGCATTTTTATACCTATTTTTAAGCTATCTGACTTCTTAGACATTTAGTGTTACAGACAATTGACATTAATTTTCAGACTTTCTGATCTTATTTTTTGAAACCTATAAAAAAAAAAAAAATGAGCATTTTAATTAGCAAAAATATTTGGATATATTAACATATTTTGTTAATATTCACAATTCATTTTAAAAGTTTAAGCGGACAATTTTAGCTTCATAGTTTTATACTTGATAATGGAATTCTTCTTCATATTTATATGAATTTTTATTTTTACCTTTTGATTTTCTTTTCTTTTAGAGCAAAACAATGAATGAATGGATGTATTTGTATAGTTTAATTGCTAACTTGTAAAAATTTACTCCTTCAATAAAACGAGCTTGTAATTTAGGTGTGACTTTAGCATAAAAAATATTGCAATGAAGTCAAATACTTAAATACTCTTTCATATTATGCATGGATGTGTTTGCATGCGTGCAAACATGTTCAAAGAAAAAAATTATATGGTCAAAATAACCTGTGATTTATGTCCAGGTAAGATTTCAAGTGAACATAAAAACTTGGTTTATCATCATATATTGTCCTAAATGAGTCATTGTCATTATTCAATGAGTTACTCAGACTTTATCTTTGCATTTTTCTCTCTAATGATGTCCTTCAACTTTGTTTAGTAGAAGTAATTATCTTACAAGGAGATGCTGATATTGTCAAAATACTGATCTTGGTAAATGGGTCACACTTACCAAGATCAGTATTTTGACAAATGGATCGAACAGAACTTTTTAGTACCTCATTGTATAGTTCTTGAGATAAAAAGCAAGCAATAGTTGTTTTTGCTACACTGAAGATATACAATTGGATTCAATACTTATACAATTTCTTGTTGGGCTTATGTATATGACCACCTTCTCTCTCTTTATCTACTCTCTTGGTCTAGTAAGAATACCCAATGTAGAATGCAGTGTGGGTACCTATACTCAAAGCAAAAGGGAACTTGATGAATTATGCACCTGGAATAGGATGAAGACATTACTGATTGGAACCTAGTGAACAAATAGTAAAGGTCAAATGAAAAATTTTTAAATTAATTGTTTACTATTGTTGCTACTTTTTTTATTTTTACTTTAATTCTTTTCTCATTACATGATTTCTAACTTGATAATTTCTTTTTCAACTAACTAGTGTTTTCTAAATGATTTTCTTATATATGATCCTATAAGAAAACTGCACTTTCTTTAGCTGTGGCAAATTTATACTTGTGTGAATAGTAATAGCTTGCAGTGTTAAAAAATTATATATTTTAAAATGATTGGAGGTTTAAATTTAAAAAAAATATACTTTTGTTTAAATTAATTTTTCAGTCATTCTCTACTGTGGTTATAGTTGAAAAACTAGAAACATTTCATTTAAATATCTTTTTTCTTCATCAAGAGATGAATGCCAGTTCAAACCTTTCAGATAATTAAAAAAAATTATCCATTCTTCAATTTTTGTGTTTGTGGTTATATTATTTGTATACACTTTTTAGCTTTAATCATTTAGGTTTTGTATAATTTGCTTAGTAATTTTATGCTGCCACATTTATACATGTGCATGCTTGGAAAACAATTCATATTGATAAAAATATTATTATTTTCCTTGTGAAATAAACTCTTCAGTTGAACAATTGCAGATATTGTACAAAACATTAACTCCCATCATTTTAAGTACTTTGTTGTAATTTTAAAAAATGGTGCTTGCTTATTTTAATAATAATTCTATCCAGATAAACATTTATTTATATGAAATCAAGATCTATATATATCAAATTATTTAACTGGTAGTTGGATTATCTATAGTATTCTCAAAACTTGCAAGCAAATGTTCTTAAAAATATATTTTTAGATGAAGCATTTTCCCCTTTTTGTTTTTACTAGCTTTACTCTTCATTTTTTATAATCACTCTCTAGATTAGTGAACTGACAACAGGAACAAAAAGTGCAAATTCAGAAAAGTAGCTAGTGATAAGATGGAACTTGTTTCCTGTACCACAAGGCACCATCTTTCATGATAAAAAGTAATTATGTCACTAGCAAAATTTCAGTTTTAAGGTAAATTAAAAGTGAAAACTAAGTTAGTCTATTTTGAAAAAAATTATCTACTAGAATAGTAAAAGAAATGATGACAGATGAAAAATTATTTAAGCACCCTTCCATTGCTTTTCAATAGGAAGTTTGGGAATTGGATTTATCATATTTTAACTTTTACAATTGCTCCAAATTGTAACTTCTGGTTGCCTTTTAATACTGAAGCCATGTATTTTCATTTAATATTAAAATAGGTAGCCAAAAACTATCACTAGCAACTGACAAGCATTCACATCGATATACTATATAGAATTGAGGTAAGTAAATACACAGATAAAAGAAATTCTTGTAACATCTGCCTGATTGTGTCATGCCTTGAAACAAGGCTGGTAACAAAATTGATAGATGGGCCCAGTCCCTGGAAATTCAATCTCTGCAGCGTAACCTATTGCATTAAAAGAGAGTGATTGGTTACTTTGACACCTTTATATCTAAGGTTGTAAGGATTGGATAATTTTTGGCTTTGAGCCATGTTTTATTAAATACTAGCAGTAGAGCCCAGCGTTGCCCGGGGATGTAACAGTAAGAGATAGATCAAGTATCGACCATCATAAAGACTGAAAAATGAAATTGATAAAGATTATTGTTTAAGGTTGACAGAGACACATGTCTTAGGTTTTTTTTTTTTTTTTTTACGAATTGGTCAAATGCAAACAAAAACATTGTTTTCAATCGTTATGAGTCTACTGATTGAACAGAATTTTATTATAAACAATTGTCTTGTAAATGGAATTTTTAAAGCATTCTGAATGTAAAAATAAAGAAAAAAATGTGCAAGACAGTAAGAAACACTACCTGCCAAAAAAAAGTGAAGTTTTGTTGAAATCGGTTGAAAAATGTAGGAAATCCGATCCCATATATAAACGAACAAACACACACACACACACACACAAACACAAACAACCTGGGTTTTATAATAAGTATAACTCTATATGAGTTGTCCCGCTTTCATTCTCGCGAAAGCAATGCCTCTTAATCATGTTTTCAAATTGATTTTGTGCAAAAACAATTGTTTTTCCAATTTGTGGCACTGTCAGAACCACCACAAGGTAATTTTACGTAGTCCTGTGAAGTTTTGTTGAAATCGGTTGAAAAATGTAGGAAATCCGATCCAATATATAAACGTACAGACACACACACAACCTGGGTTTTATAATAAGTATGATGTCATTATTTGCCCTTGTTAGGCAAATATCAGCAACTTTCATTAATGATTGTAACATTCACATATTTACAATATATAATGGACAATTCTATCTGGGTTTTTTTTCTTTTTTTTTTTTCTCAATTATATAATAAAATGTGATACATTTTATTCTAGGTTTGTTTCTAACAAATTGGTTACATCAACCTTTGGTCTGTCCAAATCATGATCAGCATTATGATGTCTACAAGAAAATATTGGAAAGTTCTGGACTTGATTTCTCCAAATCTACCTAAACATCAAATTTATTCTGGAATCCCTTGGTGCATATGCATGCATGTATATAAGATCTTTGTTAGTAAACCCTTATATGATGAGTAAACAAATGCTTGTAGCCTGTTTGTCATCTGGAATTTATTCTATGACTTTAAGCATTTAACATTCTATGTGAACTTCCTTTATAAAATAATTTATATAATATCTATCTATCTATCTATCTATATCTATATATATATATATATATATATATATATATATTATATTATATATATATATATATATATATATATATTATATTATATTATATTATATATATATATTATATATATATATATATATTATATATATATATATATATATATATATTATATTATATATATATATATTATATTATATTATATATATATATATATATATATATATATATTATATATATTATATAATAATATATATATATATTTATTTAATGTAGAGAGAGGTATATAAATCTAGTAACTAGATATTAGCAACCGTATATATTCACGCTAACACACATACACAGGTAAGCAAATAAATATTTACTAAATTTACTATAAGGTATAAACATAACAGTTGCTCAATGTGGTTAGACAGAGCTAAGAAATATATATTAATAAATATACATATACCTACATTTGGGGTGTGACTTAAGTTTCCTTGTTTTACCAATTCATCAGGCACGAGATATAACTTATGATTTTAAAAAAAGAAATAACATACTGGGTCTCATGGGAGATTCACAACTCAAACTTAAAATGAGCCAAATATAATATTGTGGTGTATATACAGAAAATAGGATATAGATAAGAGGAAAAAATAAAAAAATTTAAAACAAGTTTAAAAGAGGAACACTTGTTGAATGGAAATATACGTTAAAATGGTTAAAGGGGGGTAATCAATATATAACTTAAAATATAGTATGTGAAATTTGTATAATAAATTTATCCAGGATTAAAATATTTTAAGAGAAACTTCTTTCTATGACCACAGCCTAACATGAGTTCATTTTGTTTATTAAGCAGATTTAAATTATTAATATTTTTGAGGATGAATCTTTTTTCCAGCAAACACAGATTGCATTATTTGCCTAGTATGGAAAAAGGTGTGATTTTGGCGACAAAATCCCACTTTACTACCTGTGTGTAGTCATCTGTTTTGATATCCCAGTAAAATTTTGAGAGTGCTGTGGCATTTACATATTTCTTATTGTCAAAGGTCATTTTGTGATGATCAAATCTAATTTTCCAGGTATTTGCTGTTGAGCTGAAATTTGTTTTTGCAATTATGCCTAATGCTAGCCTTATAGATGACGCATTTACACACACATTTGTTATTCATTGGACAGATAATGCCTTTACGGCAATTACACATTTTATCATCAGTGTTAACATTTCTATCAGTGTTGCTTAAGTATTTTAGAGTTACGCTATTATGTTGTGCTACACATTGCTCAAGGTTTCATGTTTGTGCACTAAATTTAGAAAAATTCTACCAATGTTGATTCTGACATTACTGTTAAAAGGTGGGTTGAACCAAATTATGTTGTGTTTTCTATTCTTACGTTTACTATTGGTATTCTTACTAGTGTTTGGAATGTACTCTAGTATTGTGTTTACTCTTATTCAGCACATCAACATATTTAGTTTTATATTTGTCAAAGATGTTTTTGTTGCTAGAGTTAGTAGAGAGTCTGTGTTGTACAGACTTATGCGAGTTATTAGGGATTACTGGTGGGTGGTTAGATTCTTTACTAATTATATGGTTATAAAGCTCTTTAGTATAAGACATGTGCATTCCTCTGGATAGATCAAAATTAGCGTCCAGAAAGTTGATAACCTTGGCATTGGTGATATTAAGTCCATGATCCTTGAAGAATTTGAAGAGTTGTTTCCTAAACCAGACAGTTTGTTGTGGATTGGCATTATATAGAAGGGTAACTCTTACTCAGTGTTCTTATTATTGAAAGTATGCCTAATTTTCCATAGTAGTAGAATGCCAACTCGTTCACAAGCTTCAGGGTAGTAAAGTGGGGTTTTGTTGTCAAAATTGCACCTTTTCCAGACAAGGCAAAAAATGCAACCTGTTTTTACTGGAAAAAAGATTCATCCTCAAAATTATTAATAATTTACATCTGCTTCATAAACAAAATGAGCTCATGCTAGGTTGTATTGAGAGGAAAAAAAAGTTTCTCTTAAAATATTTTAATCCTGGATTAATATACAAATTTCGCTTTCACATACTATATTTTAGGTTATATATTTATTATCCATCTTTAACCATTTTACGTATATTTCCATTTAACAAGCTTTTAGACTTTCAACTTGCTTTAAATTTTTATTTTATTTTTTCTCCCCACCCCACCTGCCTACACCCTATTTTCTGTATTTGCACCACAATATTTGACTTATTTTAAATTTGAGCTGGGAATCTGTGTGTAATTTAGCACCCAGTATGTTATTTTTATTTATTTATTTATTCATTTATTTATTTACTCTCTACTAACTCTAGCAACAAAAACATTTTTATTTATTTATTTTTTTTAATTTTTTTTTTAAATCATGTTATATCTTGTGCCTGATGAGGCAGTAAAACAATAAAGAACACACACACACACACCTACCTACCTACCTTACCTATCTGCTGTATCAGTACTTTTCCATTGGTTATACAAAGGGATGCTGATTTGTTTTTGTTTTTTTGTTTTTTGCATGACCAAGAAGGAATTTAAAATAAATTTTGATGTTTGCTCAGATTTGGAAAAGTAGCTTGAGGCAAGAACATTTAGCAGAACATTTTGTAGATTTTTTAAAAAATTGTGTGTACCTTATTTTGTTCTTGTGATATTCATTTTAATTAATTAATTTTCTCAAAAGTACAGAAGCTTAACTTTCTTAAAGATTAAATTTTAAGTTTGGAGTTATAAACCAAATTACAAAAAAAAAAATACTCTTTTTGGTTTAAGATAAAGGCATAATCAAACTCTCATTTGATTATTAGAAACATCTTTTCTATTTCTATTTACTATTGGAGGTTATGCCAATGTAGTTATAGTACTTTTTTATATATGACTTGAGTATTAAATATTACTAAATTATTTCTCTTCATAAAGACAATTTGTTGGAAATTATCAGTATTTCACTTCTGATTAACAAATTGATGAACAGTATAAAATAACTTTTTTCAGAACATATATACATTTTTAATCTGATTTTTTATTTTAAAGGTATTTGTATGCCAAGAAATTAAGTTAATTTATCAGTTTTGATGGAGTTGTCTTGAAAATGTTATTTATATCCATCTCATTATATATGGTTTTCAAGGTTAGATAAATGAGTTTTATATCCCAGTCAAGTTTTTCCACAAGACCTGAAATAATTATTGGCTCTTAAACCAAGGAATACTTACTTACAGCATGCATATCTTTGGGCATAAATTTGGTAGTAAAAATCCTTTGTCTTTATTACCCTCTGAGGTAAGGTTATAAAAACAAAAGATTTTTACTAACAAATCATTACCACCAAATTTATTTCAACTCACAATGATAAATTTAGATGCTTGCATGCAAATTCACAATAAATGAAGAAATAAAAAAAATATTTGCTATTGAGTTTCTCCAGCCTGTAATTAAGAAAAAAAATTCTGATGATAATTATTTTGTTTACTATTATAATTAGATGATTTTTGTACATTTGAGGAAAAAAATTACTATTGAAAGCTAAAATTTAACAAAGATGTCTTTCCCTTGTTTCTTACCTTAAATTTTTAAGAAAATTTTGGTTATAGGATATTCACAAGAGATGTAAAAAAAAAAAAATATTGTTACTTTTCCATAAAGATCATGTAAGCATGAAATATTGTATTCTTAAATCTGAGTTAACCTATGAACTGCAGTAGAAATTTTTGTCATTTGCAGTTGAGCAGCAATGATGAAAATTCCTGTTATCAGTGCTCTTTTTTTACACACACACACACACACACAATTAGCCTAGAAGTAGTACTTTGACTATTTGGATTTGAATAAGTTGAATTGTTTACCTTACCTTCATTAGAAAGTTAGAATATTATTTATTTTAATTGGAAAATACTGCTGTATCTTTGTGTATTAAAAAGGTTGGTTTTGAAAGTGATCTATGCTTGTAAATAGCAATAATAATTTAAGTCTTCTAATTAAATTACTGTGAATTGTACTATTACAATATATCTTTTATTGGATAATATAATGCTAAAATAGAAAAAATTCTATGGAATGTGTTTCATCCTCTAAAAGAATTTCATTAGACTGTTATATCTCCTGTGAATCAATGCTACACTTTTTTTTAATTGTAGTAACAGAAATTCTGTGACAGTATTTTTCAGCTTTCTATGCATGTCCAGAAGAGTAGACATTTTGAAAGAGGATTATTGAGTAGTTAAGTTTGCAAATTTACCTTCAATACTTCTCAAAATTAAATTAGAACATGCATTACTTTTTGACCAACTGCCACTTTTTATATATATATATAGTCTTTGGAAACTATATATTGTACTCTTTACAAAAATACAGAGTAAAATTGCACATTTTTAAAAGGAATTACTAAAATCATCCATATTCCTCTTTAAATATTTTTAATCAGAATCTAATATTGTAATTATCTCTGAATTAACCCAAATATTTAATGAGCTCAAATCAAGGAATCTGCTTTAATCTGATTTCCTCAGAATAATCATTGTTTACATACATATACATTGTATACATATGCCTTATGGTTTTCAGTCATCAGAAATCAGAATGGATTATTGGCAATAAGTTCTTGAACCTAACCTTTTATAACCAAAGCAGGTATAACCAGTTTTAATTAAAGTTTACAATGTTTCAGCTGTAAAAGGTAGAAGAAAACACTATTTTGGTATTTGCTATAATGTGTTGATATTCTTCTCTGACAAATATTTAAACATATTTATTTTTCTTAGCAAAGTTTCATCACTTGCAAGAAAATTTCTAAAACAATTTTTCTTTTTTCTTGTAATCTGTTTTATTAACATTGACAATTTTGTTGTTGGAATATTACCTATCACACTCCTTCTTTTTCACTTATAATATTCTTTAAGTTGTTAAATGTCAGACATGTTCATACTTAAATATTGTCTGCATTTCTATAAATACAAGTCGGCACTATTTACATTATTCAGACAATTCCTCATCTTTGTCGTTATATTTATTACAACATTTCGGCCGTTGTACACTCCAGCCTTCTTCAGGTGGTTGGAGTGTTGAACTGAACCCTTTATTTCACTCACTGGAGTAGATCCATGTGCCATGTGAGGACATATGGCACAGTAAATATAGACAAATATAAGTTGATTTGAATTTATATAAATTAGCCCATTCAATTTCCATGTAAAACATGTATTCATTACATTTTAAGTGGAAAAAATATTTGTTATGCAAGTGTGAGTCAAAACCCATATTGAACATGAAAATTTAGTTTATGTAACTTTGATTGGCAATCTGAAGTAAAACAGGTAAAATTCTGATGTTTCCAAACATATGAAAAGTTAATTTCATACATGCATAAAATTTCCTCATTATATTAAAACTGTGCAATCTTCTTTTAAACCCTTATTTGTTTAATATTAATTATGTGTAATATATTTGGTATTTTAGAAATTGTTTTTGATATTATTATTAGATATAAGATTTTAAAATAATTATTTTATGCCATCTTCTGATGATTTTTGAAAGTACCTAACAGAAAAAAGATGGGCATGTGGAATAAAATTGTTCTTGGGTTATAGAATGATTTAAAAGAAAAAAAAAATATTTGATTGTGTAAATCTTTTTTACAGTTGTACATAGTTATTTTAAATCATTTTCTGTAAGATTATATTCAAATATTTTTGCTTATAGAAATGCACCACTTCTTAGAAATTATTTTTTATCTGCTTGCAAAGTATAAACTTTTAAATGCACCTTCACAAAAAAACAAGTTAACCATTTTATTGGGATGGATGTACTTGGTGCAATGTTGTATGCTTCTCAACATCAGACTGGAAAGTACTGAAAAGGAGTCTTAGATTACCTTTGTCAGTAATTTTTGCTTGGCTTCTTTGTAAAGAAGCTGGGTTACTGCACTGTTCTATTAAATATGGTGCTGACGAGGCAATAAAGTATATATTGACTTTTCCACTGTGCAGAGTAGTAGTTAGAAATGTATTTTGTAGCCAAAAATGTTAATATGATTTTTTTAAAACTTTAGTCAGCTTAATGTAATGAAACCAGGTCTTCCTTTACCACTTTTGTTGATATCTATAAATGAATTGATCAACCACATTTTAAAGAAAAAAAATTTCTTTTTTAAATCATTTCATTCCAAGCAAAGCAATAAAGACACTAAAACAAAAGGGGTTACTGAGAACGAGAGAATATGAGAAAAAAATTGAGAGAAAAAAAGGACAGCAATTAATAAGACAGAAGATAATGAAGATCAAAGTTGACTGGAAAGCATGAAGCTGGAAGAGAATTCTACAAGTGAGAAGTATGAGAAAAGAAACTGTTAGCATAAAGACTGAATGATTGGTTAGGGTTGACAAAATCCACTCAGATAAGTTTCCTTATTCTATTTTTCAGGAAAAATAGAATATTGCAATTAGACTAGGACTTAGCCAAATAATGATATTCTAACCCTTTTAACTCTATCACAATGATGTCTTTGTAGTTTTAGGTTACTTTTCTGTCAGATAAATGAAGTAATTCAAAATTTTAATGAAGCAAAATGTTGTGTGTAAAAAAAAAAAAAAAAATATCTATCTATCTATCTATATCTATATATATATATATATATATATAATTAAATTTCATCTTATTTGTCATTGACTGCAGCTTTAGTGTGGAAAAATATTTTCTTAAATACCAGTTTTTTCAGTCCTGTAATTTCTGAATATTAACAACAAAGAAATCTGGTTAGTCTGTCTCAAAATTACATCAGTTGTTATACAATTTGGTGTATTACATTTGTGGAGTAATTGGCTATGGTTAAGTGTAATTGGCAAAATTCACAACAAACAATAAAGAAAGAAAAATAATACTAAGCAAACAATATATATGCAAATCAAAATTTGGCAAAGCAACAGTGATAAAGTTAAAAGTTCACAAAGTAAGAATTGTGTTCATGCACAAAACGGATACAGTCAAGTGATTATAGAAATCTCACTTGAAGAAAAAGCAAAAATATGGTGGATGAGATCAAGAAATGGTCCATTTTTATTGGTTAGGAAGAAATCCTAGCATGCATCTGAGATTTGTCTATAAATTTGGAAGGAGGATGTTCTTAGCAGTCATTATTACAGATTGGAACCAATACCACCACTCAATTCAATTGATGGGTGCATTCATTTCCCTCCCCATATTCCTCCACCTACATAAGCCAAGAAAACACAGAAGTATAACACTGAAGCTCTTAAAAATGAGGAGCACATTTAGAATTCAGTAATAAACTAGTTCAAATTGATGTCAGTAAATCTAGATCAAAACAGAGGAATCAAATAATTCTATCATGTTGGTAGCTGAAGCATTTGAGACCAACACAAAAAGACCTAGAATAAAAAATATACACCCATAAGATGACAACATTGAGTTGAAAAAAATGATACAAACAGAAGGGTGGGAAAATACCAAACCAAATAAAAAAAAAATAAATAAATAAATAGTTAATTGAGAAACCAGTATTTCTGGCAAAATTGGAAATTAATGAAGCCAAACAATAGTCAATGTGTTAAAATGTGGTGAAAAATGAAAAACCACAATAATATTAACCAATCAAAACCTCAACAGAAAAATGTTCTGGTCTCAAAAAGCATTTTGAATCACATTTTAACCCTGACTAGGCTAAACTTAAGATACCCACAGGCATAGAACATATTCCAATATTCATTGAATTGTCAAAGTCCATCCTAGAACATGAGCAACATTGAACAAAACTGACGAGGAAATTAAGAAAGTTATTAAAAAACTAAGGAATAATAAAGCATCACTCAACATAGCAGCTGAACTTTTGAAAATCGCTTACTATCTTCCCAAATTAAATAACAGGTTCCTCTATTTTATGAAAGAAGTCTGGAATTATTGCATTATGGAAACAAAGGGGGAAGCCTCAAACATACAGATGTATCCATGATGGTGAAAATATTAATGAACCTTATATTAATTAGGTTCTCATCATTTTATGAATGTCAACTCCTCATGAACCAGTTTGGTTTTCATTCTGGTAAGGTATGCAATGATAACATAAATCTCAACAAACAACTCCAAAAAATTGCTTACCTCTCTAATCTGAAACACTATTCCTGCTTTATTGACCTCACAGCAGTATATGATCACATCAACAGAGACTTCCTCTTCTCATCCATTAGAAACTGCATTCCAAGCTCTGAATCTACTGGATGCATTGATCTAATTAAAGGAACTGTATCGATCTACAGAATCTTATATGTTGACCCCAATCTGAATACATTTCAGACTTCATCAGATGTATGACAAGGAGGAAATGAGAGCCCCAGTCTATTTAATTTTTTCTTAAATTATGCCACGTGCATTTACAAACATGGATGTGAGGAGATGGGCACTGATCATTTAAACATTCTATACCACATCCCAAATGAGTCTGCCAATAGAAGGCAATGATCCTGCTTTCCCTCCTGACGCCAATCTATTGTGGGGCATTGCTGGTAACATAGGTATTCATAGTCGGGATAAGAATGATCATGAACAGAAAATCAGCATCCTCTATCAAGTGTTCCAAGAAATGAGACTCAAACCTTTCCAAAACAGAAACTGTAATCTGAAATTGGAATGAAAGCAGTGATGGCACATACCCTGAATCAATCATAAAAATTCAGGATGTGGAATTAGCAAATACTAAACACTTCAGATACCTGAGCTTATGGATCAGTTATAACAAATTAAGTATAGAAAAGAAGGAAATAGAACATAGAATAGGCCATGCCAGATTATAGTTTTGTCTAACACCGTAAATTGCTACAAAACCAAAACATCAATCTGAAAACTTGTCATGTTCTTAAAAAGCCTCATTAGATTGAGACTTTCATATGGATGTCATACATGGCACCAAACCCAGTCAAAAAATATCTACTGTCAGCTGTATACAAGCGCTTTCTAAGGTCAATGGTGAAATAAGGCTTTGAGTAAGTCCTAAGAGTCTTGGCAAAAGTCATCCTTCTTTGAACATTGTGGACTGGTGCTACAGAATAACTACCAAATAAAAGAAACCACATCACATGAGGACTATCAACAGCAGCAAAACAGTAAATAGATAGCACATATAACTAGAAGTGAAAATAATGACGTAATCAATATGTTAAAATTCCACACCACAATAAAAGGTTAGCAAGAATATATAGATAACAGCTACTAGACTTGAGAAATCAGTTTTCTTAAAAAATTGTTTTAATAAAAAGATTATATAAATTTCAACTGAAACCAGTATTGGCTACTTGGTCAATTAATACCAAATAGGTGAGCTGCATGGGCTCAATAAATATAAGTAATACGTATTAACATTTGCAATTGTTTTTGCAATTTTTTTCTCTTTTTTTTTTGTAATTTTTTGTTTTAATTATTTATTTGACATTTTTTCATATTTTAATTTTTTTTTTTTTTTTTTGAATATTTTCTTATTTAAATTTTTTTTTTCTATTATATTTTAATCATAAAAGATTTGGAAAACATTGGTGAGCAAGCAAAAAGTTCAGGATTGTGCTCCATTTAGAACATTAAAAAGTGTATTTAATTTTATTCCGCTGATAGGCTTTGTCAATAAATCTGACATTTTGGTGTGGCAGAATATAGTCCAACTTTATTGTGCCATTTAGAACTTCAGTACTTATAAATTCGTACTTTATGTCGACATGTTGGTAGTAGAAGGTATCTAAATAGAATTTGTGATTGCCACAATAGATAGTTTAATCATAGTGTTTAATAATTGGAGAAGGAATTTTATTTCTTGCATTGCAGCTGCTAATGTCATGTATTGCACTTTGCATGTGAAAAATGCTACTGTATGTTGCTTTCCAAGAAATCATAGAAGTGTTTGACAGTAACTGAAAACACCCTATGATACTGCATTGATCTTTCAAAATTTCCCATTTCACAATGCTTTTTAAACTTAAGGGCTTCCTAGATTTATTAAACACGAGATAGTGTGCTTTTGTGTCTTTTAAATTGGGTGTTTATTTGGTTTTTATCAACTGATTCATGGTTGGTTTTGCTTAATATTGTGATAATTTTGTCACAGGATAACATATATCTGGATGAGATGCACTCATAACATATTGACCACTTCTTTGACTATTTCTTCATCTGTATTGCTTTCATTCAGTATATTGATATATTTCACAAAGGGCTGCTTGAGGTTTACAATCTTACATTCAAAATTTGGCTAGAATATTTTCTATATATGTTTGATTCATCTCTATAGAGTTATTTTTAAATATAAATTGTATACGTTGAAAGAAAGAAAGCTGTCATCATTTTATATATGTTTTACATTTACAATTTGTAGCAATAAGGATATCCTCAACCTATAATCAGTATTTTATACAATGTGTTTTTTGTGTTAATGCAGAAATCTGCTAAGCAGTGGCAGAACCTTTTAACCAGTTAAATGTGTATGTAATTACATCATTTTAATTTTGCAGACTTTGTTTAAGTGCAATAACAACCTTTTTAATCCCTATACAATTTGTCTTTTTTTTTTATTTACTGGTAATATGATACTCTTCTGGCTGCTGGATATATACTTCACAGTCAGTCAGTGCATTTAATTATGTAATCTTTACATCCATTTGGCGGACAGATAAATTCTGTTGAATAGCTAATTGTATTAAAGTCCTTATAGATGATAAAAGTGTCCTGAGTGAGAAAGTTTCATTATAATAATAATAATAATAATAATATTCCAGGTTTTTTAGAGTAACCTTTGGCAACAAACCAAGCCTGATAGTTCATCACCATTTTTATTAGTGTAAACCCACTAACTTCCAACAAGAGTTTTACCTGTCAAGAGTAAAGTTAATACATATGTTTTGTTCATTTTTAGAGTTTATTTCACTTTCCATGTTTGATATGGGGATTTTCAGGATTAAAATCATTATCCAAACTAATAATTTTAGATTCGCCAGTAACAACTTTTTAACTATGAGGAACTTTATATATATATATATATATATATATATATATATATATATATATATATATATTCACTCTTATATAAAAGCTAAATAAACTCTCTTTTAGGGCAGTGATGAATTGATCCTAGCAGGTACAATAAGATTCAGATGGGTGATAAACCTCTGAACAAAGCCATTAATATCCATTATCCCAAATGTTTTTTTTTTGTTTTTTTTTTATTTTGCTCTGCCACTAATTAGCAATGTATTTCTAATTAATATGAACATGTAAAGCCTAAGACTGAACCTATTTTTTTCTGTTGGACATTCAGTGATATTTTTTACCACCATTTGTTGGATAATGAACTCATTTGAAGTGAATGATGTAAATTTACCATTTGTGTCAATGAGTCAATGCAAGTAAAACCTCTATAAATTATTTGCTATCTGTAAATGGAAAAATCCTTACGTTGTCAGAGTAATTAGCATTTCCATGGTAAAAACTGACAGTCCTTAGCAGGAATGGAATGTTATCTGCATCTCCTCTTGATTATGTCATTGATGATGGCAGCAATGAGATGACATAAGTGGGTGGAAAACAAATTGGTTAGTGGTGACTTCACAGCAGCAATGATGATGTTTGCTGATGCAAAGACACTGTTGTGAATACTCATTGTTCAGAGTGCTAGTAGCATATATATTTAAAAGTTAGGCTCCCATTATCTATTTATAGTTTGTTTTTTTTTTTTTACTTTTTTTGTATAAACATTTTTACATAAAAATATCTTCATCATTACTTGAAACCTTTCGAATCTAATTTGAGCAAAGGATGAGATGCAATCTGAATATGAATGCATTTTTCAAAATGAAAAGTTACCATTTGTTAATAAAAATGAATATAAAGCATTAACTGATAAAATAATTGAGTAAATAAATTTGATGCTTTTTTTTTCTGATGTCTTTAGAGACCAGATTATTATGGAAAATCTGACTCAAGTTTATATGAGCACCACTAACAGAAATTTCCAAATTCATTTTGTTATCACCCAGAAATGATCTAATCTCATTGAAGAAAAAATAGCTGCAAATTATTGTTCTGTATTTTCTAATATCATTTTAACCTTCATGAAAATGACTATGGATCCAAGAAAAATCTACATATTCACAGATGCTTATAAAATAGAAAACAAAATATTTTTTGTGAATTTATTTTGATTTAATTTTTTTCCTTTTTGTTTTAGATATGAAGGACTCACTGGCTTTTACAAGGGTTTTATTCCAAATCTCTTGCGTGTTACTCCAGCATGCTGCATTACATTCCTCGTCTATGAAACAATGATTGCTGCATTTGAAAGACAAAAGATGCTTGGAACCTCTACAGAATTAGAAGAATAAAAAAAAAACATGTGAATGGCAAAAATTAACAATTATTGAAGTTAAAAAATGAGTAGTATCCTTAATGAAAGACAAATTTGCGATGGCATCTAAGATATATATTTCAAATTAAGGACTGCAACATTTTATTTAAATCAATTTTAGCACAAATATTTTTTTAATAAATTGTAATAATTACAGGAATGTCTATTAAAGTATTCAACAGTATAACAATTCCTCACCTGAAAAGTACTATTAGAATGTTAACCATTCAAATCCCAAACTTTGTTTTGCTATCAGTAATAATTAATTTCCAACTATGAATTGATGTAGGATGTCAGGTTGTAGTACAAACTTCTATAAAGTTCTTTGAGATATTCTAGCAAATATCTGGAATTTCTATCATTCATCATTTTAGGAAATCAAGATCCTAGAATATAGATGATGGAAATGAACTATATTTTTTTAAAAGTGATCAAGTTTTTTCACTTGACAGATAGCATTTTCAATTGAAATCAAGCTGTTTTTGCTCAAAAACAAGTGTTTTCAGCTTCTTTAGGTTGCTTACAAAAAGTTATATTAAACAAAATTTGATGTTTGCAAAGTCATGAAAACAGCAAAAAGGTTGGCGAAATCATGTTTTCAGCTTTAGTAACTTATGCAAAGTTTAGATAAAATTTGGTGTTTGCAAAGACACAAAATCAATGAAAAATTAGTCTAAATCAATCTGTTTTAGATCAAAAAGAAGTATTTTCAGCTTGTTTACGTAGCTTACACAAAAATATATTAACTATAATTTGATGTTTGCAAAGTCGCAAAAACACCTACTCAAATCCTGTTTTCACTTTAAAAGAAGTGTTTTTAGATACTTTAGGAAGCCTACACAACGTTATAGGAAATAAAATTTGGTTTTGGCTAAGTCAAAAACAATAAAAAGTAGTTGAAATTCAGCTGTTTTTGCTTAGAAAACAAGCGTTTTCAGCTTGTTTTGATAGCTTGCACGAAATTTAACTAATTAAAATTTTGCAAAGATATCAAAGTAACAAAAAAGTTGTGTACACCCTGTCTGAAGTTATTAAGCAAATCATATGAATATCAATGATTCAAATTTGGTTTGAAAAAATTATCAAATTTTAAACAATTTAATTTAGATATCAAAACAAGGCCCGAGTTAACATTTTATGTAGTATCAATATGTTTTATTGAAGTTATTTGATGTATTCTAAAAAACTACTGTCTGAAGTTATTAGGCAAAACAAAATAACTACATTTTACTTCAATAAAAGGTAATAAAATCATCAAAAATTGATCAACACCTCTAATAGAATAAATAACAAACACATGATAAGTCTTTGAATCCTTTACATTTTAATCTAGTGACCCTTCTCAATAACAGCCAGTAATCTATTATCTAATGATTCCATTAATTTTTTTTTTACTTCAGCAGGTTCAATTTCTGACATGGTAGTTTTAATTGCTTCCCATAAGTCTTGGTTTGCTGTTATATTGTTTGCCTTTTTTATATAATTTCATCTTCACAATTGACCATAGATTTTTGGTTGGATTCACATCAGGACTTGATGTTGGCAATTCCATTATCTTCTCTCTTGTAAATCTTTTATGCTCAAATAATTCACGGGTAAGCTTAGATACATGAAAAGGAGCATTGTCATGCATAAATACTTCACTTTGAAACTGCGAGACTAGGACTTGTACCATGCAAAGAAAGTCTTGTTCATAAAATCACAATAGTTAGCATTGTTCAGTTTAACTGCTTCATCAACTTTGAATGAGCCAATAATGGTTTGGTCAACAATTCCAGCCCTTATCATAACACTACTGCCTCCTTGTCTTCTTTTAACCACAGGCATGTCTGAATTTGATAAAATCCATCCTTTGGCCTATCCACCTGGTTTATCAAATGTCACTTGAGATTTGTGAAAATTAATTTAGAAAAGTCAATTTTTCATGTATTCCTTGGCCCAATTTTGACAATTTAAAATATTTGCCTTAGTGAGAGGAGATTGCCTATGAGATTTCTTGACAGATCCCAGTTCACAAAGTATTCTTCACCTTTTGTCCTTCTTGACTCCCTCAATTCCAGCCTTTACAAAGTTCTGAGTGCTGGTCAAAAGTGGTTATTTTGCTATAACTCACTTTAGATTACATTCTCAATGAAGCAAATTCTTAAAGCCTTTTCCTTTGCTTCGAGTTCTAAGCTAATATTTTCAACAGCCTTCTTTATAGGTTGATGATCTCTGCAAAGTTCCTTTGATATCTCCAATGTGGACATTCCTTCACTCAATAACTTTGTTATTTTCTATTTTTCAGCAGTTGTTAGATCTTTCTCATCACTCATGTTTCAGCATATATTATGGACGAAAAGAAAAATAGTTTTTATTAGATTTCAGAGATCTTAAGCTAATATTAGTTTAATCAGCATAATACCTTCAGTCCAATATTGTAAATTCGAAATATCTCAAAAACTAACCATTAAAAATGGCAGAAAATTTAATTAAACATTTTATTAAGGATGGAAATGGAAGAGTTTAAATTTGACAAATATTGTTTCAGAATTTTTTGTGTTATTGAGGTTTATTTGATTTGCATAACTAAAATATGCTGTTTGCAATGAGACTAAATAAATGAAAATAGTGAAAAGCTGTTTTTAACTTGTTTTGGTAGCAAAGAGTAAAAACATATATGTTTGCAAATCACAAAAACCACGAAAAAGTATTCAAAATCAAGCAGTTTTTGCTCGAAGACCATTGTTTTCAACTTGCTTACACAAAGTTATATTAACTAAAATTTGGTGTTTGTAAAGTCATAAAAACTGAATAAGTAGTCAAAATTGAGCTGTTTTCGCTTGAAGAAAGTGTATATAAAAAGAAATTGACCTTGCAATGTTACGAAAACACCTAAAGTGGTCAGAATTGGGTTGTTTTTGCTGGAAAAAACTGTTTCCAGATATTTCAGGTAGCTTACAAAAAGTTACATTAAAAAAAGATTTTGACATTGAAATGTATTCGCTCAAAAATGAGAGTTTTCAGCAATGTTATGTAGCAATATGATTTCTCACACATCTTTAGAAGATAAGGAGATAATTTCTTTTCTTTTAAGTCCACTTAGTTGTCTGATTTTCGTAGGAATTTTGTCTCCAGTCCATCTTTCAGTAAATTTAAGTGTCAGTGTTTTGGGGGTCTACAGCTGCTTTTGAATTGAGAAACAAAAAATTTTATAAATGATTTTAGATAGTCATAAAAGTAGTCCTTAGAAGATTTGACCACTCATGTGGCTTTGTGGTGGTCCCAAATCTTCTAAGACAAGTAGATGGAGGGGGTACCCCAAGATTATTCATGATTATCCAGGAAGTTGAGGGAAAAGTGGGTCCAGTCATGAGAGAAGTAGGTAGGTGACAGAGGAGTGAGAGCTGTGACAGAAGGACCGGTAGTGGGAAATCAGGTGTCGCTGAGCCCAGAAGCCAGTGAAGTTAGGAAGATAGCAGTTCAGCCGAAGGGAAAGATAGCCGGCTAAGTGAGAAATCGTGTTGTGAACTCTCAGTGTCTTTAACTTTTGTCATCACAAGTATTATTTGTTGAAAGCTATCACGACCGAAAAGAAAAACCTCTGCATATGGTGTATATTCAGATACAGGTTCAGTAGCCGATGGACGATCGGAGAACGTTGTCACAAATAAGCCACGAATAGCATCACAATTTGATAGTTTACATACAGTTGTATTTAAAAAAGAGGTTTGCAAAGTTACAAAAACACTTAAAAAGAACCTGAAATAGAGTTATTTTCATTTAAAAACAAGAGTTTTCAGCGAGTTTATGCGTTTACGCATAAAAAATGTTTTTAAAATTTACGAAAACAAAAAGGTGTCAAGATCGAGCTGTTTTCACTTGAAGACAACTGTTTTCAGCTACATAAAGTTATTTAAAAATAGTTTCTAAAGTTACGAAAAGTCTTAAGTAGTCAAAATTGAGCTTTTTTCAGTTGCAAACAAGAATTTTCACTTGTTTAACTAAAAGATACTTAAAAATTGGTGTTTGCAAAGTTACAAAAACATCTAAAAAGTCAAAATTGATCTGTTTTCACTTGAAAACAAAATATTTCAGTGAGTTTTTAGCCCAATTCACAGTTATGAAAAAAAAAATCGTTTTTCACAAAGTTACGAAAATATCTAAAAAGTAGTCAAAATCGAGATATTTTCACCTGAAAAGAATATTTCAAAGTTGGGAGAACTGGTAAATAGTCAAAATCGATCTGTTTTAGTTTCCGCTTGAAAACAACAGTTTTCTTCACTTTTCAGTTTTCAGTTACTTAAAGCAGCTTACACGACGTTATATTAAAAAAAAAGGTTTGTGCAAAGTTACCAAAACACTTTAAAAAATAGTCAAAATCGAGCTCTTTTCAGCTACTTTCGTAGTTTATAAAGTTATATTAAAAAGAGTTGGTGATTGCAATGTTACAAAAAGACCTCAAAAAAGTATTCAAAATAAAGTTGTTTTCCCTTTTAAGAAAGTTTTCAGTGTGTCGTTTACTGTTACACCAAAAAAATTGACCTTGAAAACATCAAATGTCAAAATCAAGCTGTTCTCGCTTGAAAACAAGAGCTTTCAGCGAGTTTAGGTGGTTTACACTGTGTAGTGGTATTGATGGCGTAAATCAACCCGCACATTTTTTACTTTACGAATGTGTAAGAAAACAAAAAGCAAACAAGAGAAAGAACACAAGAAAATAACTTTTCATAACAGGTACAATATTTATATTTAAATGTCAACGGTTTTACATGAATTATTAATGAGTTACTTCCCTTTGACTGGGGTAAAGTCTTTCTTTACTACTAAAAATATTTTATTATCGGAGCTCACAAAAAAAAGTTGAATTAACTTGTTGCTCAAGAAGTTCACGGAAAAAGAGTTTAAAGAATCTTGTAAAGCTGAAAATATGTTGATAAACTTTTAGCTTTAAAGAAGTTGGAGAAGTGAATGTTCCGTTTGTTTTCGTTGCTCGTAGTTGAATGTATTGTTCGTACTTAAGTTTCCTAAGGTTCAATAACGTGATTGAATAGTTTTAAGTTGCAGAAGTTGGTGAGTGAGTTGTTTGGTTGATATTTTAGCTTGAATTACAGCGAAGTTATTTCGTGTTAAAGAACTTGAGATTCTAATTTTGTACTTCGCTGCAGTAATGATACAAGCGTCGTGAACTCGTTTAGCAAATGCTAGTCGTCGTAAATTCTCACTAACTGGGTTCGCTTGTACCTTCAATTTATGTTTTTTAATCACGTGACAGGATCCTGAAAGCATTGTTTTTTCGTCAGGTCAAAAACTAGGTTGATGTTATTCGGACGTAGTGGTGAGCAGGTAAATATTTTTTTAATATTTGTTAACCACTCAGAAAGCGCCTTACAAAACTTAGTCTGGAGCCTGATATGTTTTGTGTTGTTTATTGAGAACAATGTACGTGAAGATACACGAGACAATTTTAATATTTATTGTCCAATGAGAAGTGTCGGAGTTACCTCCTCCTTCGCGCCTTAAATTAAGAGAACAGGTCATTTCGACCGTGACCTCTCATTCATGCTCCCTATACACTGTTAACCCGTGGGAGAGACTAGCAAATCCCATTTTTAGTTAAGTTATATTACAAACCTTGTTGTAATATACTGCTAGTCATTTTTAGGCCATAGTTCCCTTTAGCTAATTTCGTCATATTTTATTATAGACACTTTACTGTTAGCTTATCCAATTTTACTTGCTGGCCTCCCTTACCACAAGACAGCTGCTTCTCGCTAAATCTGGAAGACGGTCGGCGACTGAAACGGATTCGATCAACGGGCTGTGTATTACGTTACGCTCCCATTTTTTTTTTTGACGACAGTTGGAAACTTTCCTCTCTCTCTCTCTCTCTCTCTCTCCTTCGCCTACTACTTCTTCAACTCCTGTTCAACTCTCGGCATTCCGTCCCTACTGGCTGCCCGCACGTCATCCTTAACCTTTCCCGTACACTATGTTAGTAATTAATACGGGAGGTTACGAATATCGGACTTGACCGGCAAACACGCAACGCCTGCACTGGACCTGTGACATGCCCGAACAACGCCAGCTCTTCTTTCCTTCCCAACACGTCAAGTTGGCATCCCGGCAATGACAAACAACCAACTCCTGCCAACTACCAACATCAACTCCAACAACCAACAGCGATCATCCTGGCAACTACCAACACCAACCTCGACCATCAATGCCTGCACCAGAACTTCTGCACCTCCACCGTTTTCCGACCACTTTATTTCCTTTTTCTTTCTAGAATAAATTAGCATATATCATATATCCTCATTCTGTCGTTTATATTGTTTTAACGTCTTCAAAAATGTTAGTGGGCCTCTTGTGACCCCGTTCACCCTTGTGTGATACTGGGGCCGCTCGGGGAAGTTAAGGATTTCAGAAACATGCATGAAGCTGTGATCAGCTTTTTGCACGAAAATCGACATTGAGGAAAAGTGGTAGCGGAAAGCTAAAAGTTAAAATTGCTAAACGAAATACACCAGCCTCAGCTGAATTGTAGAACGCATGCAAGTAAACAAGATCATATACAATTCAACTAGAAGAATTTAAAATAAATACAATGTATCTAAATACAAGTTACAGACATATCATAGCAGATCATTCGAGCTTAAATTAATCAACAATGCGGTAATTTTAACATCAAATTGAGATAGTTCTTGTTAAAAAGTTGAATATTTTTAACACATTCAGCATAATGGAAAAATAGTGAATTTTATATGGTGTTTTTTCAAGTTTTAGCATGAGCAAATATATTTACAGTAGAGTGATCGAGCACGTTCATTTTCAATGGTAATTACTGCTAATCACGATAACTGCAGATAATGTTTAGTTTTAGATTGCTAAAACTACCTTTCAGCACTTGCAACATTCACTACTGTAATACACAATACACGCAATGCAATGTACAAGTTTGGAGGCTTGTTCACTGATGCTGTCAATCTGCTCTTCTCCTTTCGTTTCTGTGATCCACTTTTATATCGTTTCATACCTGTAAAATGCCATTGAAAATTTAACAGTAATTTTTATTAGTTCTAAAGTTTAATTTTAAACATTTTTTATATATAAAGATTATTTTATTAAAATTTGAACTCTAGGAAGAAAAATAAATGCTAACAAGCATTCTTTATTTTTGCTTTTATACCTTTAAGAAAGCATGAATCAATTAATTATATCTCTTGGGGAGCTGTAAATGGGATAAAACACATCATCATTATTATTATTATTATTATTAGGTACTTCCAGAATCAACGAGGGGGTGGTAATTTTAAAATAATTTAAGATAGTCCAATTTTTTTTATAATTAAGAGAATTGCCTGATTCTAATGAAATTTTCTGCTCTTTATTCATTCAAACACGAGAAACAACAGTTTTTGCACAACAATTTTATAATAAATAGTTTTCTTTTATTAAAAACAGATAAGAATGAGTTTCTTGAGGGACCGGAAAAAAACTAGCAGAAAGTTTACACAAACAAAATAACAAAAACTAACGAAAGCCTACACAAACAAAATACATTAAATAGAGAAATGATTAAATCATCTCTTTGTTTGAAGTTATAATATAATTGTGGAGGTTGTGTTAATTGATTAAATTATATGGATCAATAATTGTTGAGTAAATAGGTTGCGTGATGAAATTAACAATTTCCTCTCTCATGGAAATTTCAGTATTAAACAAAAATAGAATAAGAACAAACATGAGAAACAAAAGTTTTTGCACAACAATCAATAAAATAAATAACTGGAGTAAAGAGGTAATTTAAAAATGTTCAAATGTCCTTTTATGTTTAGATTGAAATGTTATCAAAGTTCTGGTTTGATAGATTATAAGTTGTTGAACAGTCTGTACAATAATGAGAAAATGTGTTTGGGTATTATTGTAATTTAAGGAAAAATAAACAGATCAAGTTTGTACTTAAAGTACAGAAGTTCACGACTTACTTTAAGGTTTATGAAATTGTTGCTCTTTGATTTGTTTTCACTTGTCGTTTGAAGAGAGTATTCTGTAGTTGGAGTAAGTGGTTCTTAACAAGCTTTATGTTAATTGCAATAATTAATGTTGAGCTTGAAAGCGTATGACAAAGATTCGTGTATCAAGTTGAATGTGGAAAACTTGAGTTGATTGTTCGTGATAAAATATTGCTGTGTGAGTGAGTGTTCTTTCCAGGCTGAAATCATGTTAAGGAACTTTAACGTTAAAGCCTGGAACTGTGTGACGAGTTCAAAGGATTCCGATCGGCTCACTGTCGAGGATGAATGACATTTCATATTTATCGCTAACTTTGGTCACGTGGTAGGCTCACAAACGCTTGAAAGATTTTGGCGGAATTATCTTTTTGGTCAGGTCAAGAACTAGGTCGATATTATTCGAACATGACTTAAATATTAGGTGAATATTAGAAGTTGAGATTTTCTGAAAATATGTATTAAGCTCTGTGATCCACTTTTTTGCACAGATTTGTACAAAAATTGATATTGATAAAAAAGGTGGTAGCAGGATGCTAAATAATAATTATTATAATTTTTATAGGATACAAATCCTATATCGTTCAAACAAATGACTAAAAAACACAAAGTAGATTTGCACACCAGCAAAATCGGATCAAAACGATTAAAACAGATTTCGCAATAAGGTGTGAAATTAATTTTCTGACCAATGAAAGGGGGCGAATTGCTAAACCGAAAAAAAAGATAACGAGCCAGTGTGAAAAAAAAAAAGTCAACAATAAATACAGAATTTCAAGTGTATTTTGTGGGCAGGGTATCCCTTATTAAATTCTCCTTTAATCCGGGTACGCTGAACCCCACAAGTGGTGACCAATCGACGTGAAATGAACTCGCAAATTTCCAACTGAAAGAAAAGCTTCAACAAAATAAGCAACACATTTTTTTAATATATAACCATAATCATCAAGACACATTGAAAATTCATACACACACTACGGAACCTATGGAAGCCGCTATAACAATTAACTTACCAACTTACAACCCAACTAACGTACAAATTTGGTTTGCACAGTTAAATGCAATTTTCAACGCAAAAAAAATTACATCGCAAAGTTCAAAATATGCCTCCGTTGTCGAAAAACTTCCCGCAGATGTAGCATCCGAGGTAGTGGATCTACTTAATGACATGCCGGAAGAAAAACCTTATGATGCAATTATTAGACGTGTCGGTAAATCGGAGGAAATAAGGTTACACGACTTATTCAATAATGTGAACCAGGGATATATGAAACCTTCACAGCTTTTAAGAAAAATGCGATCCTTATTAGGAGACAACACCATGTCCGAAGTGGTGTTAAAGAAACTGTGGACGGATAAACTACAAACACATACAACACAGATACTCGCATCACTCCCCGATGATTTACAGCTGGAGAAAATAGCAGAAATAGCAGACAAAATACATGACAACAACCAAGACAAAATGTATACGCCACATCACATGCACCAACAGATACAGCAACATTACCAGACAAGTCATCTGAATTGTCGCAGCTGTATAAGCAAATGGCGAATCTCAGCTTACAAGTACAGAGTCTGATACAAGCACAGAAATCTCAGCGTTCTCGCCCAACATTCAGAAATAGATCCTACTCACCACACAGACGTCGAAGTAGATCGAACTCTTTCTCCAGAAATCAAATTACACACGATACCTCTTGGTATCATTATAAATTTGGAAGAAATGCAAGGAAGTGCACTAAACCATGCAATTTCAATTCGAAAACTTCTCACATTTCCGCACAACACCAGGGAAACGACTATGCCAGCAGCAAGTAAAGACGACATTAGCTGCTGGATTAAAACAAGAGAGTCGTCTATTTTACATCCGGGACAGAAGTAACGGATATTTATTTTTAGTCGACACCGCTCGCTCAGATCAGTGTTATCCCACCAAATACAAAACAAAAGCCTCCACATACACATTGCAGGCAGCAAATGAATCAAAGATAGAAACATACGGTGAGATATCACTAACGCTCGATTTGGGTCTAAGAAGATCTTTTCCATGGATTTTCACACAAGCAAATGTGAAAACACCTATCCTAGGTGTGGATTTCCTATCCCATTTCGATTTATCAGTGAACATGGCTACACACTCTCTCATTGACAGTAACACAAACCTAAGAACAAAGGGAATCACTTCAATCTACAAATCAACAGGAATTAGTTCAGCAATTCCAACGGCTAATGGCCTACATGAATTGATAAAAAAATTTCCTACACTAACCACGCCTTTAACACATACAGATGAAATCCGTCACACTGCTAAACATTATATCACCACAGCTGGACCACCTACACACGCATCACCACGCAGATTACATCCGGACAAATATAAAATAGCAAAAGACGAATTTCAACACATGTTGCAGTCAGGCATCATACGTCCTTCAAATAGCCCATATTCCTCTCCGCTACATATGGTTCCGAAACCAGAAGCTGGAGCATAGCAACCTTGTGGGGATTTTAGGAATCTCAATGCAAAAACTGTTCCTGATAGATATCCTATACCGCACTTACATGATTTCGCCATAGGTTTGCAAGGAACCACAGTTTTTACAAAATTGGATTTGGTTAAGGCGTACTACCAAATTCCAGTAGCAGAAGAAGACATAAGGAAAACTGCAATTACCACTCCTTTTGGACTCTATGAATTCACCAGGATGCCATTTGGGTTACGTAATGCCTCCCAAACCTTTCAAAGACTCATTGATGAAGTTTTGAGAAGATTGCCTTTTACCTTTGCATATATCGATGACGTGCTTATCGCCAGTCGTGATGGAAAAGAACACCTATACCATATTCAACAAGTCTTCGAGAGACTGGCACATTTTGGCTTAAAGATAAATGTCCACAAATGCGATTTTTCTGTTTCAAAGTTAAATTTCTTGGGCCATATGATCGACAAAAACGGAATCACACCTGTCCCAGAGAAAGTAGCAGCAATACAAAACTTTCAGCAGCCGACATCACTGCGTCAATTAAGACGATTTCTCGTTTTAATAAATTACTACCGTAGATTTATTCCAGGTTGTTCCAGAATTTTGACCCCACTCACAAACTTGCTGCAAAAACAGAAGAAGAAAAATGGAAAAATACTGATTGACGGAGAAGCGTTAGCTGCATTTCAAAATGCTAAAAAAGCGTTAGCAGATTTTACCAAGCTCTCTTACATCAGTGACGATGCTAACTCAACACTTACATTGACAACTGACGCCTCAGGAGATTCAATTGGAGCAGTTCTACATCAGAAGCTAAATGGTTCAGAAAAGCCAATCTCCTTTTTCTCGGTCAAATTAAACAAAGCACAGCAGAAGTACGGTACCTTCTCGAGAGAGTTACTAGCTATTTACTTAGCAATAAGGCATTTTCGACATCTGCTCGAGGGACGAAACTTTACTATTTTCACAGACCACAAACCCCTCACTTACACTTTACATGTGAACACAGATAAATACACACCCAGAGATACCCGACAACTGGACTGCATATCCCAATTTACATCGGATATCCGCTATATTAAAGGTTCAGACAATATCGTGGCAGATACACTCTCGCGCTCCACGATACAATCTATCGATTCTGAAACCCTTACTTTCGACCTCATTGCAGATGTACAAAAGGAAGATACCACATTATACAAAATAAAAGAGGACACTTCTTTACAATTGAAGGAACACACCGTCCCATTTGGAACAAAAACACTACTCTGTGATGTTGGGACTGGTTATTCAAGACCATATATTCCACCTTCATTGAGAAAAAAGATATTTCTGCACTTTCACAATCTCTCACATCCCGGACACTGAGCAACCGACAAGTTGATTAGCAGTCGTTTTGTCGGGCCAAACATGCATACTGACATAAAAAGCTGGATTCAAACTTGTTTAAAGTGCCAAAAAAGCAAAATAGACAGACTAAAACCAGCGTACTTGGATTTACCTACAAAGGAAAGTACGTCGGAACATTCTACAGCCGAGACAAATACCAGCGTAAGTGAAACATTTTCTACACCTCCAAACACACCTAAAAACATTACCACAAGATCGGGTAGGCACGTACACTGGCCTACTCATTTTAAAACATATTAGATATTGAAAAATATTTTCAATATTTATCAATCTGCAGGGGGGGGGGTTATAGGATACAAATCCTATATCGTTCAAACAAATGACTAAAAAACACAAAGTAGATTTGCACACCCGCAAAATCGGATCAAAACGTTTAAAAACAGATTTCGCAATAAGGTGTGAAATTAATGTTCTGACCAATGAAAGGAGGCGATTTGCTAAACCAAAAAAAGATAACGAGCCAGTGTGAAAAAAAGTCAACAATAAATACAGAATTTCAAGTCAGTCGCCAGTCAGCAGGGCGCAGAAATCATAGAGGACAGAAGACTGACAGTAAATTTCATCACTGACTCAACCCGACACTAAGAGCCGAAAGTGGAGTAGAAAAGAAAGGACAACAACAACAACAAATTTACAACTGACTCCCAAACAATTCATAAGTACATTTTCTTTTTATCTTTATTCCTCATTCACACTCTTTTTTTCAACTTAAATTGATAGCCCCTTTTTCATTTGCAACTATACAAAAACAAAAGAAACAGACATTACTCTGCTACTCTGTTGAGAGACAGCGAACACAGACATTTTTGTCACAATCACATTTTGCTTAAACGAACTAAAACATTAATCTTTTTTACCCTATTCACAAGATAATAAATATAGAATGTTCTATTTTCTACAAACGTTCCTTATCCTGTTGTTTCTTCTTGAAATTTGCGTTGTATTTTGTGGGCAGGGTATCCCGTATTAAATTCTCCTTTAATCCGGGTACGCTGAACCCCACATTTTAATAACAATTTCAATAAAATTATCTATTAATATTTTTATAATTAAATTTAATTAATAATAAACAATTATCTCGTAAATACATACTGCATTTTTATGAATAAATATTACCTCGTCATTACATTTACTATTTATGAATAATAAAGTTCTTTAATACTAAATAAGAACGTACAAAAATGATATTATCTTAAAGGAACTATCTGCTTAATATAATAAATTGTTTGTTATAAAAAATAAAAAATGATGTAAAAAATGGTAGTTTTTGAGGTAAAGAAAATATTGGTTTTCATTGTTATTAATTTTTTTCTCTTTAGGAGAAAAGTTTCCTTTAATAAAAATAAAATATCAGTTTCATTGTGTTTTTTTCCTTATTTAAGTTTTAGGTTTCTTTAATTATAATGAATTTTTATGAACAAACATTACTTCGTAGATAGCGTATTTATTTACTGTACATATCCTTTAATTCGAATCAAGAAAATTGATTAAAACAGATATTTATTTGAGAAAATCGATAGTCTGTTAAATAAAATAAAAATTAATGCAATAAAAGTAGAACTGACATTTTTCATTAGTCAATTTTTCAAAGATGAGTACAATAATCCAAATAATGTAAATAGTGTACCTCATTCTGACTTGGGTAAATCACAATCAAGGTACTTAAAGCAAAGAAAAGAGGAGATTAGTGATAGTGAAATTTTGTTCTTGGGAGATTTTGCCAAGAACTACAAATATGAGATCAAAATGAGATGAGATCAAGAGTTATCACTGAAATACTTCACAATGTACTTTACATCAAGTGGTACTCTACTTTAAACTTGAAAATGCAAGTGAAAAGTGAATGTTTCTGCATTATGTCGAGTGACAATTCACATGATCTGTATATATTTCTGAGATGAGGTATTATGTACATTATTTACATTATTCGGACTATTGTCCTCATCTTTGTCACCATATTTATCACAAGGTCTCGGCCGTTGTACACTCCAGCCTTCTTCAGGTGGTTGGAATGTCGAACTGAACCTTTTATTTCACTCACTAGACTGTTCCAGTTCTACTTGCCATGTTTAATGGGTGTCAATTATCAGTTATCTCCTGTTATTTTCCCTCTGAATCGGGTATTGAACTCACACTCTTTGGGTCCTGTCACGGGATCTAACCAACGCCTTTATCCACTGTGCCATGTGTCCTTGAGGACATCTGTGTATGAATTTCTGGGTATTATAACCCTCTCAGCAACCATTTTTACCAGTGTTCTTATTGCAATTTTTGCTGTTATCATTTCATGTTTTTACCAGAGCTCATATTTCAACTTTTGTTGTTATTGCTTTTCTCTGGCACTCCTTATTACTGGTTCCCATATTGTATTCATTTCTATGCTTGGTCGGTTCAGGAGATTTTTGTGGCCTAGCATATGTGTTGATTCCTTAAGTTTACAAATTTCCCAATGGTGTTCCTTGTCTATGATCTCAACCTGATCCCACAGAGGGCGGTGATCTCCCTTCTCTCTCCATATGTGGTGAGCCACGCCTGATTTTTCCACTTCCCCTCGTGTTACAGCTTTCTGGTGTTCTTGAAGCCTTACCTTAAGAGGGCAGCCTGTCTTCCCTTTATATTTCTTTCCCCAGTTGCACGGGATAGCGTATACACAGTCTTTAGTTATATTCTCCTCTATGGAGGGGTCTTACTCGGGAGAGATATCTGCAAAGTGTCGTCAAGCTTTTGAAGGCTGTCCTGATATTATATGGACCGCAGATCCTTTGTATTTTCTCTGATAACCCCTTCACATAAGGCAGGCAGACTGTTTTCTGAGTGTTGTTTTCCTCCTCTTGTACCCGCCTATCCCAGTTTTTGGGGGCTGCTGCCATATACCCAGGGTAGTTGTTACGTTGTAGGGTACTACTTATACTGACAAATTCTTTATCTAATGTCTCTGGATCGCCACTTATGACTTTTTCTCGGTGTTGTAAGCAGCTGACGATCCCCTTCTTTACGCTGTAAGGATGGTGGGAATTGAAATTGAGGTACTGTCCGGTGAATGTCGGTTTACAGTATACGGATGTCTTGAACCCATGCTCTGTTCGAGATATTAGAACATCCAGAAATGGGAGTGTGTTGTTACTCTCTTTCTCCATTGTGAACTGTATCGAAGGTCTTATTGAGTTCACGTGGTCCAGTAGAACCTGAACATCTTCCTGATGTGGCTAGAGTATGAAGGTGTCATCTACGTACCTTAACCATATAGTTGGCTTTAGAGATATAGTTTCTAATGCCATTTCCTCAAAGTATTCCATGTATATATTCGCTATTGCTAGTGATAATGGCGAGCCCATTGCTAAGCCCTCATCCTGTCGATATATGTGAGATCCCATTCCGAAGTGTGTTGTTTGTGTACAGAAAGTTCAACATCTCCATCAGATTATCTATTGGAATACTGGTCTGTTCTTCTAGGGATGAGTCAGTGGCCAATCTGTCTCTGACCACTGAGAGTGCCTCCTCCGTGGGTACCTTGGTGAACAAACTCACCACGTCCAAGCTCACCATCTGGTTGGATAGGATGGGAGCATCTTTGATTATCTCCACGAAGTGTGCGGAGTTTCGGACATATGAAGGAGACTTTTCCGATCAATGGGTCAATTATATCTACAAGGAAGCAACTCAGAGGGTGGCACACAGAGCCTTGGCAACTAACAATCGGCCTGAGCGGAATACCGTCTTTGTGAATCTTAGGGAGACCGTATATGTAATGTAGCTTGGTGTAACGCTGCGATAACCATTCCAACCACCTGAAGAAGGCCGGAGTGTACAACGGCCGAAACGTTGTGATAAATATGGCGACAAAGATGAGGACAATAGTCCGAATAATGTAAATAATGTAATTCACGTGATGTAGCATTTGTTTATATGGTACAGAAAAAATTGTTAAGGTAATCAAATCTACCTTGCCAAATATAAAAACTATTGAGTATTTTACTGATGGTTGTGCAGCGGAATGCAAGAATTATAAAAACTTTGCCATTTTGTGCAACCATCAGAAAGATTTTGGGCTCAATGCAAAATGGAATTTCTTTGCAACAAATCATGGTAAACAACTGTGTGATGGCATAGGTTCGGACATTGAAAAGGACAGTGTCAAAAGAAAGTCTCTGAAGACCAACTACCAAACAAATCCTTTCTACAGAATCTATGTTTGAATATTGTAAATCTGCAATTGAAGGTATCAAATTCATTCTGGTTGAAAAGGAAGAAGTTGAGGAAGGGAGGAGGAGTCTCATCCATGAGATTTTTTAATGCATCCACAGTCCCAGGAACAAGAAGTTTTCATCAATTTATTCCAATCACCAGAGATAAAATAGCTATGAAACAATGTAGCGAAGATGAAAACTATGACCTAATATATGACTTTTCTATTTGGGCTGAAGAAAAACCAGTAAATTTTTTTTGTTTCAGGTTATGTTTGTTGCAAGTGTGGCAATAAAATTTGGATTGGCATGGTGCTGGAAATTGATATGGAGAATAAGGACTTGCTGATTAAGTTCATGCAGCCAACTCTTCATTCACATTCATTTTACTGGAAAGAAGATTTTCAGGATATATGTTTTGTACCATTAATGAATATTCTGTGCACTGTTGATGTTCCTAAAACAGCAAATGGTAGAGTTTATCATTTGTCCAAGATGTATAAATTATCTTTGCAAAAAAATTATATCCAAAACAATTTACTGTATATGCACAACAAAATTTAGTGCATAGTGTAGTTTAAAATGTAATCTTTTGAAGACTCTTTTATATTCATTTTTATTATGATTTTCTTCTGAATGAAACAAAATTCAAATATTTGTTTCATGAAAATAATTTTGAAAAATTATTTAAAAAATAAAAATAAAAATGTAAAAAGTAATGAAAACATTTCCTTCAACTATAGAAATATGTTTAGTGCCAAATATTATGTTTTAAAGATTCACATTTATCTTATAACTTTTTTGAGAATGAAAAAAATCAAATGTTTTTTGTTTCATGAAAATAATTTACCAAAATAAAATTAAAAGAAACACAAACAGAAAGAATTTCTTTTAACTTCATTTATTAAGTGCCATCTACAAATTTTCTATGCACTATTAATTATCATACATGAGGCAATGTTTACCACTTTTTAAAGACAGTCTATCTGTACAAAAAGTAATATCTGCAAAGTATATTTAAATTATTTTTTTAAATTAATAAAAACAATCTTATTGGATACTTTAAGAAGTTACTTAGCACAATATCAGCATTTTAGAGGTCATGGAGCATTGTAACAGAGAGAGGTTGACGCACATGAATGCACACACGCAAATATAACGTCTATTGATTGAAGATGGAAAACACGATCTTCCGTGAATGTTACAAACTGCGTCAGCGCTATTAATAGGAAAGAATCTAGAACAATGATATATGAAACCTGAGACGGCTGATGGATAGAGAATAAATTTCAAATCGGGTTGGCGAGGACTTGTTTATGAACAAATGCAAAAGGGCAGAAGGCGATGTTTAATTTGGGTCATTAAAAAAGAAAAATAGACGAAAATAATATTTTTGATAAAAACATATTGCAGTAAATTGGACCGGGGAGGTAAGATCAGTGTATCTTTACCGCTAGCGAAATCTGATCTAAATATAAGTTGTATCCGCTGAATTTGGTCATCGAAAAGACAATTGAAATGAACATTGAAATAATTAATTTTATCCACTAAGAGATTTGAAATAGATCTAAATTTAAACTTTGCTTATGGCGACACTCGTGTTAAGCGCGTGAACAACCTGGCTTATAACCTTCGGTTTGCTATATAAACGCGAGTTTTGCTGAGTTGGAGAGACTTGAGCGTTAGACGAGAGTGACGTTGAGAGAGAGAGAGAGAGAGAGAGAGAGAGAGAGAGAGAGAGAGACTGTCGTTGCAGTGAGTCGGTCCAGTGGCGAGTCAGAGATAAGGACTTCAAGAAATATCATCGTCGTTGTAGCAGTCGCATTGAAAAGTCGCTGAAACTTAACGTTTGTCACTTACGACAACCAACTAAAAAGCTACACTTCCACGTAGGGCTGGAATTACGAGTCACATATTCTCCCAAGTTCATTTGGTACGAGTTAATCACACACACCTCTCTGTTGGTATAATTGGTAGAGGAGTGGTCCTCTGTTCTTATGTTAATTGCTTTTCCATCCTTTCTGTAAACTCTTTCTACTGTTGTTGTTTTCTTATATAAAAGACATCAATATTTTACCCATTGTTGTTCGGCTTCTGCAGATATTATTTCCTTGTTTTCCACATACTACTTTTCCTGCCGCCCACCCTCACAGACGTGCCTACATCCCCAATCGACCGTGAACGTATGAACAACACCCCGCTTACTGGTTCTAAAAAAACTAACACAACGTGGACAGCAGGCGAAACTTGGCCAGTGACCGGTCGAACAATCTACGGGTACTCATGGAGCGTGCGGCCAGCTACCCCTGAGTTCGGTTCAGACCGAGTGGGCGCCTCAACCCAAAGAGGAAGACGCCGGAGGTTGAGGGGCTGAAGAGACGAATGGTAGACATTAGATGATTGTGTTTAATTATAATCTTTCTCGAAAATCCTGCACATACATAGGAAAAAACTCTAGACATGGCATATCTTCTAAAGTAGACTTAAAACCCTCACAAAATTTTTGGGTGAACTTGAGCAGGTATTGTAGATGTTAGGCAAAAAATATTATGAAAAGTGAAGATTTTCGATAGATTGACCGTAAGCTACATAGGTGAAAAGTTGTTGATTTTGGTGTCATGTGTTTGGGTGAGTAAAATAAAATTTTCCATCGAGTGTAGGCTTAAAATAGTTAAATATTTGGGTTCTACACTTCTTATTTGGCCTACATACCAAATTTCAGAAATATTGAAGGTATGGAAGTATTTTTCTTTAATTTTTTAAAAAACCACTGAGATTCGGCGACACTGGGTGGCCTTAATTTAGAGGCAAAATAGAAAAATTATACCCCCACCTTAAAATTGGAACGGTAAAGTCTTGCACAAAATAATTTGGCACACTTTCCTAACTCATGAAGGGGAACATTTGTACCAAATTTCAAGTAATTCAGTGTTGGTGGGTACAAATTTCAACTTTTTGCTGGTGTTTTGACATGTCCCAGTTTTCATTCTCGTAAAGTCAACTTCTTTCAGACTAAAAACTGAAAAGCCAAAGAAAATTTGACTTCAACATAAATGCAAGTGTTTTTTTTTCTTAACTCCATTTTAAAGAAATTTAGAACGTGTTTTAAGAAACAAATGAAAAATCAATTGCTGTTTTATTAACTTTAAAATTTTAAAATTTAACTTAAAAATTAAAATTTAAAATTTAACTTTAAATTTAAAAATAAAAATTTAAAATTAACTTTAATTAAATTTAATTTTAATTAAATTTAACTTTAAATTTAAAATTTAAATTTAAAATTTAAAATTTAAATTTAAAATTTAAATTTAAAATTTAAAACTTTAACTTTAAAAAATTTAAAAATTTAACTTTATAAAATTAACTTTAATTAAATTTAATTTTAATTAAATTTAACTTTAAATTTAAATTTAAATTTAAAGTTTAACTTTAAAATTTAAAAAATTAACTTTAAAAATTAAATTAAAATTTAACTCTAAAATTTAAAACGTGTTTTAAGAAACAAATGAAAAATCAATTGATGTTTTATTAACTTTTTTTTAATATTCGAAATTATATTTTAAGGTAATGTGAATTTTTAAATTGTTTTCTTTGTAGAAGTATATCTTTCTTTCATTTCTACTATAGTAGGCACCTCCACAATTTCGCTAAAAAGCATAGCATTATAAAACTCAATAAAAACAAAGTTTTCTCCTCATTATTAAGAGGAAAGAACAAAGTATTTTTTATTATTTTTTAATCCCATCTGACACGTTCGAAATATTAATTAAAAATCTTGTTTTTTTAATGTCAGCGATTGACGTAGTAATTTTTTTCTGTGTAGAATAGCAATGACAAATTAAAAACAAACAACAATTAATGTGCAAACTTTGTAAAGAGTAAGGTAATTTACAAAATAAAATTCCAATGCAAGAAAATACTAGAAAGAAAATTCTAACAAGAACAAATTTAGGGTTAGGGTTTTCTTTTTTGTTCTTTATATATATATATATATATATATATATATATATATATAAAAAGAACAAAAAGAAGACCCTACTATATAGATATATATATATAAAGAACAAAAAGAAAACCCTAACCCTATATATATATATATATATATATATATATATATATATAAAACGAAAAGAAAACCCTAACCCTAAATCTTGTCATTGCTTTTTACGATAGTGCGCAGTAATTTCGACGAGTAAGAGCAATGAAAGCCAAAAAGTTATGATTGTGATTCAGAGTGGATCTAATTACACAAAGCCGGTAATGGTGGGCGAATGACCGCGATTTAATCCTTTTTTTCTGATAACTCCAAAATGATGACTATAACTCCAAATCGTTTTTTTTCGATAATTCCACAACGGTAGGTTTTATCAAAATTGTAATTGTTAATTCGAGTTCAGTATGTACATTTGTACGGAAATATGACGATTTCGAAAGATAGATATTTAGCTTGGGGATTGAAAAGCAAATTTACCGGAAATTCTTGCAAACATTTAATAATTGTTTAAAATTTAAATAAATAAAAAATGAAATAAAAATGAATTTCAACAAATTAAATTTCCCTTCCAGAAATTCTTTTATTAACTAAAAGTAGGATTTCTTGGAGAATATAAATCATTTTTTAAAACCAGGACTACCAGTTAGCAAAAATCTGCTCCGAATCGTAAACTAAAAATGCAATAAAACTATCTAATTATTTAATCAGGAAAGCTTTTAATTGCTTTTATAATTAAGATATGTTAAGGAAACTATCCTCCTAAGAAAAAAAATTTCGTGAATAATGAATATTATTTTAGGACACTAATATTTAGAACACTAATTTGATAATTTCAGGAACCCTATTTATTTTTCCTCATATAGAACTTACGGTAAGTCCTTTATTTATGAAAAAAAAAAAAAAACTCCCGTGCCAAACATGTGTCACACACACACATTCACATACAATTCACCACATGACGCCTTACGAAATTTTGCATTTGAATATTATAGAATCACATTGCTTGTTATTATTTTTTTCAAAAAAGGGACTTCATAAACTTTCTTTTGCCACTTTGAAATAAATAAATAAAATTTGTCCACTTTGTATAATGTAATAATGCATCTTATTTAAACATTCCCGCAAACTGATTGTGATAAACCTTTGTGTTGTGAACAATGGATCTGCCCAAAAGAAAACAAAGTATACCGTTGCGATTTGGAGGTGGCGGTAGGGGGCGTCAGTTACAATCCTCGTTACCAGACCTCTGCATGCCACTGCCTATCGGGGCTATACAGTCAGTATATTCACACTGGGGAATGGACAAGTTTTTTGAAAATCTCCGAACTTTGGTACCCAAGATTAGGACAGACCCAGAGATATTAAGTTATCATAATTTCTTCTTCGGATAGATTGACCATAAATCTACCAGCTTCCGTTATGGGTGAAACCAAATAAGAGTATGACATGACTTAATCGAATCGGGTCACTCCGACCGCCAGTCTCGTCCAAGTAAGGGCCAAAATGGTGAGTTGGAATCAGAAGTAGTTAAACTTGACTCTTGAATCCCTCAACCATCCCCAGACAATATGGGTCGCCACCCACGGCAAACAGTGTACTCATTGGGTGGGGCTTTAACTATCTTCAGAAGTATAGTCCGTGTATTCTGAAGCCCCAGTCGACTTGGCGGATGTGAACGTTAGTTGTTGAGAATTATTCCCCAAAACTTGTCTACCATTGAAATTTCTCTCCCTTCGAGTTGCAATCTTAGATCATTATGCAGTTTGTTTGTCTATTGGTTTTCACATATGTTAGGCCACAAAAAATCTCTTGAGTCACCAAAGCATTGAAATCAATACAATATATAAGGTGTGCTAGAGGAAAATAATGAATAACAACAAAAATTGCAATATAATCTCTGGTAAAAAATATTAATAATATTGAAAGAAAAATCGCAATATGAATCCTTTTCATCAAAGAGGTGTTGTTAATTAAAAAAAAACTGCCAGTTTTAATTAAAGGCACCCGATTTTGCACATATCTACGCCAACGATTACATTATCGCACCCGGCCAGAAGTTACTGCCGGCTACTCAAACGTCTAAAAGCGGAAAACAGAACGAATGCCGTTAACTTCCGGTGACTCAGCGTTTTTCAGAAAACGATTCACAAAAACTCAAAACAAATGAAACATTAACATACACGAGCCTTCCTAACTAAAAATAATTACCAGAAACTACTTCATATACACATGTGGTGTCCGAATGAAACCCATGTGTACAGTCAAAAGGCAGAAGGTAATTTTCAATCATCACCCCAAAGATATTGCAAAACCGGCTACGATACTGATCTCAGCCTACATGAACACAGCCGATTTCTTCCACCAGATTTCTTGGCGGATTCGGATCGCTTCTCGGCCTTTTAGCTGAGATTCGATCACGGTAACCGATCGCGGTCTAGCTTGGACCGGCTCAGGCCTGGACCAGCTAGGACAAGCCAAGACCAGCTTTGGCTAAGCTCAGACCAGCTCTGACCACCTTGGAGATGCTATGACCAATTTTGACCAGTGGCCCGAGTGGAAACACTCGGGTTTCTCACATTAAACCGACCTTGTGTCACATACTGACTCAGTGGGGGTCAAGTAAACATCTCTTGGCGGATTTGGCCTCGGAGTAGAGCGACGAGCTCCCCCCACCTTCGCTGACCACATGAAGCAGCCAAACCTAGCAGCAGCGGGCCGACCCAACTTCAGCAGCAACGGGCCGACCCAACTTCGGCAGCAGCAGCGGGCTACATGATATGCACTAGTCCTTTTCAGGACTATACCCGGCTACATGACTTGCGATAGTCCTTTTTAGGAATAATCTAGCCACGTTATTATGAATGTCCTTTTATTAGAACTACCAAGCTGCCATCTTGCACGACTGTCATACCTAGGACGAACAGACTACACCAGCGCCGTCCGCATCGATCCTCTCTCTTCTTAAGCGCCGACGCACTCTTTACAAAAGGGCAGACATCCGGGGATCGACTGGACCTCGAACACCGCTGTTCCATCTGCCTACCTCCGAGCTGTCGCCTTGAACCTGACAACGCTCCTTCAACCCTCTAACTTCACGACCGAACTCCAGCAAACAATTTCCTGTACATACTTTTGCCAGATTATTAAATAAAATTTGGCTTAAACTTTTACATCCTTGCCTTTGTTGTCCTTGCTTCGATCTACATTATTTTTCTGCTTGCGGGGTTAACAGCACCTGCTTAACGCCGCAACAAGTGGTGACCCCGATATTTACGATCGATCGAGATGGCAACAGACGAGTGCGAACAGAACACTCCCATAAATGTAGCAATGCCACTTACGAACCTCCCTACGTATAATGAACAAAACACCAAAAACTGGTTTCTGCAGTTGGAAGCCATTTTCTCAGTACGGAGAATAACGTCACAACAATCGAAATTCGCCAACGTGGTACAAGTTTTGCCACCTTCAGTGGTCGACGAAGTAGCCGACATTCTAGAACACGTACCCGAGCAGGAGCCATATACTCGGCTTAAAGATGCGATATTAAAACGAACCAACCGTTCGGACGAGGATCTGCTCCGGGAACTTTTCACCCACGTCACCAGGGGTGACAGAACACAGCTCCTACGCTTCATGAGGAGCCGACTAGGAAAACATTCGATGGCCGAATCTTGCGCGAATTGTGGATGGACAAGCTACCCACCACAATAACGCAGATATTGGCGCCAATCGCTGACAATACACCACTAGACCAGTTAGCAAACTCCGCCGACCGTATCGCAACAAAACTGGACCAAGGAATGTGTGCCGTGCAGCGCCCAGACGACACACCAGCCAAAGACACAGATCTGGAAAAGGCAGTAGCTGACCTGCAACATCAGCTGCAGGATATACGAATGCTCCTTTCCCGCAAATCAAGAGGCCCGAGGCCGGCGGTTGGCGACAGAGAGTACAGAGTACCAGCAGGGATCGACGAGTCGACCCGGAATTATGATGGTACCACCACAGATTCGGCACCAGGGCAAGACATTGCTCGGCAACCTGCAAATACAGCTCCAAAACTAAATCGGAAAACTAAACTGCCGGCGGGTAGTAGCATCAGAACCCCCCGGTAAAAACATACGAAGCCGCCTTTTCTACGTATGGGACCGACGAAACCACATAAAGTTTTTAGTGGACACAGGAGCAGTAATCAGCGTGATACCCCCCAAAGAACAGCAAGACCGAAAGGCGGCTCTGTATAAGCTCCAGGTAGCAAACAGAGAAGATACAGCACCTTCTCACGAGAACTCCTGGCGATCTACCGTCATTTCCGATATCTTCTGGAGGGCAGACATTTCACAATCTTCACGGATCACAAACCACTGACCAACGCGATGAATGTCAGCGCAGACAAATATACATCCCGTGAAACACGTTACCTCGACTACATCTCACAGTTTATGACGGACATCAGACACGTCCAAGGAAAGAACAACACCGTCGCAGACACATTGTCCAGAACAGACGTCAATAACATGGATAACGACGTTTGGAGCTAGGAGCTGATAGCCGACAAACAAAAAGACGATACGACGATACCTGACATCATTAAGGAGACTTCTTTGAAAATGCAGGAATTCCCGTGTCCGTTCAGCGATAAAACTCTTTTCTGCGACACCGCACTGGACCGTACATTCCTCCATCTCTTAGAAAAAAAAGTATTTCTCCATCTCCACAATCTATCCCATCCGAGCAATCGAGCAACCGTCAAGCTTATCGCCGATCGATTCGTGTGGCCCAACATGAATTCAGACATCAGGAATTGGGTCTCAACCTGCATACAATGTCAAAAATGCAAAATTCAGCGGCATACAAAATCACCAGTTGGAACATTCGCCACACCCGACGCACGTTTCAGTCACATCCTCGTCGGGTCTCTACCAATGTGCCAGGGGTACCAATATCTTCTAACAATCATAGACCGTTTTTCAAGATGGCCAGTCGCTGTGCCGATTAAGGACATTTCCGCTACCACAGTTTCTAAAGTCATTCTCACCAACTGGATTACGAACTTTGGCGTACCCCAAGTTCTCACTACAGATCGGGGACCACAATTTCAGTCCTCGCTTTTCCAAGAATTCTCTCAGCTTTTGGGTGTCAGGCACATTAAAACGACGGCTTACCACCCTTGCGCAAACGGCCTCGTGGAAAGATTTCACCGATCCTTAAAGGCGTCCTTGTCAACCAAACTCGACATACACAACTGGGTCGACAACCTCCCCATGACCATGCTCTCTTTGCGGAATACCCTCAAAACTGATTTAAGGTGTTCGATAGCGGAGCTCGTGTTTGGCATGCCTCTCTCCTTACCAGGACAATATTTCCACCTTCCGCAGTACTCTTTCCACCTTCCGCAGTACAACCTCACCAAGTTCTTTCGTGCAAGATCTGCGCCACAAAATGGCCAAACTTACATACACTCCCCCACGACAACAAACCACAAGCTCCTACTTACCACAGAAATTGGATACCTGCGATTTTGTTTTTGTTAGAACCTCTCACACCTAGCTACCAAGGTCCCTTTAAAGTTCTGAAGCGTTCTAATAAATTTGTCACGATCATGCGCGGCAAAGACAAAGATACAGTCTCCACCGACCGACTTAAACCAGATTGGTTAGAGGAAACTTCTCCCGACCCAGACTTCTTAAACGCTGTCGCGCTCTTTACAAAAGGGCAGACATCCGGGGATCGCTGTTCCATCTGCCTACCTCCGAGCTGTCGCCTTGAACCTGACAACGCCCCTTCAACTGACACTCTCTAACTTCACGACCGAACTCCAGCAAACAATTTCCTGTACATACTTTTGCCAGATTATTAAATAAAATTTGGCTTAAACTTTTACATCCTCGCCTTTGTTGTCCTTGCTTCGATCGTATTACCCTATATTATTTTTCTGCTTGCGGGTTTAACAGCACCTGCTTAACGCCGCAACAACATTGCGTATTTATAAGCTTGTTTTCTATGTTTATTTCTGGTTCCATTGTTTATGAAATTTTAATTTAAAATAAACTGAGCGTGAAAAAAATTGATAAAAAATAAAAATTTCTGAAACCTTAAACATCGTTTAAGTAATTTAAAACCACTAAAATTATTGAAAACATTTCGTTTTCAATCGAAAACAATTGGTTTAAATAAGTTTCGACAGCTTACACAAAGTTATATGAAATGAAAATCAGGTTTTAAAAACTTATAAAAAATAGAAAATGTACTTGCTGGTGACGTCATTTTATGCCAACCACGCTACTTAAATAACGTTAAAAGAAATTTGGTGTTTGAAAACAGGAAAATCCCGAAAATTATGGAAAATCGATTGGTCTACGACACAAAACAATTGAATTTTAACATGTTTCAATATCTTAGGCAAAGTTATATTTAAAAGAAGTATTTTCACAATATTATGAAAACATGGAAAATTGCTGGTGATACAATTTTCCGACAGCCACCGATAATTTTTCATATCTTTATTTTCATATCGTTATTTACTTTGATATTTGAAAACATTCTAAAACCCATAAAATTGTTGAAAATCTATTTGTTTGTCGAAAACAATAGATTTTAACAATTCTCGACAACTTACACAAATTATATTAAAGAAATTTGGATTTTACAAATATATGAAAACATAGAAAACATTACAGGAGAGGCCATGTTCCGCTACTCACCGTTACTTTATCATGATTTAAACAATGTTTTTTAAAACTTAATTTGGTGTATTCATTTTAACAAGTTTCGACAGCATACACAAACTGATATTTTAAAAAGAATGTTTTTTACGAATTTATGAAAACAAGGAGAATGTAATTGAAATAGATGCAATTTACGCTAATTTCAGTTACTTAAACAACCTGTAAAAAGTAATTTGTTGCTAGACAACATTTGAAAATCCCTAAAAGTATTGAAAGTCGATTTGTTTTCGATCATAATCAATTTTGTGACAGGTTACAGAAATTTATATTTAAAAAAATGATTTTTAGAAACTTATGGAAAATGTACTTGAAGGAGAGGCCATTTACGCATACCACCACAGTTTTTTCATAATTTAATTTAAATTTTGTGTTTGAAAACAATCGAAAACCCATGAAATTATTTAAAATCAATTTGTTTTCGATCGAGAACAATTGATTATAACAAGTTTTCATCAGATTTATGTTATATAACTTAAAATTGATGAAAACTTTTTATAATCAATTTTTATAAAAATAATCAACTATGGAAAATATATTACTGAAGACGCCATTTTACGCCAACATCGCTACATTTTTACAACTTAGTCAGTTCTGTCAGTTATGCGCCATGCTTAATACTAGCTTAGGTGATCATGTATCTTTCGGTACATGACTGACGAGGTAGATTTTTTTTTTTATCTCGCAGTAGTTTGCCAATTTTTTCTTTCAGTTGCCATCTAAGGCTATAGAACCCAGTCTGTCCTGCTATTTACCTATAGCTGGGGGTCGGGGATAAGAGGATTTTTAGCATCCCACTACCACCTTTTTTATCAACATCAATTTTGTACAAAAAGTGGATCACAGAGCTTATTCAGCTTAGTAAATATTTTCAGAAAATCCCAACTTCTAATTGGTCACTTAATATTTAATAACATCGACCTAGTTCTTGACCTGACCAAAAAATAATTCTGCCAAAATCTATCAAGCTTCTGTGAGCCTATCACGTGACCAAAGTTAGCAATAAAATATGAAACGTCTTTCATCTTCGACAGTGTGCCGATCGAAATCCTTTGAACTCGTCACACAGTTCCAGGCTTTACGTTAAAGCTGTTTAATATGATTCCACTCATTCACACAGTAATATTTTATGACGAACAATCAACTCAAGTTTTCCACATTCAACTTAATACACGAATCTTTTTCATACGCTTTCAAGCTCAACGTTAAATATTGCAATTAACATAAACACATCTTGTTAATAACCATTTACCCCAAATAGAATATTCTCTTCGAACAAGTGAAAACAAATCAAAGAGCGACAATTCCTTAATCCTTAAAGTAAGTCGTAAACAATATTTCTCTATTTCAAATACAAACTTGAACTGTTTACTTTTTTTCTTAAGTTACTATAATACCAAAACACAATTTCTAATTATTGTACAGACCATTCAACAAATACCAAACTATCTAACCAGAATCTTGATAACTTTTCATCTAAACATAAAAGATAAAAAAAAAAACTTTTTAAAACTACCTTTTTACTCCAGTTGTTTGTACCTCTTTGTTATATAAATATTTTATTCATTGTTGTGCAAAAACTGTTGTTTCTCATGTTGTCCTTATTCTATGTTTGTTGAATACTGAAATTTAATGTGAGAGGAAATTGTTGCGGATGTGTGTTGGAGATGAATAGAAGGTTTGAATAATCAGAAGGATTAAAATTGTGTGTGTTCAATAATCTTCCATTCACAACAATTAATACAAGACAGAGAAATAAAGATTCATAGGCATCTTGTTTCAAAACATAACAATTGAATTTATTAGTGTTTGGTATACATGCATGAATACTGAGTGAAAACTAAAAGGCTAGACAGAGTTGTGTCTCTTTGATTAGGTAAATAGTTGTACCTGAGTTCATATTATGAGAAAGTAATATTAAACTGTAATAGAATGTAATGAGTTCGTATTGAGTGTTTGAAATTATATGAACAAGTTAGATAGAGTTCAGAAATAATACTTGCATGAATTAAGTATTGTTCATTTAACGTCTGACTGCATCAGTCGAGACGGAGTTCCTTTAGGGTCACATTTTGACGGCGTGTTGAGATATACGAGTGACGTAGATAAGTTTGGCTCGAGTCAGGAAGAGCAGGAACAAAGGATGTTTATTGCTGTAAATGTACAACAAATGTGGTACAAGGCCAAAAAGGGGGTTGGGGAAAAGGACGGTCATCATTTGTCTTAATATAAAATTTAGCTAGCCACAACCACTGACCCTATCATACAAAACAATATTCCTATCACCAAAACAACACATTTATCTATACCTTTCTTACTACATCCACCAAAATGCCTCTTTGACAATGAAAATCCTAAATAATCCCCTTATGTACAAATATTGTCTGTGGGGGGAGGGGCATAAAAACAACAATTTTAAAAAGATCCCCAATGATTAATTTACAAGAAACTAAACAAAAAAGGTGTTAGTAATAAAAAAAACCACAATGTGGCAGAAATATCAGTTAATCGGACGAAATCGATGCGGGACTATGAAAATGGATGGGAAATGTTTACGGACGTCTTCCTTCCAGAAGGCGGCATCCTCATCCGATCCTCGACACGTTCGGTCTAGAAAGTTGATGCGAAGCATATATTGACGAATCTCAATGCTAGGCATATCCAGACTGCCCTCAGAAGAATGAAGGTAACAGATCTCGCGAGATACCATAGCGGCCTTGTCTCTCCACAAGAAAGAGAACAAGAGCCTTACTAATAATATTAGTCTGGTATACGGGAGTGGAAGTAGAGAGAGTCGGTAAAGGAGAATCGGGTAGATGTGTGAAACACATACTTACGCCCTCTCCTTCAAGGAAAGCCTCCTCCGAGACCACAGGTTAACCGCGATCTCGGCCTTCCCTTGTACCTCCGACCAATTCATTTCCAACTGGAGATCAGGACCGAACTAGACGCCGAGTATCTTGATCGGCCCATCCGTCCAGATGAAAAGGTCCCGGAAGAGAAACTCCCTTCCGCGCACCCAACCGCAAGCCAACAGACTTATCGCGGTTGATCTTGGCCCCTGTCACCATCTCATAGCCATTGATCTCTTTGCTGACTTCGTCAATCTCGTCTCTGCACGACACAAGAACCGAAAAGTCATCAGCTTAGGCAGAATACCTGGCTGAGGTGGTAGCCCCAGGCAGGGAAATTCCGCGCAGAACCGGATTCGCCTTTAACTTGCGAAGGAATGGTTCCAACGCAAGAACGTAAAGCAAAGGCGAATGCGGACAACCTTGACGAATGGAGCGAGACAATACGAAAGGCTTCGATGTTACCCCATTCACCTCCACTAGCGTACCGGGGGTCGCATACAAAAGTCGGATCCAGGAGCGAAAGTCGGCTCCGAAACCGGCCGACGAAAGGACAGCCTCCAGAAAACGATGGTCAACCCTATCGAAGGCCTTGGACTGATCTAAATTGATCAGCGCGGCTTCACTGTCGACTTGTTCTAAGATCAAGCGTACCATATGAAGGTTGCCCTGAATAGTCCTGCCCTTCACTGCAAAAGTCTGTTCGGAGCCAATCAGACTAGATAGGACAAACTGCAAACGGTTGGCTAAGATCTTCGCCAAAATCTTTAACTCAGTGTTTAACATGATTAAAGGGCGAAAATTACCTAACCCATCCCCACCGTTCTTGTCCTTACGCAGCAACTTGATCATACCCCTGGTGAAGCGTTGAGATATAGACCCCTGCTTCATCCAGTGGTTGAAAATCAGTTCCAGCAAAGGAACAAAAACGGGCGACTGCCTCAAGTAAACTCCGTAGGGAAGACGATCTAATCCCGGAGATTTATCCAGGCCCACCTGCTTCAGCCCTTCCCAGATTCCGACTCTGTGATGGGACCCTCGCAGCTAGCCGCTTCAGCTGCATCGAGGCAGGGAAAGCCGGCTAAATAGGCGTCGAACTGAGCACAGCTCAGACCAAGCTCCCTGGTGAAAAGATCCTGAAAGTAATCCCGAAAGGCCTCGCATATGCCCTCGTTTGTAATCACGGTCCGCTTATCCGGCAATGTGACGCACGCGATATGTCGCCTAGACGCGTTCCGATTTTCCTCTGCACGCAATTCAGCGGCCATATTCGTCGCCTCATAAGACATTCTTTTTAACATAGCCCTAACTACCAGAGCTTGATCCTTCTTGATGAGCAAGGAGGACAAATCTGCCTTAGCTAAGGCTATTTCCCCACTAACACGGGATTTCACAGCCCGATCAACTTGATGTTCTAAAGCCATTTGCGCCACTAATCTATCTAGATTGAGTCGACGACTAAAATCGGCAGCAAACGTTCTAATTTTGGATTTAAATTTATCCCACCAGGCGTTTCCCACTACCACCCCGTCAATTCCTTCTGTATCATTAGTAGCAACTGGTCCCGGAAATCCTGCTCACCAAATAATGAACAGTTAAATTTCCAGTAACCAGCCAACCTAACCTTAGGCTTATCTAAGTTTACGCGGACCCGGACAAGCCTATGATCCGAATAAACTATATAATGGAAGCTTGGACACCCCTAAGAGCCCGATGTAGCATCGACGTCCCATTCCGGTACCACTATTTGTCGAAGACAAGATCAAACTCATCGACAAAAGCCCTGAAATGATTTCACGTCCCGGTTGTTAGTACCCGGATTTTGCCCTATGCGATCTATATCGGGGTCAAGAACGACATTCCAATTCCCGGCTAAAACTACCCGACGAGATGTCGTCAAGAACGGCCCGATCTGCCGAAATAAAGCAGGCTGCACAGAATGGCTATTGGGCGCATAAACCCCAATGAGACGTAGAGCCTTATCCTTTATAGTAACATCCAGCACGCAAAGCCTCCCCGCCGGATCTGCGAAGACAAGAGTACATGCAGCCTTCAAAGACTTGCTCACTAGCCAAGAGACACCTCTCGAACGACCATCAAAACATGCCGAATAGACAGTATGTCCTCACGAAAGGAAACCGGGCCTCTTGCACACAACAAACATTCACCCCGAGGCGCTGAAGGTCACGAGAGAGCCTCGCCCTGCGAGACTCGGACCCGAGGCCTCGGACATTTACATTTGCTAACCAGAGAGCCATAGTGAAGACCAATTAGGGTTGCTTTCCTGAATTGAACATAGCCGGGGTAAGGATACTGACAGCCTCCCCCATAGACTCATGGCCCATCCCAGTTTTGATGGTACCATCATGGGAGATTGCGCTGATATCCCAACCCTCCCAGGTCAAAATTTTTCAGTGCTTTATAAAGGGAGGGGTGAACAAAAACCGGGACCCTCCCCGCACAAAATTGTTTCAAATTATTTAATTTATCGTTTAGTCCGATAGCAATGGCCCACGCTCATTTTGAACGAAGAAATCCTTCGCCCACATTTGTCTCGACCTGTTTCCGATCTAATAACTTTTTTGTTATGGGGATCTTCTTGTCTTTATCCCCAAATTGTTTGATAGATAATAGATATTTTAAATTCTTGATTCTGTTAATAGTCTCTGGCTTTCTCCGCTTGCAAAGGGGAAATTTTGCAAACATCTTCTCCCCGGATTATAAATATGTTTTTGTTTTTTTTTTTTTCGGAACTGAATCTTGTGTGGAACTTCTGAGTCTTTTTTTTAGGGGAGGGGGCATTTCAGAAGATTTGATGGGGAAGGACTGGGGGTGCAGCGGGGAGTATAAGATTGTCTAAAAGGGCTGGGGTCTTTACTGAGAGGGATTTGGGACTGGGCAAAAGAAGTGGAAGGAGAGGCAGATGATAACTTCTCTCTACAAAGAGGGGTTGAGGGACAGGGAGAAGGCGGTGGGTCAGGGGTTGTGGGGGGAGTGGTCTTCTTTGTAGAGATGAGGACTTTGGTTGACTGGATGTAGAGGGCTGGGGAGACTGTGTAATGTGATTGGAAATGAGGAAGGGAGAACTTTTTTGGGGAGAGGTTTTCCTTTTCTTTGTTGATCTAATTTTTCTTTAGGTTTAATTTTTTCTGTTTTTTTCAAATCCTGGGTCATAACGTTTTGAAGTTCTTGGATGGTCGGAATGGAGGTCAGGGCGTCGCACTTACTGTTGTCAGAGGGAATGGGGCTGTACGTGCTTTTAGTCCTATGGGCTTCAGGAGACTGAGGACCCGCTGTCTGACTCTTCTCTCTGACCCTGCCAACTACCTGCCATTCCACCTCTTCCTCCTTCTCAACTACACTTGTAGTGGAAGAAAGCTCTTCGGGGAATGGGGGCTTTGGAGAAGACCCAACCGGGGGTATGACCACTCCGGTCCCGGTAGCCGGCATGCCCATTACAGGCGTGGCGGTTTTTAAAGACTCGGTCAGAGGGGGAGTTTGGTCGACTGGGACCTGACTTCCAGAAGCCCTCTTCTCTGGACAGGAAGAGGAGAGGTGAGCAATCAGTCTGCACTTCCAACAAACTGGTTTACGGCCGGTCACAATGACCGGCAGTGTCAAGACAGTTGGGGATAGAACCGAAGGCCGTATGATTGAGCATGATATTGAAGCTCCATCCCCCAGTCAGGCTATCGCAAGAAGCACCCAGAATCTTGCTGTACTGGGCAAAGATAACTTGAAGAGGGACCTCATATACTGCTACACTGGTCCTTCGCCGGCCCTCATATTCTCTACGAAGAATCAAGTCTTTTGTTATTAACTCTCTGCTTGAGGCTCTTACGCAGTCTTCGGCGGTGGGTAGCAGCACGTCCCACAGGAAAAAGCCCTTGCCCTTAACAATTCGGAGTGGCTTAAACACGAAGGACTCCAGCGTTTTCAACACTGTGTCTTTCGTCGAACGACAAATTTTGCGCGAACGCTTGTCGACGACAAAAACTGACACTATTCTTTTCTCGATCTTCTTAAGTTTGATTGGATCCTCCAAGAGCCCACCTTTCACCACAAGGTGTGCGTCACTCTTGGCACGATCCAGGAACTCCGCAATATCGATAATGCATTTAGGAGGAGACTTCCAACAAGAGGGCGATTCCCGGCCTCTGCATTAGCACTTGATTTGTCATTTGGTTCATCTAAGTTTTTGCTCTTTTCGCCCTCCTTTTTTTTTGAGCACGTTTATAATTTCCTCATTCGTAGGAACTGTGGGTAAAAAATGGATATTCATCAATATTATTTTTGTCAGGCGGATCTTTTTTTGGATTAAATAAATGTATTCCTCACCGATCTCCTTGAAAGCAGATATTTTAGGTTTCTTTTTCAGAATTAAAAAAGAAGGTACTTTTTTCCTTCTTTTCCATTTTTAAAGGGAAGGGGAGGGTAAAAAGGGGGGGGAAATAAATAAATTCCGCCTTATAGGCGAAAAAAAAAAAAAAGTAAAAGAAAAATTAACAGTCAAAAAATAACACAGCAGGTGACAGACAAATATTAAAAACAAAAGCTTTTAAAGCGAGAATCAAATAAAACGACCACAAAAAATAAAACGTAAAAAATAGTAACAAAATTTAAGAACAAAGTTCGCCTAACGGCGAAACAATAAATTTAAAAAAGGAAAAACACGAAAAGAAAAAAGATAACGCTAGAGAAAAAAAAAATACGAAAATATCAAAAGTAGACGGAGCTACTTAAAAAAAAACAAAATGTCTGACGCCAAAACAAATAAACAACAACAAAAAAAAAAAAAAACAATACAATGGTTAGAACAAAATAAATGGACAAATAGACAGAACAAAGGTTAGAAAAAAATAGACAAATAGAAAATACAAAATTGGAAAAGAAAAAACAAAAACACGAAAAACTTAATGGATATTAATAGGAAAGAATTAAAGAATCAAGTCAAACAAAAAATTAAAGCGAAACACAGACAGGAGTTACAAACAAAAGAAAACGAAGATATAATTAAAAGAGAAATTAAAGAAAATGAAAATCAAAAAGGAAAACTAGAATAAAAAAAAAAATTAAAAAAAGAGGCGGGGGGTAAAAAAAGGAAAAGAAAAAAATCAAAATCTTTTCAAAACAGTCGTAAGAACACAAAAGACAGTATTAAAAAGAAACTTAACCAAAAATGACGTTCAACACAAAAGGGTAAATATCAAAGTTACAGATTTGTTTCTCAAAAACATGAATACATTGTTAGCAAACACCTATTTTCAATAACTTTAAGCATTAAATTAAAAAGAAATTTGGTGTTTGAAAACATTCGAAAACAGTTAAAATTATTGAAAATAGATTTGTTTTCGTTTGAGAACAATTGGTTTTACACATTTGCATGAAGTTAAATTAGAAGAAGAATTGTTTCTTACAAATTTATGAAAACATGGAAAATATAATTGAAATTTGACGACGCAATTTACGCAAATTTTTAATAATTTAACGCCAATTTTGATAATTTAATCCACGTTATTTAAAAAGTATTGTAGGTTAGCCAATCTGTATTGGTTATAAATACAAATAAAAAACTGACCCCTAAATATCAAACGTAACAAAAAAAACAACAAAAAATAATCAAGGAAGAAATTGTTCAAAATAAATATTTTTTTTTATAAACACAACAAATATATAATATATTGTGCTAAAATTGTTAAAACACTTTAGAGTTCTTTAAAACTGAAAGAAAAGAAATTGATTGGACGAAAATGAGAAGGTGTAGTTAAAATACAGTTGTTGTTGTGGGAAAATTAAAGTTATTTTTTTGTATTAAATAGAAAAAAAAAGAGTATTGTTTTTGACTCACTGATTTTTACAGAGTTGTCGCTCTTTTACCAGAGATGATTGTTGTGGAATAGAATATTTTGTGAGCGTTCTTTCGCAAGCTGGATTTATGTTAATTTTACTAATTGACGTTAAGCCTGGAATTGGTTGACAAGGTTCGTTTGCGTGTTGAAGAATTTGGTTCGCCTTCTTTGCTGTGTTGATTTCCAATGTAGTCAAGTGAACAAGTTGAATATTTTAAGGGCCCACTGACAAGTTGAATATTTTAAGGGCCCACTGACCAAGTCGCGTCGAAGTTTCGTTTTTATTAGTTTTCTTGGTACCGTGTGTGTGTTGGGGGGGGTGATCGTGAACATGTTTACATTTTGTGGCGTCAACTAGAGGTCAAAATTTGGGTCGGTAACTTCGGACGTAGTTGACGACATCTAATTAATATTTTTCAACCAATCAGAATGCATCAGTTCTTATACTTGGTTGGGTGCCTCTATGTGTTTAACTTGCACAAAATTTGAGATTTAAAAAAAAAATGTAAGAATCTAATTCTACAATAAACCCCCCGCAAATTGTGAAAGTTTTTGAGAGAAAATTTTCTCAATATGTAATATACGTTTTAAATCTACTAGGCCAATGGGCATGTCTGCCAGACTTGTTAGTAACTTCCGCGGATGGTACTGAAGGTGAAAGCTGCACTGGCTGGGTCGAAGATGTTAGCTCTGGGTCAGGAAGCGATTTATGAGATAAATTGATGTAAGCCGATTTCAACCGGTCGACTGACACTGTGTTAGGTTTCCCATACAAAAATAAAGTAAAATGCTTGGACGTTCTATTAATTACTTTATGTGGACCAGAATACGTTGGGGTCAAGGGTCTTCTAACTGCATCTTTTCGCAGGAAGACGTAATCACAACTGTCTAAATTTTTCGGCGTAAAGAAATCTCTTGTTTGGGCACGCGTTGGAGTAAAAGCTAGGTTTTCCATTTTTTGTTTAAAATCTTGGACGAAATAGGTAGTCGGTCTGGAAGGAGTATACTTTTCTACGAACTGTCCAGGGAGTGTTAGCGTATTCCCCAAAAATGTTTTGCTGTAGTGCATCCTAAGTCCTCTTTGACTACACTTCTTAATGATAGTAAAATCAGTGGTAGGTTTTCCAGCCAAGTCCTGGAGTCATCACTTGCTGCTAGTGCTGTATTAACTTGCCTATTAAATCGTTCAACAAGGCCGTTTGTACATGAATGGTAGGCGGTTGCAGAAATGTGCTTCACGCTTAACAAGTTTATAAATCCACTGAAAAGGACTGACTAGAACTAGGAACCTCTATCAGTGGTTATTATTGAAGGACAACTAAAGATACAGATCCACTCTCTAAGAATGCACCTAGAAATCGTTTCCGCCAAAGTACTTTTTAAAGGAACAGCTACAGGTCAACGACTGAAACAATCGATTACTGTTAGAAGTATTGGTACCCATCAATATCGGGCAAAGGGCCCACTAAATCAATGTGAACGTGGGTGAACCTTCCATCAGGCTTAGAAAATGTACCAGGCGGAGACTTGGTATGCCGTTGTATTTTAGTTTGCTGGCATTTTAAACAAGTCTGTGTCCAGTGTTTTATGTCACTGGACATTTTTGGCCAACGAAACGATCACTAGTAGTCGCTCTTCGACCAGGGTGCGACAGAGAATGAAAATGTTCGAATACTTTTTTTCACAAAGAAGGTGGTATATACAGCCTAGAGTATCCTGTGCTTACATCACAATAGGCAGTAGTGTTACCAAATGGCACAGGGTGTTGCTTTAACTGTAGTGACGTTTTTTCTTTAACTGATTCCAAAGTAGTATCATTCTTTTGTTCTTCCGCTAAGGATTCAGAATTCAACGGCTGTGCGTCGATTAACTGTATCGTTGATCGCGATTTTACATAGTGGATATCCGACGTATATTGGGAAATATAATCCACTTGTCGGATATCCCTTGGGGTATATTTGTCCGACTTCGCATAAATTAATGGTTTATGATATGTATAGACCACAAAATTCCGTCCTTCCAAAAGATGACGGATTGAGAGTAATTCCCTCGAAAATGCGCTGTACTTTTTGAGTTGGGTTTAGCTTGACCGAAAAGAACGAAATAGGTTTTTTAGCATCTCCCTGTTCCTGGTGAAGCGTAGCCCCTATTGAGTCGCCTGATGCGTCTGTTGTCAGTGTGATCGTTGAGTCATCATCGGTTATATATGATAACTTCGTAAAGTTGGCAAGGGCGTCTTTGGCTCTGTGAAAAGCAGTCAGTGATTCGCCTTCCAAGGTAATCTTTGAGTTCTTCTGACGCTGTTGTTGCAGTAAATCTGTGAGGGGAATCAGAATCTGGGAACAACCAGGAATGAACCTCCGGTAGTAATTAATGAGGCCTAAGAATCGGCGTAACTGCCGGAGTGAAGTTGGTTGCGAGAAATTTGAAATAGATGCTATTTTCTCAGGTAAGGGAGTTATTCTCTTTTCATCAATGACGTGCCCCAAAAATTTAAGTGCAGCAAAAATACATTTCTCTGCGTTAATCTTAAGGCCAAAATGCTGTAAACGTTGGAAAACTTGCTCAACGTGATGACGATGTTCGGTCTTGTTTCTACTGGCTATCAGGACATCATCAATATAGGCAAAGGTGAAAGGTAAATCTCTCAGCACTTCTATAAGTCGTTGGAAAGATTGTGCGGCGTTCCTTAAACCAAATGGCATTCTCACAAATTCGTATAAACCAAAAGGAGTAGTTATCGCTGTTTTATGGATGTCCTCCTTGTCCACTGGTATCTGGTGGAATGCTTTCACTAGATCAAGTTTCTGAATACTGTGGCACCCTGCAGACCCATTGCGAAATCATGCAATTGTGGGATTGGTTATTTATCTGAAATTGTAGTAGCATTCAGCTTCCGGAAGTCGCCACAAGGTCTCCAAACTCCTGTCCGGTTTTGGAACCATATGAAGAGGAGATGAGTCAGGACTCGAAGAGGTCCAAGCATGTGCTGAAACTCAGCTTTCGCCAAGATATTTATCAGGCCTGAATCGCCGTGGAGATAAATGCGTGGGTGGGCCCGTAGTATCAATGTGGTGCTCAGCATTGTGACGAATGGTTTCTGTATACCGGAATGGTGTTGTAATTTGAGAATATTTTTGTAACAGATTCTGCATTCCGTTGTCTTCAGGTAGAGTTGCGCTGATACATGTGCTCGTATAGATAGATGTAATTCCTTTCCTGGTAATGTTGGTCGTTTTATCCTCCAAAGAAAGGGAAGACATATTAACGGACAAGTTAAAGTGGGCGAGGAATTCCGCTCCTAGAATCGAGGTTCGAACTTGTACTATCGTGAATACCCAAGGAAAATATCGCCTAAATCCCAGATTTAGGGTTATCGAGGTTTCACCATATGTCTGGATTGAAGCGAGGCTCGTCCCTTAATCGAGACGCAATCGCGCCAATCCTCCAAAGGAACGCCATCGAACGAGGGCCAGTAACCCCTGAAGTCTCCACCGCCACAGAAGTAAAAAAAAAATCTATCAGCAAGAGAAGAATATTTAACTATTTTTTTTTCATATCTGCGTCCCGGGCGACGGATCCTGGCTCAGCTGCGGAACTGATCAAATTAGCGACAGAAAATGTATTCGCAAAGGTCGCATCCCAAATCAACGATTTCCCCATCTTAAAAGGGAAAATGGTAATGCCATCCGGCCGCTTTCCATCACGGCGGTCGAGGGCTACGAGTTCGATTTGGGAAGAGAATCCAGTTGCATGCAAACCTCTTTTACTCTTTTTACCAATTGATGTTAAGCCTGGAATTGGTTGACAAGGTTCGTTTTTCTGTTGAACAATTTGGTTCGTCTTCTCTGTTGATTTCCAATGAAGTCAAGTGAACAACTTGAATATATTAGGGCCAACTGACCAAGTTTTGTTTTTATAATGTTTACAAATAGAATCTTAGCCAAAACAGCTTGCTTTTGCATGTAAAACTCAATATTTTTCAAACCTGTGTAAAAGGTAAAATTTGTAATATAACTTTGTGAAAACTGTTCAAACGTGCTAAAATCGATATATTTTGATCGATAATATATAGATTGTAAATAATTTATTTGCCTTTCTAATGTTTACAAATAGCATTTTAAATTTTCAAGCAAGATTGATTAACGTTGAAAAAGTAGTCAAAAGAGTTTCCTTTTGCATGTAAAACTCAATATTTGTCAAAACTTTGTAAAACATAAAATTTGTAATATAACATTGTGAAAATTATTAAAACGTGCTAAAATCTATATATTCAGATCGATACAATCTCGATTTTCAATAATTTTATTGTCTTTCTAATGTTCCCAAATACCATTTTAAATTATCAAGCGAGCTCGTCTCGTCTAACGTTGAAAAAGTAGTCAAAACAGCGTGCATGTAAAACACAATAGTTTTCAAAACTTCGTATTTTTAATATAACTGTGAAAACTGTTGAAACGTGCTAAAATCGATATATACTGATCAATACTATATCGATTTTCAGTAATTTTATTGTCTTTCTAATGTTTCAAAATAGCATTTTAAATTTGAAAAAAGCTAGTTTAAGTTTGAAAAAGTAGTCAGCTAGCATTTGCATGTAAAACCCAAACTTTTTCAAACATTTGTAAAACAGGAAATTTGTAATATAACTTTGTGAAAACTGTTCAAACGTGCTGAAATCGATATATTCTGATCGATATTATATCGATTTTCAATAATTTTATTGTCATTCGAATGATTCGAAATAGCATTTTAAATTTACAAGCAAGCTTGTTTAACGTTGAAAAAGTAGTCAAAACAGCTTGCTTTTGCATGTTAAAATGAATAATTTTTAAAGCTTTGTAAAACATTAAATTTCTAATATAACTTTGTGAAAACTGTTGAAACGTGCTAAAATCGATATATTCCTATCGATACTATATCGATTTTTAATAATTTTGTTGTCTTATGTTTCCAAATAGCATTTTTGAATTTCAAACAAGCTTGTTTAATTTTGAAAAAGTAGTCAAAACAAGTTGCTTTTCCTTGTAAAAATCAATAGTTTTTAAACCTTTGTTAAACATTAAATTTCTAATATAACTTTGTGAAAACTGTTGAAAGGTGCTAAAATCGACATATTCTGATCGATACTATATCGATTTTTAATAATTTTATTGTCTTTCTTATGTTCCCAAATAGCATTTTTAATTTTCAAACAAGCCTGTTTAACGTTGAAACAGTAGTCAAAACAGCTTGCTATTGCATGTAAAACTCAATCCTTTTTAAACATTTGTAAAACATTAAATTTCTAATATAACTTTGTGAAAACTGTTGAAACGTGCTAAAATCGATATATTCAGATCGATACTATTTCGATTTTCATGTAGCATTTTTAATTTTCAAACAAACTTGTTTAACGTTGAAAAAGTAGTCAAAACAGCTTGCTTTTTGTTGTGGAGTAGTTTTTCACAGTGGAGGCTTGTATTTCAAGAAGTCGTCCTAAATTAGGTTCAACGTACAAAACGTTAGGAATTTGAAAATAAAAGTTGACGCAGCAATCTAGTTGTGATGGTTGGTACTTCAATGTCCGATATCGTCTGACGCACTAAACACCACTGAGCCGAACTGGCGACAGCTACTTCTACTTATTACTTATTATCTGTGGGGAGTCCATTACAATAGAATAGGTAATATGGCATGACACTTTTCATGGCATATAAAACTCAATAATTTTTAAATCGTTGTAAAGCATTAAATTTCTAATATAACTTTGTGAAAACTGTTGAAACGTGCTAAAATCTCTATATTCTGATCGATACTATATCAATTTTCAATAATTTTGTGGTTTTTCTTATGTTTCCAAATAGCATTTTAATTTTGTAAACAAGCTTGTTTAACGTTGAAAAATTAGTCAAAACATCTTGCTTTTGCATGGAAAACTTAAGAGTTTTCAAACGTTTGCAAAACTTAAAATTTGTAATATAACTTTGTGAAAACTGTTGAAACGTGCTAAAATCGATATATTTTGATCGACATTATATCGATTCTTAATAATTTTATTGTCTTTCTTATGTTTCCAAATAGCATTTAAAGTTTCAAGCAAGCTTTTCTAAAGTAGTCAAAACATCATGTAAAAATCAACATTTTTCAAACGTTTCCAAAACATAAAATTTGTAATATAACTTTGTGAAAACTGTTGAAACGTGCTAAGATCGATATATTTTGATCGATACTATATCGATTTTCAATAATTTTATTGTCTTTCTAATATTTTCAAATAACATTTTAAATTTTCAAGCAAACTTGAGGAATTATTAAACTTTCTTACTGCATGTAAAACTCAATATTTTTCAAACATTTGTTAAAACAGAAAATTTGTGATATAACTTTGTGAAAACTGTTCAAACGTGCTGAAATCGATATATTCTGATCGATATATATCGATTTTCAATAATTTTATTGTCTTTCTAATGTTTCTAAAGAGCATTTTAAATTTTCAAGCAAGATTGATTAACGTTGTAAAAGTAGTCAAAACAGCTTCCTTTTGCATATAAAAGTCAATACTTTTCAAACCTTTGTAAAACATAAAATTTGTAATAATACTTTATGAAAACAGTTGAAACTTGTTAAAATCAATATATTTTGATCGATACCATATCGATTTTCATTAATTTTATTGGCTTTCAAATGTTTCCAAATATCAGTTTATTTTCAAGCAAGCCTTTTCACCGTTGAAAAAGTAATAAACAATCTTCCTTTTGCATGTAATACTCAATATTATCCAAAACTTTTTATAACATTTGTAATACAACTTTGTGAAAACTGTTGAAACTTGTTAAAATCAATATATTTGGTCAATTCCATATCGATTTGAAATAATTTAATTAGTTTTCTAATGCTTTCAAGTAGCAATTTAAATTTTCAAGGAAGGTTGTTTAACGTTGAAAAAGTAGTCAATACAGTTTGCTTTTGCATATAAAACTCAATATTATTCAAACCTTTGTAAAACATATAATTTGTAATATAACTTTGTCCAAACTATTGAAACTTGTTAAAATCAATATATTTTGATCGATACCATATCGGTTTGCAATAATTTTATTGGCTTTCTAATGTTTCCAAATTTAAATTTTCACTCAAGCGTGTTTAACGTTCAAAAAGTAGGAAAAACTCCTCGATTTCCATGTAAAACTCAATATTTTTCATCCCTTTACGTAAAATATTGAAAGTTGTAAAAATCAATATATGTTGATCGATACCACATTGATTTTCAATAATTTTATTGGCTTTCTTATGTTTCCAAATAGCAATTAAAATTTTCATGCAAGCGTGTTTAACGTTGAAAAAGTAGTCAAAACAGCTTACATTTTGCATATAAAAGTCAATATTTTTCTAACCTTTGTAAAACAAAATTTGTAATATAAGTGTGTGAAAACTGTTGAAACTTGTTAAAATCAATATATTTTGATCGATACCATATTAAGCGAGCGTGTTTAACGTTCAAAAGTAGTCCAAACTGCTTGCTAGTGCATGTAAAACTCAATATTTTTCAAGGCATTGTAAAACATAAAATTTGTAACATAACATTGTGACAACTGTTGAAACATGTGAAAATTAATGTATTTTCATCGATACCATATCGATTTTCAATAATTTTATTGTCTTCCTAATATTTTCAAATAGCTATTTAAATTTTGAAGCAAGTTTTTTTTATCGTTCCAAATGTTGCCAAAACAGCTTGCTTTTGTATGTAAATGTAAATAATTTTCAAACCTTTGTAAAACATAAAATTTGTAATATATCTTCGTGAATACTACTGAAACTTATGAAAATGAATATTTTTTGATTGATATCATATCGCTTTTCAATAATTTATTTGGCCTTCTAATATTTCCAAAGAGCTATTTAAATTTTCAAGCAAGTGTGTTTAACGTTGAGAATGTAGCCAAAACAGCTGGCTTTAGCATGTAAATCTAAATATTTTTCAAACCTTTGTAAAACATTATATTTGTAATATAACTGATTGAAAACTGTTGATTTTTTGTCTGATAACATATCGATTTTCAATAATTTTATTGACTTTCTAATGTTTCCAAATAGAAATTTTAAGTTTTAAGCAAGCTTGTTTAAGCTTGAAAAAGTAGCCATAACAGCTTGCTTTTGTATGTAATCCCTTTATTTTTCAAACCATTTTATAATATAATTTTTAATATAACTTTGTGAAATATGTTGAAACTCATGATAATCAATATTTTTTGATCGATTATATATCGATTTTCAGTAATTTCTAATGTTTCCCTATTGCAATTTACATTTTGAAGCTAAAAGTAGCCAAAACATCTCTATTTTCAAAATTTGTAATATAACTTTGTGAAAACTGTTGAAACTTGTGAAAATCATTATTTTCTGATCGATACCATATCGATTTTCAATGATTCTATTGGCTTTCTAATGTTTCCAAATAGCAATTTAAATTTTTCAATCAAGCGTGTTTAGCGTTCAAAAAGTAGCCAGAACAGCATGCTTGTAAATCTCAATATTTTTCAAACCTAAACATAAAATTTGTAATATAACTTTGTGAAAACTGTTGAAACTAAAGTTAATCAATATTTTTTGATTGACTCCATATCGATTTTCAATAATTTTTATGTGTTTTCTAATGTATCCAAATAGCAATTTCAATTTTCATGTAAGCCTGTTTAACGTTCAAATGTAGGCAAAACAGCTTGCTTTTGCATGTAAATCTCAATAATTTGAAACGTTTGTAAGACATAAAATTTGTAATATAACTTTATGAAAACTGTTGAAACTTGTGAATATCAATATTTTCTGATCGAAACCTTATCGATTTTCAATAATTTTATTGGCTTTCTAATGTTTCGAAATAGCAATTTAAATTTTGATGCTAGCGTGTTTAACGTTCACAATGTCGGCCATACAGCTTGCTTTTGCATGTCAATCTAATTATTTTTCAAACCTTTGTAAAACATAAAATTTGTAATATAACTTTGTGAAAACTACTGGCCCATTTTAAATTTAGTCCTGCATCTCCACAGAAATTTCACCCTAACGACGTCCCCCACTTCATATGCTCCTTGAGTATTCTGAGGTACAATATGGGACATATCGTTGATGCCCCATCACGTGTATGCTACCTATAAAGTGCATCAGCTTGTGCAGTAGTCGGCGAATTATTATCTTTAGCCGTAACGTTATACCTCCGGTATAGAGCACTATAATACTTTCTAGCTTTAATGGTTTTGATGCATTGGTGACTTCTTTCTACTATAACATTCCAGGCAGTTGCATAGGCACACCGGAACCGCAAACATACACCTCAATTACGCAAAAAAATTTTGAAATCTGTGTCATTGTCGGTCTATATCTCGAGTGGCGGACCCCGTTCGTAAAAAAATACTTCTAACTGCCGAACTACGCTAGTTGAATCTTGACGTAATGGACGCCATATCGCGAACCGAGAGGGCTCACAATCAATAATCGTCAGAAAGTGCTTACCACCATGGTGAGTGATGTCCATTTCTAACCTATTCCTATTGTCCCTCACATTCAGCTTTCTTTTTCGCCAATGCACACTGGAGCCGGGTCAATGGTTTGGCACGCTTCACATTCTTTGACATCTTCTGATGATACTGAAGTGTCTATCAACCTAACAAATTACAAGGTCCTTTTCATGCCCGGGTGTCCGGTTTTCCGGTGCGTCCAACTTGATATTTGCAGTGGCGCATACTAACTGCACTGGTTCCGTTCCCTCTTTTAACCACCTTTTTGGCACCCTGGTCAGCCGGTCTGCCAGATTCATGTTGGATTTAACCAATATTATGTCCACCGTCATGCCATACAAGCTCGCGAAGTGTGTGTAATCGTCTCCGCACTAGCATTTCCCCAGACGTCTTCGTATTTATTCAAGCCTTGCCAGTTAAGGTGTTCGAAATCCACTGATGAACACATGCTGCATTTATCGTTGCGTCTTGCTCGGCCAAATTGATGTGCTTAGCATCTCCAGCCGGGCGCAGCCACGACGCATCCTCAATGACGTTTCCATTTATCTCTTATACGGCACCTATGGCATCCACCCACACGTTCATTTCGCGGCCACTCACACACCAGTCCCCGCCTACTGGATCGGACTCTCGTATTCTGGCTATTATGTCGGCCAACATGCAATTAATCTTCGTCATCCCATCCTGTGGTTAGAATGCTTGTTTGTCGTTTCACAAACTGTTGTGGGGTTATTTTCGCAGTGGAGGCTTGTATTTGTACTAAATCGGTCCTAAAATAGGTTCGACGTACAAAACGTTAGGAACTTGATATAATAGGTATTACGCAGAGTAATCTTGTTGTGGTCGCTGACTACTTTTGTATTCAACTAACTGTCGACTACTGTCGTCCGACATCAACTGACCTTCGTTTCTCTTACTACTCCTACTTATATTAGGTGGAAGAGTTTATTAATTATAGAATAGGTATGTTTCACCATAACAAAGCTCAACACCTTAGCTCCGTCTTCTAATCTCGTCGGTTCCTTGCACACTAGTCCGTATTTGGACAGGAGCTCTCTCACACGTGCGACAGGAATTAGACTCTCGTTGACATAAATGTCGACAACATATGCCGATGTGGTATTCGCAATGGTTTTTGTCTTGCGATAATACTGCGTCACTTACGGCTTTCATAATGAGAAGTGCCACATTTAAACCGAAACCCAGTCGGGTGAGGCAGTATCTTTGACTCTGCACTATGACAGTTTGCGCCTTCTCCACATGTATCTGCTGATACGCCCTCCGCAAATCCAACAAAGATACATCGGCCCCCAATCGTCGCCATTCTCGCAACTTATGTGCACAGACTTCTGATTGAAAATTGATTAAGTGTCGATCGAAAAATATTGATTTTAACAAGTTTATATATTTTACACAAAGTTATATTAAAATTTCAAAATTATATTTTCAAACAAACGTGATTAACTTTGAAAATTACTCGAAATTGCTGAAAACAACTAGATATCAATGTAAATTTCTGTGTTTTTCAAAACATTGTAAAACCCGAAATCTTTAATATAACTTTGTGTAAACTATTGAAACGTGATGAAATCAATATTTTTCCATTGCTACCAAATCAATTTTCAATAATTTTATTGGTTTTCTAATGATTTCAAAGTTTTTGAAAATTTGTTAAGCGATACCTTAAAACATTTTCATTAATTTTATTGATTTACTTATGTTTTAAATAACACATTATAATAATTTTATAGGTTTTATAAAGGTTTCATATACCAAATTAAATTTTCAAACAATCGTGTTTAACTTTCAAGAAGTACTCGAAATTAGCCAAATCAGCTTGTTTTTCAATGTTTTTCAAAACTTTGAGACACAAAATATTTAATACAACTTTATGTAAACGGTTGAACTTGTTAAAATCTATATTTGTCTATCGATACCATCGATTTTCAATGATTTTATTGGTTTTCTAATGTCCTCAAATAACAAATTAAATTTTGAAACAACCGTGTTTAACGTTCAAAAAGTACTCGAAATAAGCGAAATCACCTTGTTTTTCAACTTAAATTTCAATGAAAAAATTGTGTAAACTGTTGAAATAATAAGTTAAATTTTCAAACAACCGTGTTTAACGTCCAAAAAGTAGCCAAACAAGCTAGTTTTTGCCTGTAAATTTCAATGATTTTCTAAAGTTTGTAACATATAAGTTTTAATATAACCTTGTGTAAACAGTTGAAAGTTGTTAAAATCAATATTTTTCGATTAATCCCATATCTTTAATCTCATAACTTTTTGGTGTTTTAATGTCTTCAACAACAAATTAAATTTTCAAACAATCGTGTTCAATGTTTAAATAGTAGCAAAACAAGTTAGTTTTTGCATGTAAATTTCAATAATTTTCGATTTTTTGTAAAACCTAAAATATTTAACATAGCTTAGTGTAAAATCAATACTTTCCGATCGATCCCATATCGATTTTATATAATTTTATTGGTTTTCTAATGTTTTCAACTACCAAATTAAATTTTCAATGAACTGTGTTTAACGTTCGAAAAGTCGCCAAACATGCTATTTTTTGCATGTAATTTTCAATGTTTTCAAGTTTGTAACATAAAATTTTTAAAAATAACTTTGTGTAAATTGCTTAAACTTCTTAAAATCAATATTTTTCGATCGATCCAATATCGATTTTCAATAATTTTATTGGTTTTCTAATGTTCTCAAATAGCAAATGAAATTTTCTATCAACCGTGTTTGACGTTCAAAAACTTGAGAAACAAGTTAATTTTTGCATGTAATTTTCAATAATTTTCTAATGTTTGAAAAAACTAAAATTTTGTGTAAACTGTTGAAACTTGTCAAAATCAATATTTGTCGATCGATACCAATTCAATAATTATTTTCAATAATTCCATTGATTTTCTAATATTTTTATATAGCAAATTAAATTTTCAAACAATCGTGGTTAACGTTCAAAAAGTAGCGAAAACTGCTTGTTTTTGCACGTAAATTTCAATATTTTTCAAAAGTTTGTAAGAAATGTCGCGGCGGACATTAGCCGCGCCTTGGATAAACGACCTTGACCTTCACAACTTCTGATCTCTCAGATTTAAGTCCAGCAGCATACGAGAAACTGGACGACTGGCCCAATATGATAGAGTCCAAAACCATACCTCGTGAGAATCGGATCAGGCAGTGCTTCCCAAACATTGAACAACATGGGGAGTAATTTTATATCTACGGTTTTCTACTCCATCTAGCCAAGGGTTACGCGAACAAATCGTTACACATATTGTTAGCCCCCTTTCTTCGTCCAAACCCAAGCTGCTCGGCCCGGTCCGTCGAGGGTCCGATCGGTACTTTCGTGTCAAACCACGGAGGGGCACACTCTTCGGGTCACTGACGACATGTGCGTGGCGTTTCGGGGGCATTTCGAGAACCGGTTTACCATGGAGCCTGGTCTCCGTGAAGAGGAGTTTCGTAGCTATTTCGCTGATTTTCCTCGGCTTTCGCCGACTGAAGCGGCTAGGTGCAAGGGAGAGATCACAGAGAGCTATGTCTACGCGGCATTGAAGAAGTTCGGCAGAGGCAAAGTCGCCCGGTCTGGATGGTTTGCCCTATGAATTGTATTTGAGGCAGTCGCACATATTTGTCCTGATTTTGACTAATGTTCAACTAATAGTTCCGGCAGGGCTCTGTCCCCGGCCGGTTCTCCAGAGATGTGATCAAGCTGTTGAGAAAGGGCAAGGAGGCAATTAGATGATTACAGGCCCATAACTCTGCTAAACACAGAGTTAAAGATTTTAGTCAAGATCCTGCAGGAGCGTTTTCAGTCAGTTGCCGAGTCTCTGTTGGGTTCGGAGCAGACTTGTTTTGTGAGGGGTCGAACAATTCAGAGCAACCTGCATCTGATCCGCACGATGATAGAGGGTGTAAAAGAAGACGATATGGCCGCGTTGATCAATTTAGATAAGTCTTAGGCATTTGATAGGGTTGACCATCGCTAGCTTGCGGCTGTCCTGCAGGAGCGCTGGATTCGAACCCGACTTCTGCCGCTGGATTAGCCTCCTGTATCGCTCCCCCAGTAGTACAGATGAACGGGAAGCTGTCGGGCGCTTTTGCGCTGTCTAGGTCGGTTTGTCAGGGTTGTTCACTGTCGCCACTACTTTATGCTTTGGCGTTGGAGCCTCTCCTTCGCCGTCTGAGGGACAGAGTGTGCAGTCCAGCCCTACGTGGAATCGCTGTTCCTGGAGGGTCTCGAACAAGGGTTTCCGCGTACGCCGATGACGTATCTGTTTTCGGCTCGTCCCGCAGCGAAATTGAGGCAATACTGGAGGCGCTTGATCGGCACGAAAAGGTGAGGGGTGCCAAGATTAATCGCGACAAGTCGTCCGGCTTGCGGTTACGTGCCTGGAAGGGGGTCGATCTTCCGGGGCCCTTCGGTTGGATGGACCGTCCTGTCTGCATTCTTGGTTTGGACCCGATCTCCAGGCGGAAAAAAAATTGGTTTGAAGTACGAGCAAAGGTCGACGCGGAGTTTGTCCGTGAAGGGCAGGGCGGAGGCGCGTGCCCCTTACGTTTTCCCGATTGTCCTTTATCAATTTTCCCTCTCTGTAATGATCATAAGAATCAGCTCAAGCGCTCGCTATCCTCCATTTTATAGAGGGGACGCAAGCATCAGATCGACAGAGAAGTCTGTGAACAACGCCTTTGTATTGGGTATTGGGAATGCCAGCGGTGGATTATCTCACTAACACTGATTTTTCGCTTACCTGGCGATTGGCTCGGAATCGGCTGCCTCTCAATGACAAGGCCTTCACATGGGGCTTGGCGGATTTGCCAGACTGTGAACGGTGTGGCCTTGGTTTAGAGGAAACGGCTTCGCACGCCTTCTACCATTGTCCCCAGCTCCGCCCCTTATGGGACCATGTCGATGAGTTGACAGCTCGTCTCGCTCCCGAAAAGCTGAGCAAAGAACAGAAAAGTGTCATTGAGCAAATAAAGCGCGAACCGGTTCGTGGCCTATGTCCCATTCCAGACATATATATATTTGGCTGAATTAAAGAAGTTCGCCGTACCGATTGCACTGCCTCCTGAAGAATGGATGACCTGTGCCTTCGTGTCTGGATTGTCTAGTCATGTTAAGCAGATACCCTGCGCATCATCCAGAATGCAAGACATGACGCTCACCCAGAGCCCGCGCTACCATGATCGACGAAAAAGATGCTGATGAACCAGTGGCCACAGTCGTTCAACCAATTGAAGCCAAAGAGAATCCGACCCCAGCTATCCGTGGCCATAGTGATGTCACCTGCTATCGTTGCTCTGGGCCGAATCACTTTGCCAAAGAGTGCCGCTATCAACGTGAAGAAATGCGCAACGTGTCGGCGCGAAAGGCACGTCTCGATCTTCGATGTTTCCAGTGTCATAAAGTTGGTCACATTTTGTCTAAGTGTCCGGGAAATGGAATGAGGGATGAGATATCAGCGCCGGTCTCTTCCCACCGAGCACCGAAAGAAGCGCCCCATTCTTTTTTAAGGTGCGCATCATTTTAACGCGTACCGCTTTAGTAGATTCGGTGCAACTTATTAGGTTTTTTTGCACATTTTTCTGTTTTTTATTTTTGTGTTTTTGACGGGCCCGACTTGTTTTTGGAAAAAAGCTCAAATCGTTTTATTTTATTTTTTTCTTTTGTTCGTTTTCTGTTTTGTTTAAAAATTATAAAAAAAAAAAAAAAAAAACCACAAATGAGTGATGCAGACGAGTCACTGCCGGAATCCAGTGAAATACGGGAAACGGTATATTGCAAGAAAAAATTCGGCCCATAAAGGATGCGGCTTACTATGCCATGACACAATAAGGGACAGATATGAGGAATTCATTAAGGAAACGAATTCCTAACTATACCGGTGACGCTGAACGCCGTTACTACAATCCGACAATCTCCCTGCTGACCACCGACGTGAAAAGTCAGAAATTAATTGGGGCCAGAACGGATACCTGGGAAGAAGTGCTGAAGACTGTAAACGTTGCCCCACGAGTCTTGGCAAGGAGATCCAATGCTTTGTGGGAGATTCTTCTGGCTAGCGAGGAGGAGGTCAAAAAGCTGCCCGGAACTATCCTCATGCCAAAAGCAGTGAGAATGCAGACGGAATACATGGGGACCCGTAAGACTCGGGTGACTGTCCATGGTGTGCCGGCGGACATCAGTGAGAACCGGATGGGAGCCTTTTTCGCCAAGTACGGTGAGGTGAACGAGGTTTGCGCAGTCACAAGCAAGTCTGGTATCGGCACTGGGGACATCGTTTTACAGATAACCCTCACCCGACAGAGCTTTGGTGAGATCCCCAACGTGCTGATGTACCGTGGGAAACGGATGCTCGTCGTAGTGGAAGGGAGGAGACCATTTTGTTGGACGTGTGGCGCCTCGGGGCACATGTCAAAGGCGTGCCCCGGCAAGAAGGTAACAGCAGCACAACCGCAACCGCAAGCCACAGCAGCAACAACACCAACAGTAGTAGTAGCAGCAGCAGTAACGGCGACAAAACCCCCAAACTCTGAATGGACGGAGGGGCAAGGCAGCGAAGAACGCACCCTCTCCGAAGCACCAGGGAGCACCTTGAAGAGGACTAGGGAGGAGGAAGACGAAACACAGGAACCCCGCCCACCCTGCCAGGGAAAAGAAAAAGAAATAATTCCCTAGCCCAGAGTCCATTTGTAAAGTCGACAGAAAGGAAATGGAAAATAACTTATCCAAGCAGAAAATAAGCTTTATTAGAAATGACATCAGTCGATGGGAAATCGACAGAAGACCCCCGTAATTTTCCTGACGCCCCTAGGTTAATCATCTGCGTAAGAGACACTGGCAACTACCTCAGGGTGTGGACCCACCTCTACGATGCTAATGACACTTTCCCCGATATTAGAATGATGGTGACAGATTCACCAGACCTTAAAAAACTGAGACATTTTTGCACTATCCCTCCTTATCAGGAGATGGGCAAAGGGATGGACGGGGACAATCCGTCGGGGTCCTTACCAGTGCAGATTTCCGTCCCGTACGTGAATAGGTCTGTTTTTCTTTTCTTCTCTCTTTTCAGACCTAAAATATGGATATCAAGATTGCCAGTTTAAATGCGAAGGGCCTGAGGGATCGGAGTAAGGCTGCCCGCCTGCTTCGTGACCTCTTGTCTTTCGGAGTGGATGTCGCCACGATCCAAGAGACCCACTTTGTTTGCAACGCCGATGCGTGTGTGCCGTCTAGCGACTTTGTCGTCTATTCCGCATACGGGGACCGACAGGCTGTCTTTACTGGACTTCCGGGAGCAGCTAACTAGCGTTGCGCATGCCGGAGCCAGTGGGGGCGATATCGGGAATAGGTGGTGGGAGAGGCTTGAGGATAAGATTAGGTTCTTCACCACTGAGTTTAGCAAACGGTTCGCACTAGATAGAGCTAACACGGTGAAGGCTCTCAAAGATAGTTTGTCTCGGGCGGTGGCTGGGGATCCCCTAGAGGTAGCCTTTGAGCTGAGGCAGGCCGTGGAGCGTTGGAATACCGTGCGCTACATGGGCCAGATAATTAGACATAGGTTAAGTTGGATGTCTTCTGAAGCCATGTACATGGGCGCAGAACTTCGTCGAGGTTCCGAGCGTTACATTCGTGAGGTCGAAATCCCGGAGGGCCACTGACGACATGTGAATGGAAGGCGTTTCGGCGGTATTTCGAAAGCCTATTTAGCAAGGAGCCTGGTCTCTGTGACGAAGAGTTTCGCAACTATTTGGCTGACTTTCCTCGGCTTTTGCCGACTCTGCCGCTGTTAGCTGCGAGGGTGGGATCACAGGGCGAGGTCTATGCGACATTAAAGAAGGTCGGCAGAGGCAAATTGCACAGTCTGGATGGTTTTCCCTTTGAATTGTACTTGAGGCTGTCGCAAAAGGGCGTGCATCTTTGTCCCGATTTTGATGGTGGTGTTCAACAACTGGTTCCGCCACGGCTCCGTCCCAGACCTGGATTTCCAGGGCTGTGTTGGGCAGGATTTAGGAGAATATAGGCCGATAACTCTGCTAAACACAGAGTTAAAGATTTTGGCCAAGATCCTGCAGGAGCGTTTGCAGTCTCTGTTGGGTCCTGAGGAGACTTGTTCTGTGAGGGGCCGAACAATTCAGAGCAACCTGCATCTGATCCGCACGATCATAGAGGGTGTAAAAGACGACGATGAGGTCGCGCTGATCAATTTACATCAGTCCAAGGTATTTGATAGGGTTGCTACCTCCATTTTGTTCTGGGGAGACCGCCGGATTCGCACCGACGTCTGCCGCTGGATTAGCCTGCTGTATCGCTCCCCAGTGCTGTGGGTACAGGTGAATGGGCGCTTTTCCGGTCGGTTTGTCAGGTTGTCCACTGTCGCCCTTACTTTACGCTTTGGCGTTGGAGCCTTTCCTTTGCCGGCTGAGGGACAGGGCGTGCAGTCCGGACCTACGTGGAATTGCTGCCTCTGCATTGAGACGGTACTGAAGGCGCCTGATCGGTACGAAAAGGTGACAGGGGCCAAGGTTAACCCCGACAAGTCGTCCGGCTTGCGGCTAGGGACTGGAAGGGGTCGATCGTCCGGGGCACTTCGGTTGGACAGACGGTCCTATCCGCATTCTTGAAGTATGGTTTGGAACGGCCTTCAGCTGGAGAAAAATTTGGTCGCGAGTACAGGCGAAGGTCGGCGCGGTCGCTGAGACTTGGCGTCGACGGAGGTTGTCCGTGAAATGCAGGGCGAAGTCGTGTGCCATGTACGTCTCTATTTTGTGAAGGGGACGCTGTCATAATGTCGACAGAGAAGTCTGTGCAAACATCGTCAGTGTCATGGGGGTCTAGGAATGCCGCAATTGGAGAGCCAAAAACTTCTGCTTTCTGGATCGAACCAAATACATGGGCAGGAGGCGGGATTAAACCAGTGGACCGGTCGAATTATCTACGGATGCTCAGGAGACCTACGGCTACTCCCTTAAGTTCGGTTAGAACCAAGTAGACACCTCAACGCAGAGAGTAAGACGTCGAAATGGTTGAGGGGCTTGGGCGAAAGTGTTAGAGCATCAGCTCAAGATGGGGAAAAATTGGTCAAGGAGGACAGGCGAAGGTCGGCGCGGCCGCGGAGACTTGGCGTTGACGGAGGTTGTCCGTGAAGTGCAGGGCGAAGTCGTGTGCCATTTACGTCTTCCCGATTGTCCTTTACCGCTTGTCTGTTCTTCCACTCTGTGAGGACCATAAGAAGGCGCTCGAGCGATTGCTATCCTCCATTTTGTGGAGGGGACGCTGACATAATGTCGACAGAGAAGTCTGTGCACACCGTCAGTGTCATGGGGGTCTGGGAATGCCGCAATTGGAGAGCCACAAACTTCTGCTTTCTGGATCGAACCAAATACGTGGACAGGAGGCGGGATTAAACCAGTGGACCGGTCGAATAATCTACGGATGCTCAGGAGACCTACGGCTACTCCCTTAAGTTCGGTTAGGACCGAGTAGACACCTCAACGCAGAGAGTAAGACGTCGCGGGATGAGGGGCTGGGGAGAAAATGTTAGAGCATCAGCTCAAGATGAAGATTAGAACTGATAGAAAACGCTTGCATTCGACAGTCTTCAACGAAAGGTAAGGTAACTGAGACAAACTTGGTTCGTTTGAGCGGGGCTAACCTTGATTTTCTCTTTTAGGTCAACTTACGTCACATCGGTGTGGTTTCCTGTGGAGCCCTCCCCTTGGTTACGTTAGACAAGCTTTTGTTAAATGTGAGTAAGTGTTGTTCCTGGCCTGTTCCCGACTGCATCTTTGGTTATGATCCACCCCAGTTTGTTTTGGCCCCCTTTTTTCATCTCGACTGGGTCAGCTTTTTATTTCCCATGTCAGTCTATATTTCGCTTTTCCCACGCCTTTAGTGAGAGATTTTCTTGATTTTGTCCCATGGGCAGAATACAGCGGCCTCTCTGTTTTGAGGGTTGAACGGTCCCCACTAATATCACTTTACTTTGTGTTTATATTTAGTTTGTTTTGGGCTTCATTCCCTCCCCTCTTCATCTTTAGATTTTTATATATAATTATTTATTATCATTAAATTTTATGGCATAGGGCGCGTTTTGTAGGTCTCCCTTGAGAGGATGCGGTATTATGGTATATGGAGGATTGATTGGTGATGGACGATTTTTTATGGTGAATGTGAAAATCGTAAGGAGTGAATGGGTCGTGAAACGGGTTAACTAGGTATAAGATAGTCAGTGATGACCAGACTCATCCCCCTCCCCTTTTTCGATCACGTGCCACAATTGTATTTTAATATACAATAAATATAGAGATTTTATTTTCTGAGCTTGGTGGACGAACACGCGTTTTTGCTGGTGAGAAGTGAAGGTTGGATGTGTGACCCCATTTTGTCGTTTCTACGTTGCCTGTTGGACTGTTACGATGGACTATCGCTTGAACTGTGATTTGGCTACAAGTGTTGCGGTCGAGAGACAGAAAAAATCTATTGCAGACATTTATTGCTGCTATAAGTTGACAGTCTTTTCTTTTCTTTACGACCACAATGAAACAAATTTGGTTTTTACAATCTTATCAAAACTTGCTTTTTTCCTAGATTTTTCCTGCTTTTTTCCTAGATTTTTCCTGCTTTTTTCCTAGATTTCAATTAATTTTGTTACCTTATATCATGTGTTATATTAAAAAAGTAATTTGCTTTTTCGAAAACATTTAGAATTATAAAACCGACTATAATTGATTTTAACATGACAAACTTATGAGGACATGGCAATTGTAATTGAAAAAGACTGCTTTTTCCTGGATTTTAACTAGTTTTGATAGGTTAAACAACGTTGTATTAAGAAGTAATCTGGTTTTTGGAAACTTTAGAAAACACCTAAAATTATTGAAAATCGATTTTTTCGAATAAATACAATTGATTTTACTAGTTTCGTCAGCACACAGAAAGTTTCATAAAACAATTTTTTAGAATCGTGAAAACATGGATAATGTACTTGAAATAGAATGCTTTTTCCTGAATTTCATCTAGTTTTGTTAGCATGACGTTATGTTAAAATAATAATTTCGTCTTTGAAAACTTTCGAATCCACTTAAAATTATTAAAAATCGATTTGTTTTCGATCGAAATCAGTTGATTTCAAGAAAGTTATTTAAAAGAATTGTTTTCAGACTTATGAAAACGGGGAAAATGTCGTTGAAATAGATTCTGGATTTCATGTACTTTTGTTACCTTTACTTTACATTAAAAAGGGTCGGTGATTGAAAACTTTCTGAAACACCTAAAATTATAGAAAATCCATTTGTTTTCGATCGAAAAAAATTCATTTTAACTGATTCGACAGCTTACACAAAATGTTATATTTAAAAAAATTTTTTTTACAAAAACATGGAATGTGTACTTGAAAGTGGAAACACCTCTGTTACGATCACTTTTTCGCAGTTTCCATGACTTTGCAGACGCAAAACTTTTATCCTATTACTTAAATATGAAAACTAGTGCGGATATATCTCGATTTCAACCACTATTTGATAGTTTTCGTTATTTTGCAAACACCAAAACTTATTTACAATAACTTTTTGTAATTTACCAAAACTACCAGAAATCTTTATTTTTCGAGAGACACCAAATCTTGTTTTCATTTAATATAAATATAACTTTGTGTAAGCCATAGGCTGAAATCTGCTGTTTTTTCGAGCGCAAACATCTCTTTTTTTGTTTGCTTTCATTACTTTGCAAACACCAAATTATATTTACAATATAAATTTAGTTAAGTTTGATAATTCTCGTGCAAAAACAGCTTTTTTATATAGATACATTTATATATATACATTTTCTTTTTGTTTTCGTAATTTTTCGCGCACTATGTTTTATTTACAGTGCCTTTGTGTAAGCTTGCTAAACAAACTGAAAAATTTCAGCTTGATTTCGATCAGTGTTGGTGAAGTTCATTTTAGCCTATACAAAATAATTTTTTCTGTAAAGTAAAATTCATCTCAGATTTTGTCATAATTAAAATGGTAAAGACCTAAAGAATTTGAAAATTTGACGTTTGGAAAATATGAACAAAAGTTGACCGAAGTGTCTCAAAAACCTGAATTACGCACACACAAAAAATTTACATTTAATGAAACTCAATACCCCATGGGGATTAAGTTTCATTAATTATCCTTTTTTGGTAATCTAAACTGCAAAAAAATCTTTTAAAAAATGGTTCACACTCGAAAATAGCATTAAAAACTTTTACATTCTTCGATTCTTCAATCGTGTTTTATTTAGTAAAATAAAATTGTTCTTACGAACAGCAACGGGAACAATTTCAAAATCGTACTCATAATTTACAAATAAGTTTTTAAAAAAATAAATATTCAGCGTAGATTATTTTTCTATCCAGTCTGAAATAAAATAATGCGTTTTATTAAATTATGTATGCACCATTTCACAAATATGGAATTATTTTTGTAAGTTTCTGGACGAATTTTCCGTTTATTTACACTTGATATTTCATAATTTTTTAATGAAATATACATTTGAGAGATTTTTCCTTATATGACTAAAATGAATTGATGAAAAAGCTGTTAAAAAGTGCACACAAGATATTGAAAAATGGGTTGGGGAAGAAACAGGCATCACAAAAAATATTTCCACAAAGTTTTACAAAAAAGAACTTATTCAGTATTCGATGCTTTTATGAAAAGGACAAAGGTGGAAATCTGAATTATTTCATTTTGTACATCCATACAAAAAAAATTTAACAGTTGCAAAAAGGGTAAAATAAAACAAAATTCTTTTAAAAATGGTTCCCACTCGTAAATGGCATTTAACTTCAATTTTTTTAATTATAAACAGCACATCTTACGAACAGCAACAGAATGAATTTCAAAATCGCACTGAAAAATTACAAATAATTTTATTGTAAAATAAATATTAAGTGTAGATTTTTTTCTGTTTATTTTGAAAGAACAAAATGTGTTTTGTTAAAATATGTAAACACCATTTCTCAAAAAAAAAAAAAATATTGAGTTGTTCTTGGTAAGATTCTGTAAGAATTTTCAGTATGTTCACACTTGATATTGCATAAATCTTTTAATGAAATAACGTCTTCAGGGATTTTTCTTTAAAAAAAAAAAAAAAAAACGATCCCTCCAATTAAGAAGACTATGAGATATCAAAAAAAGCAGGGTGGGGAATGAAACATACCAAACCAAAAATACTTCCACAAAGTTTTCTAATAAAATAATTCAGTATCAATTAGTGAATAATTCCTGAAAGTTTCATTTAAATCAGATAATTCCTTGATTTCTGGCGAATATTTTAAAACAGAAGGCAGCGATTTTTACTTTCATTTCGGAAAAAAACAAATGTATTTTTGCTGGTACCTAGAAATATTTGAAAAATGATGAAAATATCATGTTAAAAATTTGAAGAAAACATTTGAATGACATATAAGGGGAGATGACTCTGATTCATATATGTTTTTTATTTCCCCTGAGAACGTATTAAAAATTACATTAATGTGTGAATCGAGGATCCGATGAGAATGATCGTTGATAGTAATAACGAGAGCCAAGAATATATCGGCTCGAACTGTTATTATAAAAAAATGTATGAAGTACCACTAAAAAGATGTCGAGATTATTCAATAATACAATAATAGTTTTCTATCTGTGGAAGAGGATGCTTCGCCGAACACTAAAATCTGGGGAGGCCTGGTCGCCTAGTGTGGTTGTGGTAGACTTTCTTTTTTTTGTATGGCCTTGTGTCAGGCCACCAGACTCCCGCGTACAAGGGTAGTTGATACTCCTTTAGGATATCAATGGTTCTCGACAAGAACAGTAGAGAATGGAATATGGATGTAATTATAAATACGTAGAACTTTGACTTTCGCTGTCGATTATAGTTGACAGGTGGAGATTCTGGAAGAGTTCGTGACGAATGTTTTTCTTTTTTGGAAGAGAATCTCGTATTATGTAGGAAAATCGGAAAGTTGGGCTAGGATTGTGTCAAGGATGATGAAAGGTAGCTTCAGGCAAAGAAGTTAACTATAAAAAGGTCTGTTACCGAAGTCTAGGTGTTTGAGTCGTATGGTGAACAGGGAGAGACGGAAAATGTAGATCGTTTCTCGCACGTGGATACTTATTGCCGGGAATCCGATAAGTCACGTGACCTTTGACTGGCGGCAAATGTCAACTGTCAAACTTCTTTGAATAGGTATCCATTCCAAAACGGTCATGTGCATTCCTAAACGGTCATGTGCCTCAACGTTGAAAGTGTTAGGGTAGCAACAACGATGAAGAAAAGAGAAAGAGAAAAGGTTTGAGGCAACCGTTGACGGAAGGAGGGGTATGCCGATAAAACCGTTACCTTCCGCAAATATCCTCATAAACTGTGCTGCCTGTAACCTTCTTTTTATTTTAGAGGGACAAAATCATTGTAAAAGAAAAAATTATAATAAGGGACTTACACTTTATATTTTATGCATAATCTCAATCTAATTACTTATTTATAAAAAAAACTACAATTTAAATTTAATAAATGAACATGAAACAAGAAATATATGTTCAATTTTTCGCTTTACCAGTCGACATATTTTTACCTTATTATTCTGCAGCTGGAATACATTTATTCTTTAAAGATTATTTCTTGAATGACATGCAAATTTTGATAAAGAACCACAAAAGCTTTCGAAAATCGGCCGTAAATTTTGACTTTCAAATTTAAAAAAAAAGAAAGGAAATGGCAAATGAATCGAATTATTGAGATAAGAACTCTTGATGATAGATGATATCCCAATAACTATTCCACTACCCATTCAAAGAAAACTCTTGGCTTTTAACAATCAAATTATGAAAGATAAACGTCTGGGGGAGGAGGTTAAGTATATTGAAACTAACTCCTCATCCCGTAAGGAGGAACATGTGCAAATGTCATCAGAGATCTAAATTTTAGAATTTTGTATGTATGTATGCCTGTGCGTGTGCGCGCGCATGTTTGTGCTTGAATGATGGCGGTTTAATTCAGTTTGTACTTGAATTTAGAATGTTGGTATTGACGGCATAAATCATTGGCCATACGACAAGTCTGGCTATTACTTCGATGCAACCTCATAATTCACTTTACATATATTTGACTTGCTTCCGGACCAGCTTACCGTTTCTACGTTCTGTCTGTTATATGTTTAAAAGTAGACGAATAGAGATAGTTTAACATACTTAGACTTCTTAGATCGCTGAGAGAAGATTCTTTGAAGTGCCGCCTGCAGGCGGATAATTTTACACTGGCGAAAACTTTAATGCAGGTCACGAGAAACTGAAACGAAACTTCTCATATAATTTCACACACTCTTCTCTCATTGATTTAACTTTTCTTCTCACTTTTATATCGAAAAGTATGTCATGGGCTCGCGAATTCCTTTCCCTCTACTTTCTCAGCTCACCCGAATTTGAAGGGAGTGGGTGCAGGGTGTTATTATTTCACACACAAAATGCGTTGGTAAAGAAAAGTTTTCCTTTTGTCTTTATTCATATGACCCATGAATGAAAAAAAAATATTGGTTTTCGAGGGACAAAAACTGTGAATTAATATCTTTTTGCCATTCAGTTTTCTACTATTCTTTTTCTCCTTCCTCATCGTACTGTTTCCTTTCGGTACGTGGGCGATCATAGTTCACAACTTCTTATATTTTGTAACACTTATCAATGCACACACGTTTGTTAAGTAGGTTACTCACTGTTTCCCTTTGTCCTTGTTGCCACCAATAGGTCATGCGGTGTCCAATTCTCCAAGCCCTCTTTCTTCATTACGTGTCTCAGAAATTTCAAATGTCTCTTTCTGATTCTAAATACAAATGTCTTCTTACTACCATTCCCCTTAAAACCTCTGGTTGTTTACATATTTCATTCATGGTATTCTCAGGATTCTTCTTTGGGTTTTGGTGCCATATGTTACGTCATTTGTTAACACTCCACCACCAGGTGTTTAAAATTATGCACTTGATTGATTATAGTATTTTCAATTTGTATCGTGCATCTTGCTAACAACTATAAATTCTATCTTCTTACAAATTGATTAATTGATTTTCTTTATTAGTTACGTCATCTCGATTTTCTTTACCAGGAGATCTTTCAGTTTTTCTCTTTGCATTTTTTTGTGTACTTAATTCTATCAACAACCGTGTCACCTGCGCATCTTATGATAATTTTGCCCACCAATATCAAATCCTATTATATTTTTTTTTAGTTTTCTTAAGTAAATCCAGTGAGCAATCATATTCTTGTCTTAACAGGTACAATATTTTCTTTTTGTAGTTTTACAATAACTTAATTCATTTTATATCTAGGATGCTAATAGAATGTTTTGTTTTTTTTACCTTTATCTTGTCTGAATTGTCTTGTTCACTGAAAGAGAGTTTAAAGAATAAAGCTGAAAATATGTTGATAAACTTTTAGCTGGAAGTTGTTATTCTAATATTTTTTTAGCTCTCCTGGTTCAATAACGATAGAATTACAGCGAAGTTATTTCGTGTTAAAGAACTTGAGATTCTAATTTTGTACTTCGCTGCAGTAATGATACAAGCGTCGTGAACTCGTTTAGCAAATGCTAGTCGTCGTAAATTCTCACTAACTGGGTTCGCTCGTACCTTGAATTTATATATTTTTTAATCACGTGATAGGATCCTGAGAGCATTCTTTTTTCGTCAGGTCAAAAACTAGGTTGATGTTATTCGGACATAGTGGTGAGCAGGTAAATTGTTTTTTTAATATCTGTTAACCACCCAGAAAGCGCCTTACAAAACTCAGTCTGGAGCCTGATATGTTTTGTGTTGCTTATTGAGAACAATGTACGTGAAGATACACGAGATAATTTATTGTCCAATGAGAAGTTCAGGTTTTCATAAACATCTATGAAGCTGTGATCCGCTTTTTGCACGAAAATCGACATTGATGAAAAAGTGGTAGCGGACAGCTAAAATACTCCACTCCCATTGAAAGTTTGAAAAGAAAAAAAATTCCATATGTATGATACTTCACAAATTTTGTAGGCCAGTGAACATGTCTGCCTACTTTAGTTGTAGTTTTTGTCGGAGGAGTTTCAGGTCGAATATCCTTCTGCTGGGCGGAAGAATTTTGATCAAACGAGGTCGAAGAATGCTTATTGGCATCAATGAAAGCAGGTTTCAACCTGTCAATGCTGACAGTGTTTGTTTTATTATTGATTAAGATGGTAAATTATTTCGGTGCATGGGAAATAACTTGGAAAGGACCGGAGTATGTCGGTGTGAGGGTTTTTTAACTGCATCTCTGCGTAGAACTCACAGTTTTCCAAAGTTTTCGGTACGAAAATTGCTCTATTTGATGTGCGCGTTGGGGTAAATACGAGGTTGGACATGCGTTCTTTCAAGTCCTGAATGAAGTATGTAGATGGTTTTGTCGACACATCTTTTTCCATCATTTGACCGGGGAGTGTAAGTGGGCTCCCGAAAATAAGCTCAGCTGTGGTGCATTTCAAATCTTCCTTGACAACACTACTCAGTGTTAGCATTACTAATGGTAATCTCTCAATCCACGATCGTGTGTCTTCGCTAGCTGTAAGTGCTGCCTTTAGTTGCCTGTGAAACCTTTCTACCAAACCGTTTGCGCACGGATGGTAAGCTGTAGTTGTTATATGTTTAGTACCCAACAGGTTAGTAAATTCAGCGAAGAGGGTAGACTGGAATTGGGGTCCACTATCTGTAGTAATGACAGTCGGGCATCTAAATGTGGCTATCCACTCACGTAGGATCGTTTGTGCGATGACACTGGCGGTGGTTGATCGCAGGGGTACCACCACTTTTTATATTGTGTGGGTATATATGTAGGATAAGACATATCGATATAAGACTGACAAGAACACGTGTGAACGTTAAGACATCTTTATTGCAACTGTCGTGTTAGTAGTGGTTAAACAAACTTGATGCTGATTGGCTAAGGGCCACTGTCCCTTTGGTAGTGAGAGGGAGTGGTAAAGGGGAGACGATCCATCTCTAACATCTCCGGTTTTTTAATAAAAAGTTTTTTATTCTCTATATTTTGCTGGAAGTCTTACAATTCTTCCTCTTCTTGTTTGGTTATAGTTTTGAGAAGCGTAAAATATCGGCAACCATCTATTTCCGTGTTTTTGCTGTAGTACTGCCCCAAGGCCTTTCTTGCTTGCATCAGTTGTTATTTTTGTTTCCTTATTTTGGTCATAGAATTGTAATATTGGTGGACTTGTTATACTTTCTTTTAATTTCTCTACTGCCTCTTTCTGGGGTTTTTCAAATGACCACTGTATATCATTGTGTAGGAGTTCTCTTAGCGGTGTAGTTATTTCCGAGTATTTCGGTATGAATTTACATAGGTAATTAGTCATTCCTAAGAATCTCTGGATATCTTTTTTATTTTCGGGATTAAGCATTTGTTTTATATCCATTATTTTTGCAGGGTCAGGTTTTATCCCATCCTCTGTGATCAAGTGACCCAAGTATGTCAGTTGCTTTGTTGCTATTTCGCATTTGGATTTATTTAGTTTTAAGCCTGATTTGCAGAGTTGACTGAAGAGTTTTTCCAGTATTTTCATGTGTTCTTCTAAAGTTTCTGACCATACTATTATGTCGTCTTGTGAATTTCTGGTTTCGTTTATGCCTTCTATTATTTTTGCTACTTGGACTTGAAAGACTTCAGACGCACTGTGTATCCCATATGGTAACCGAGTAAAAGAAAAACGCCCAAATGGTGAGTTGAAAGTTAGTAATTTCGAACTTTCTTCGTCCACTGGTATATGCCAATATCCATTAGAAGCATCTAATTTTGTGAAATACTTTTGGCTGTTCATTTCCGCGAATATTTCTTCGGCAGTAGGCAGCTTGTAATGCTCCCTTTTTATAGCTTTGTTTAGGTCTCTAGTCTTAACCTGCCGTTTTGTTTTTCCACTATTACTAGTGAATTTACCCAGTCTGTAGGTTCCTGGATCGGCTTAATCATTCCCATTTTTTGCATTTTCTCTAGTTCTTTCTTCAGTTTTGGTTTCATAGCAAACGGGATATTTCTTGGGGGATTCACAATTGGTTTAACATCTGGTTTTAGTGTGATGTGGTGTGTAGTTGGTAGTTTGCCTATTTCACCGAAACAATCTTCATATTTTTGTAATAGGCCTTGTAAATCCATTTTGCTTATTTTGTTTACTCTTCTTATTAAATCTAGTTTTTCTGATGTTTCCGCATCCAATGACCGCACTTGCGTTGGTTTCCGCTACTATGAAATTCGAGTTTATTTTTATTTTTCCTTTGTAAGTTCACTTTGCAACTTCCCATTACAGGAATTTTTTAAACCGTTTTATCCGGTTAATTTTACCGATGTTTTATTTAATTTCAGCTTAGGCTTTATTTTATTATATATTTTTACTGGCAAAACGTTTATTTCTGCTCCTGTGTCTATTTTAAAATATATTGTCGACTCGTTAGCTTCGAGTTTTACACTCCATCTGTCAGTCTTAATTGTTTTTTGTGTGGACGGTATTCATTTCGTACACCTCGTGGTCCGAATTTTCAGTGCTGCTGCTGCTGCTGCTGGTGAACTTTTTCACTTTATATAATTTTTTTCATTCTAGTTTTACATTTTTTAGCAAAATGTTCTTTTTTCCACATTTATTGCAGTTTTTGTTAAAAAGCAAGGCAGTTATTTTTTATTATGTGCCTTTGAGCAATAGGTGCACCGTTCTATCCAATATTGAGTTTTGTTTTCTTTCCTCGCCGTCTTGCTTTTGGAAACATTAGAAAGTCAATGAAATTATTGAAAATCGATATGCAATCGATCAAAATGTATTGATTTTAACTACTTTCAAAAGTTTTGACATAGTTATATTACCAACTAGCAGTAGAGCCCGGCGTTGCCCGGGGATGTAACAGTAAGAGATAGATCAAGTATCGACCATCATAAAGACTGAAAAATAAAATTGACAAAGATTATTGTTTAAGGTTGACGGACACGCATGTCTTAATTAGTTTTTTTTTTTTTTTTTTACGAATTGGTCAAACCCAAACTCAAACAAAAACATTGTTTACAATCGTTATGAGTCTATCGATTGGTGAATAGAATTTTATTATAAACAATTGTCTTGTAAATGGAATTTTTAAAGCATTCTGAATGTAAATAAAGAAAAAAGTGTGCAAGACAATAAGAAATAATACCTGCCCCCGCAAAAAGTGGATGTTTGTTTTATCGGCTGAAAAATGGAAGAAATCCGATCCCATATATAAAGGAACACACACACACACACACACACACACACACACACACACACGAACAACCTGGGTTTTTTAACCTAAGTCATTCTACGGAATCGCTAAAACATAGAGCATAGTCTGATGAAAAAGACGCTAAAGTTTATGTAAACAAAATTTTATCGTCAAAATGCTTATGTTTTTATGAAGAGGATAGACTAAGTTTTTTTTTAATATTTTTAAAATTTTTCCATCTTTTTAGAATATTCTAAATTTTGATTTAAAAATAACCTTGTTTCTCTTTGTCGCAACAAGGGGTAGTAAATAACATGGATAATTTTAGCGCGTTTTTTTATTTACACACATTAATTTGGAAAATCTTGCAAAAATAAAAATAATTGTCAGATGTTAATGAAACTTTCAGAAACTATTCACAGATGATCGAAATTATTATAAATATGTTTTTTTTTTTTAAAGTCATGGCAGAAATATTTTTTATATTTATTAACACCCCCATAACTAATTTTATGAAAAAACTCTAGAAATTCGAGACCATCGGTTTTAGTGATTACAATAGTTAAAAGCACAAGGCTTTGAAGAATGCAAATCATGTATTTTTTTTTTTTTTTTTTTTTTGGACAACGTACCTGAAAATCAGCTGTGAATTGTAACATACAAAACTCAATAAAACAAATATATTATTTAGTTTCAAATGCTTTTATTTGTTTTAATTTGTTTTTATGAATATGGACAATATTTTCTGAAAGCAAAATTTTTTTTCAATGAAAATTGAATTTTTAATACAATTATTTCTTATTTCTTTAATTTTAAAAAGATTTTTAAAAAATGTTTAAATTGAATTTAAAAAAATATTTTAACATTAGTTAAATGCAACATCAACCTTTCAAAATGTCCGTGTGAGGCGCTTTGAAAATTGTATAATTTGGACCAATCAGATTAGCCATGGTAATTAAGAAATGTAATTTTTGTGTTTATAGTCGGACAGTAATTATCAAGTACGGAAGACAAACCAGAATACAATTTAGTTGCATTGTTCTCCGCTGTTAAGCCCTTTACTTTTGCGAAACACGTATGGAGAAGTTAATTTGAGTTTTCAATTTCAAGTGAGAAGGGTGCCTACAAGTAACAGTATCATCTTAGGAAATTTAACTACTGCTAAACTTTAATTTATATGATCTTATTTTTATATTAATCTCAGTTATGACATTTTTCCATAAATGAAATATAAAAATTAATAATAAAATGAATGGAAATACAAATAACACAGTAAAATGTAATAAATGTACATAAAATTATAGTATTTTATGTACACTTCTGATAAAATTTCATAAGAAAGGTACCTAAATTAATTCTTTTTCTTATGAAATTTAATCTCACTATTAACAGTCTTATTTTTTAATTTCTTTATATTTTCCATAAAGCATCGTAAACGTAAAAATAAAAGCTAATTACAAAAAAAAAAAAAAAACAAAAAAAAAGTTTTCCTTAAAAGTAACGAGGTAAATAATTTGTTCAGTTAAATAATTTCACTTCCTTCCATCCGTAGAAAGAATTACCCTCCCGTAAGTTATCTAAACGTCATGAATGTGCCTTTCGTCAATCGTCAAGCGACGCGAAAGGTTATGACCTGCTTTGTTTTATTTTCAAATTACATTTTTTCGGCGCAGAAGCTAAGTTAAGCTTGGTTCAAAATATTTTACATAAACAGTATAATATCTGTTTTTATTAAAATCAGTTTTGAAAAAATGATAATTGATTTTTAAAAGAATATCAAAGTAAGATTTTAATCTTTTTTATCAAATCGAAAAAATGATTAAAAATGATTGATTATCTGTCCTTTTTTTTAACAAAAAAGAACAATATTTATAACGAAAATTTCAGACGTGCTGGGAACGATTACAAAATGTAAAAAAAAATACTCCAAAAATACTTTGATCTTTCGTCTTTAATAATAATATGAACATTAGACGATAAAATTTTGTTTTCGTCAAGTTCGGCGTCTTTTTCATCATGCTATGCTCTTTTGTTTACATTTTCGTGGGTGAGTTGTCCCCCTTTCATTCTCACGATGTGTCTTAATCGTGTTTTCAAATTGATTTTCTTAAAAAAAACAACTGTGTTTTTCCCATTTTCGGCGCCGTTAGAACCACCAAAAGGTAATTTTACGTAGTCCTGTGAAGTTTTGTTGGAATCGGCTAAAAAATGTAGGAAATTCGATCCAACATATAAACGTTACAGACACACACACACACACAACCTGCGTAAGATTATATGTTTTACAAAGATTTAAATTACATAGTGATTTACATGCAAAATCAAGCTGTTTGACTACTTTTTCAACGTTAAACACGCTAGCTTCAAAATATAAATATCTCTTTGTAAACATTAGAAAGTGAATGAAATTATAGAAAATCGATATGCAATCGATCAAAATGTATTAATTTTAACTAGTTTCATTTTAACAAGTTTTGACATAGTTATATTACAAATTTTATGTTTTACAAAGTTTTAAGTTACATAGTGATTTACACGCAAAATCAAGCAGTTTTGACTACTTTTTCAACGGTAAACAAGCTACCTTCAAATTAATTATCACTTTGGAAACATTAGAAAGTCAAAGAAATTATTGAAAATCGATATGCAATCGATCAAAATGTATTTCATAAGATTTGATATAGTTATATTACAAATTTTATGTTTTACAAAGTTTTAAGTTACATAGTGATTTACATGCAAAATCAAGCTGTTTTGATTACTTTTTCAACGTTAACCACGCTAGCTTCAAAATATAAATAACTCTTTGAAAACATTAGAAAGTCAATGAAATTATTGAAAATCGATATGCAATCGATCAAAATGTATTGATTTTAACTTATTTCATAAGTTTTGACATAGTCATATTACAAATTTTCTGTTTTACAAAGTTTTAAATTACATAGTGATTTACATGCAAAATCCAGCTGTTTTGATTACTTTTTCAACGTTAACCACGCTAGCTTCAAAATATAAATAACTCTTTGAAAACATTAGAAAGTCAATGAAATTATTGAAAATCGATATGCAATCAATCAAAATGTATTCATTTTAACTACTTTCAAAAGTTTTGACATAGTTATATTACAAATTTATGACGACCGGTGTTGGACGAAGTTCTGCTGGTGTGTTTTTTGAACTGTTAGTACGTTAAGTTCCTTTTGATTTTATTTTCCGTTTTTTCTATTACTGACCTTTACTTGTTAAAATTTTAGTTTTTTTTTCTTTTCCTCCCTTTTTATTTTAGCCTTTTTTGAATTTGTTTATCTTTTATTTGATTATATTTTTCCTTTTCAGTAATTTCCCGCCTTATTTGATTTTACGTCATAGTTCATTTGTTCACGTTTTATTTCTACGTGTTCTTTTTCCTTCCTTGTTTTAATATTTGTGAAATATTCTGTGTTCTATCTGTTAATTTTTGCTTTGTTAATTATACATTTTCGTTTTTATTTCCTGTGTTATCGTTTGTCGGACTGACTAGAATTTTTCTAGTAGCCGTCATATCGTTTTGTTAATTTGTTTGTTAATTTTCATTCCGTAATTTCTGTTGATTTATTGTATTCTTTTTCTGTAAATTTCTGCTTTAATTTGTCTTTTTCTCGTTTGCGTACCCTCTGTCTGTAATTTGTAGCTATTAATTTTCTGTTTGTACCGTTCATTGTGTTTTATACGTATTCTTTTTTTTTACCCACCTCTTTTTTTTTCTTGTTTATCTGCTTGTGTAATATTTGATTTTTAATTTTTTTTGCTTTGTTAATTATACATTTTCGTTTTTTTTTCCCTGTGTTATCGTTAGGCGGACTGACTAGAAATTTCTAGTAGTCGTTTTGTTAATTGTTTGTTAATTTTCGCTTTAATTTGTCTTTTCCTCGTTCGTGTATTCTTTGTCTGTAATTTGTAGCTGTTAAATTTTTTATTTTTTACCCTTCATTGGCCTTTTACACATGTTCCTTTTTTTTTACCCCCCTTTTCTTTTTATATTATTCTCTTCTTTTGTTTAATTATATTTTTTGTTATTGCGAAAAGAAATTAAAAATATGGGTAAAAATGCAAGGAAAAATTTATTTGGCAAAAATAAAAGAAAAATGACCCTCCTGACAAATCGTCCGGAAATTCAGATATAGATGCAGAAGACCCCCCCAAAATTGTTTCCTTCTCAAAATAAAAATGTAAAAAGAAAGAAGTATGGTGGCCGATAATGGTGAAATCTCTCCATCAAAATCCACTTTACAAAAGGAAGGTATGGTGGCCGATAATGGCGAAAATCCTACCAGAGAAACCATTTTTCAAGAAGAAGTTATGGTGGCCGAAGGTGGCCAAGATTCTGAAACCAAGAAAGTTTCACATGACAAATGTATGGCAGCCCAAGTTGGCGAAAATTCTGAAACCAATAAAGTGTCACATGACAAAAGTGTGGTTGCCCAAGTTGGCGAAAATTCTGAATCCAATAAAGTGTCACATGACAAAAGTATGGTAGACCAAGTTGGCGAAAATTCTGAAACCAATAATGGTATGGTAGCGGATAATAGACAAAGCAAACAAGACGTAAATATGGTTCCTATGAATAATGACGCGGCCGGAGAGACGCCCTCATGCTGGAAGTCCCCGCCTAAATGCAAGATCAACATGACGGAGTTCCTGGAGAAAGCCACGAGCTACGCACATCTGGTGACAGCAGATTTGCTCTTGTGGAGCTAAAGAAGGTTGAGAAAAGAATTGTGTCAGTCTTTGTGGTGGACAAGCGTTCGCGCAGGATTTGTCACTCCACTAAAGACACTGTTATAAAAACCTTGACTTCGCTGGGCATCAAACCTCAGCGAGTCATAAAAGGGAAAGGCTATTCCATGTGGGACGTACTGTAACCCACGCCTGCCGATTGTGAGAATGCTGCAACGAGGGACCTCATAACAAAAGACCTTATTTTGAGAACGGAATACGAAGGCAGGCGTCGGACCTTGTATCAGTATTTGAGGTTCCTCCTCAGATTGTCGGGGAGCATTTGGCCGTGTATCTGTGACAGTTTGGTGAGATACTCAATGCTTCCTCAGACGATCTGACCGGGGGATGGAGCTTTGAGTTGATGATCAGTCAAAAAGCCTTCGGTTCCATCCCCAACTGTCTGGATTTAGAGGGCCAGAAGATGCCAATTATAGTGACAGGGCGTAAACCGGCATGCTGGAAGTGTGGAAAGATTGGTCACCTTTCCTCTTCCTGCACAGAGATGAAAGCCTCTGATGTTCTGGCCCCCGCCCAACCAAATCCCCCTTTAGTCGAGTCTGTTAAATCCGTCTCGCCAGTAGTGGGCATACCTGCGACCAGGACCGGTGTGAAAAATCCCCCGGTTGGGTCTAAATCTCTGCCCCCATTCCCCGAAAAGCCTTTGTCCGCCGCTAGTGCGGTTATGGGGAAGGAAGAGGGGTAATGGCAGGTCGTAGGTAAGTCTAAAAGGAAGACACAGACAGCGGGACCTCGTCCTACAACAACAAATGACTCATACAGCCCCACACCCTCAACCAGCGCAAAGGGCGACTCTCCGGTCAGATATTCAACAAAACAACTCCAGGATATGCTCAAATATGAGCCATCATTCGAAAAAAAGGAAAAACTACAACATCTCAAGGAAGCTCTAAAAACCAAAGAACATAAATCGGAAAAAAAAACCTGGATTCTCTGTTTCGGCACCGTCTTCCCCTGTGCCCAAAAAACAACCCAAAGTACAACTACATATGACAAAGAAGGGATCCAAATCTTCAGCCTCCATCCCTTCCCCCAAAGAAAACACCAATCAATTCCCCTCTTAAAACCGAAAATCAAAAAAGGCAACGTAGCCCATCGACGGATACTCCGGAAGCAGTAGTTGAAAAGAAAATTAAATCCAAACCACTTTTCAGCACAGGGGAAGAGGTGTGCCGAATCTCGAAGGATGTTGAAGATCAGGCCAGAAAAGTAAAAAATTTAAAACATCTTCTCAATTTTAAAAAACTCAACAACTTAGACGTAGAGAACCCTCAAAATTTCCCGAAGGCAAAGAGGGTCCTCACTGTTGTCCAATCTAAAGCTGCCGGTAAACCAATATGGGCCATGATGTCGGAAGCGAATGAAACTTTTGCATGTTTTCCGCCGATGGCGTGTTTTGATGACGATGTAGTTAAAGATCTACGACAATACTGTCCAGGGAGGTTCCCAGTTTTTGTTCACCCCTCTCTGTATAGAGCGTTAAAACTAACCTTCCCCCTGGACATTGGCGGCCTGTCTCCTGATGGTACCATCAAGAGTGAGATGGGTACTGGCTCATTGGGAGAAGCCGTTGGTGTCCTGTCTTCGGCCATGTTCAATGCAGGAGAGCAACCCTAATAAGTTTTCATCATGGCTCTCTGGTTAGCAAGTCTGAATGCCCGAGGCCTGAGGTCGGAGTCTCGCAGGGCGAGGCTCTCTCGTGACCTTCAGCGTCTTGGGGTGAATATTTGATGTGTACAAGAGACCCGGTTTTCTACTCACGACTATGAGAACATACTGTCTAGGGGGTTCTCCCTCTATTCAGCCTGTTTTGATGGACGTTCGAGAGGTGTCTCTTGGCTGGTAAGCAAGTATTTGAAGGCTGCGTGTGTCCTTGTCTTCGCGGATCCGGCTGGCAGACTTTGCGTGCTGGACGTTACCATAAAGGATAAGGCTCTTCGTTTCATTGGGGTTTATGCGCCCAATGCCCATGCTGAGCGGCCTGCTTTGTTACGGCAGATCGAGCCGTTTTTGACGACATCACGGCGGGTAGTTTTAGTGGGTGATTGGAATGCCGTCCTTGATCCCGATATAGATCGCATTGGGCCATTTTCGGGTACGAACAACCGGGGCGTTAAACAGTTTCAGGATTTTATCGACGGGTTTGATCTTGTCGATAAGTACCGGAACGAACACCCTCGGGGGGTAGTGTGGACTTGGACTAATAGTGGCGGCTCGGCTAGTTATCTAGACCGAGTCTTAGTTAAGAGAGTCGATGTAGGGCTCTTAGGGTGTCCAAGTTTCCATGAGATAGTTTATACGGATCATAGGCTTGTCCGGGTCCGTGTAAACTTAGATAAACCTAAGGTTAGGATGGCTGGCTACTGGAAATTAAACTCATCATTATTTGGTGAGCAAGATTTCCGGGGCCAGCTGCTACTAATGATACAGAGGGAACTGACGGGAGCGGTTGTGGGAAATGCCTGGTGGGATAATTTAAAATCCAAAATTAGAACGTTTGCTGCTGATTATAGTCGTCGGCTCAATCTAGATAGATTAGCGGCGCAAACGGCTTTAGAGCAGAAGGTTGATCGGGCAGTCAAATCCCGTGTTAGTGGGGACATAGCTTTAGCTAAGGCAGAGTTGGCCTCCTTGCTTATCAAGAAGGATCAAGCTCTGGTAGTTAGGGCTAGGTTAAAAAGAATGTCCCCTGAGGCAACGAATATGGCCGCTGAATTTGCGCGCAGAGGAAGCTCGGAATGCATCACGTCGACATATTGCGTGCGTCACATTGCCGGATAATCGGACTGTGACTACAAACGAGGGCATATGTGAGGCCTATCGTGACTACTTTCAGGATCTTTTTACCAGAGAGCCCTGTCTGAGCCCTGCTCAGTTCGACGCCTATTTAGCTGACTTTCCCTGCCTCGAGGCAGCTGAAGCAGCTAGGTACGAGGGTCCCATTTCAGAGTCGGAAATCTGGGAAGCGTTGAAACAGGTTGGCCTGGACAAATCTCCGGGACTAGATGGTCTTCCGTATGAAGTGTACTTGAGGCAGTCGCCCGTCTTTGTTCCGTTGCTGGCACTGATTTTTGGCAACGGGATGAAGCAGGGGTCTATACCCCAACGCTTCACCAGGGGCGTGATCAAGTTGTTACGCAAGGACAAAAACGGTGGGGATGGGTTAGATAACTTTCGCCCTTTAACCATGTTAAACACAGAGTTAAAGATTTTGGCTAAGATCTTGGCTAAGGTTGTCCTGTCTCGTCTGATTGGCTCGGAACAGACTTGTGCTGTGAAGGGTAGGACCATTCAGGACAATCTTCATATGGTACGCCTGATCATCGAGCAAGTCGACAGTGAAGCCGCGCTGATCAATTTAGATCAGTCCAAGGCCTTCGATAGGGTTGACAATCGGTTTCTCGAGGCTGTTCTTTCAGCGGCCAGTTTCGGACCGTACTTTCGCACCTGGATCCGACTTCTGTATGAGACTCCCGGTGAGCTGGTGGAAGTGAATGTGGTACGATCGGAGCCTTTCGTATTGTCTCGCTCCATTCGTCAAGGTTGTCCGTTGTCGCCGTTGCTTTACGTTCGTGCGTTGGAACCTTTTCTTCGTAAGTTAAAAGCGAATCCGGTCCTACGCGGAATTGCCCTGCCCGGTGGTAGCACATCGGCCAGGTATTCTGCCTATGCTGACGACGTTTCGGCTCTTGTGTCGAGCAGAGCCGAGATTGACGAAGTCAGCAAAGAAATCAGTTGTTATGAGATGGTGACAGGGGCCAAGATCAACCGCGATAAGTCTGTTGGCTTGCGGTTGGGTGCGTGGAAGGGAGTTTCTCTTCCCGGACCTTTCGACTGGACGGATGGGCCGGTCAATATTCTCGGCGTCTGGTTCGGTCCTGATCTCCAGTTGGAAATTAATTGGGAATGAATTGGTCGGAGGTCCGAGGGAAGGCCGAGATCGCAATTAATTTGTGGTCTCGGAGGAATCTTTCCTTAAAGGGGAAGGCGGAGGTTTGTGTTTCACACATCTATCCGATTCTCCATTACCGACTCTCGGTGCTTCCACTTCCGTGTGGAACTTTGCTGGCGTTAGTGAGGCTCTTGTTCTCCTTGTTGTGGGGTGGCAAGGCCGCCAGAGTCACTCGGGGGATCTGTTGCCTTCATCCTTCTGAAGGCAGTCTGGGCATGCCAAGCATTGAGATTCGTCAACATATGCTTCGCATTAGATTACTAGATCGAATGTGTCGCGAACCGGATGAGGAGGGCGCCTTCTGGAAGGAAGACGCCCGAAAGAACTTCCCATCCCTGAGAAGTGTGCACTCATGCGAGGAAGAGGCCCGCCGTTTACCCCGAGCCGAATGCTCCTTCTATCGCTAATGTCGTCTTGCTCTGAAGCGCCTCTTAAGGGCGTTGGATGGCCTCTCCAACGTCCAGGCGTTGTCTCTTTGGGCATTATATCAAGTGTTAGTGAGGGGGTCCATTCATGATAATCTGATTGGCAGTCTCGGTCTTACGAGGCAGCAGGCTCGCTCAATATGGCCTTGGGCGCCCGGGTTGAAATGTCTCACTAACGATGAGGCATCACTCATTCGTGGGGCCCTCTGGGTCGCCAAAAGACTTTGTTCAGTTGGCTTGGAAAATTCTCCAAACTGCCGTCGCTGTGGTGGAGAGGTCGAGACCCTGTGTCACGCCTTTTTTCAGTGCAGGACGGTAGTGCCGTTGTGCAAGTTTGTTGAAGGCCTCATGGTTCGCATGCTGCGTGGAACGCAGTTTGTCCTTCAAGTCTCTTCCGTTTGTACCAACGTGGCACCGCCGATGACGAAGGCTGAACAATATGTGTTCCACTGCTTGCCAGGAGTTATGAGAGTCGTGATTTGGACGACGCGACAGAAGGGATTCTATGGAGGTGAGAAGTTTACCTCTTCCCAACTGATCTTGTACTTTAAGCATCAGCTTAAAGTCAAGAGTAGGACGGAAAGGCGGCGGCTCCCTTCATCAGAATTCAGCAAAAGGTGGGTGCATCTTGCGCGTTAGTGTCGTGTGAAAGGGGCTGACCTTGAGTGGCATTTTGATGCCGGTTAGGCATTAGGATATTGCTTTTTCCGGGTTGTACTAGTGCAACCCATCCAGAAACTAGGTTATATTAGGTTCGTTTGTTGACGTTTTAGTTTCTTTTTCTTTTATTTAGTTAAGTTAGCTAGGGTATGTATGCTCATTGGTCCCTTTTTTTTTTTCCTATTTTCTTTTTAGTTTAATTTCCCATCCCCTCCCTCTTTAGGTGGTCAGTGATGTCAGTTCTCCGGTGGATGCGGGACGCCTTTCGATTCGCGTGAATGTTTTCGTATTTGTTGTTGTGTTTGAATGAGTGCGTGTTAGTGTGAGTACGTGACATGAATGAATGATTTATGCTATGAGAGTCCCGCACTGATTTCGGCCAGAGAAATGGGATTATTGCCACAGTAGGTGATTGTGTGGGGTTTTATTACTAATAATATTTTCCTTGGTTTCATGTAAATAGAGTGTGCTCATATTGTAAATAAACATTGGGGTAAATTTTTAGAATTATTGTTGTATTTCCCTCCCCTCACAGACATTGTATTGTATATATGAGGTTTAGTTATTTTTTTTCATAGAGTCGACGAGGTATTATGGTGTTTGTAGTTTGAAAGGTACGTATAAATGCGTTGTTTTGGTGTAAGGAATATTATTCGTATGATTGGGCCAGTGTCTGCGGCTAGCTAAGGTAAAACTAAGACAGAAGAAGACCGTCCTCTCCCCATTCCCCTATTCCGGCCTTGTGCTGCATTTCTGTTATAAATTGCAGAATAAATATTACTACTTTTTCAACGTTAAATACACGAGATTCAAAATATAAATAACTCTATGGAAACATAAGAAAATCAATGAAATTATTGAAAATCGATATGTAATCAAACGAAATGTATTGATTTTAACTTGTTTCATAACATTTGACAAAGTGATATTACAAAATTCAAGTTTTATTAAGTTTTGAAATGCATAATGATTTATATGTAAAATCAAGCTGTTTTGACTACTTTTTCAACGTTAAAACACGCTAGCATCAAAATATAAATAATTCTTTGGAAACATTAGAAAATCAATGAAATTATTTAAAATCGATATGTAATCAATCAAAATGTATTGATTTTAACTAGTTTCATAACATTTGACAAAGTGATATTACAAATTTCAAGTTTTATGAAGTTTTGAAATACATGATGATTTACATGCAAAATCAAGCTGTTTTGACTGCTTTTTCAAAGTTAAACACGCTACCTTCAAAATATAAATAACTCTTGGGAAACATTAGAAAATCAATGAAATTATTGAAAATCGATATGTAATCAAACAAAATGTATTGATTTTAACTAGTTTCATAACTTTTGACAAAGTAATATAACCAATTTTAAGTTATATTAAGTTTTGAAATACATGATGATTTACATGCAAAAACCACGTGTTTTGACGAATTTTTCAACGTGAAACACGCTAGTTTCCAAATATAAATAAATTTTGGAAACATTCGAAAATCAATGAAATTATTGAAAATCGATATGTAATCAATCAAAATGTATTGATTTTAACTAGTTTCATAAGATTTGACAAAATATTATAACAAATTTTAAGTTTTACTAAGTTTTGAAATACATGATAAATTTACATTCAAAATCAACGTGTTTTGACTACATTTTCAACGTTAAACACGCTAGCTTATAAATATAAATAAATCTTTGGAAACATTAGAAAATCAATGAAATTATTGGAAATCGATATGTAATCAATCAAAATGTATTGATTTTAACTAGTTTCATAACTTTTGACAAAGTGATATTACAAATTTTATGTTTTATTAAGTTTTGAAATACACGATGATTTACATGCAAAATCAAGCTGTTTTGAGTACTTTTTCAACGCTAGAATCAAAATGTAAACAACTCATTGGAAACATTAGAAAATGAATGAAATTATTTAAAATCGATATGTAATCAATCAAAATGTACTGATGTTAACTTGTTTCATAACTTTTGACAAAGTGATATTACAAATTTTATGTTTTATTAAGTTTTGAAATATATGATGATTTACATGCAAAATCAAGCTGTTTTGACTACTTTTTCATCGTTAAACATTCTAGCTTCAAAATATAAATAATTCTCTGGAAACATTAGAAAATCAATGAAATTATTGAAAATCGATATGTAATCAATCAAAATGTATTGATTTTAACTAGTTTCATAACTTTTGACAAAGTAATATAACAAATTTTAAGTTTTATTAAGTTTTGAATACATGATGATTTACATGCAAAATCAACGTGTTTTGATTACTTTTTCAACGTTAAACACGCTAGATTCAAAATATAAATAAATCTTTGGAAACATAAGAAAATCAATGAAATTATTGAAAATCGATATATAATCAATCAAAATGTATTGATTTTGACTATATTCATAACATTTGACAAAGTGATTTTGCAAATTTTAAGTTTTACAAAGTTTTGAAATACATGATGATTTACATGCAAAATCAACGTGTTTTGACTACATTTTCAACGTTAAACACGCTAGCTTCAAAATATAAATTAATCTTTGGAAACATAAGAAAATCAATGAAATTATTGAAAATCGATATGTAATCAATCAAAATGTATTGATTTTAAATAGTTTAATAACTTTTGACAAAGTGATATTACAAATTTTAAGTTTTATTAAGATTTGAAATACATGATGATTTACATGCAAAATCAAGCTGTTTTGAGTACTTTGTCAACGCTAGCATCAAAATGTAAATAAATCTTTGGAAACATTAGAAAATCAATGAAATTATTGAAAATCGATATGTAATCAATCATAATGTATTGATTTTAACTAGTTTCATAACATTTGACAAAGTGATATTGCAAATTTTAAGTTTTATTAACTTTTGAAATACATGATTATTTACATGCAAAATCAAGCTGTTTTGAATGCTTTTTCAACGTTAAACAGGCTACCTTCAAAATGTAACAAACACTTTGGAAACATTAGAAAATAAATGAAATTATTGAAAATCGAAATGTAATCAATCAAATTATCTTGATTTTAACTAGTTTCATAACTTTGGACAAAGTAATATAACCAATTTTAAGTTTTATTAAGTTTTGAAATACATCATGATTTACATGCAAAATCAACGTGTTTTGAGTACTTTTTCAACGTTAAACACGCTAGCTTCAAAATATAAATAACTCTTTGGTAATATAAGAAAGTCAATGAAATTATTGAAAATCGATATGTAATCAATCAATATGTATTGATTTTAACTAGTTTCATAACATTTGACAAAGTGATATTACAAATTTTGAGTTTTATTAAGTTTTGAAATATATGATGATTTACATGCAAAATCAACGTGTTTGGCTACTTTTTCAACGTTAACAACGCTAGCTTCCAAATATAAATAAATCTTTGGAAACATTCGAAATTCAATGAAATTGCGGAAAATCGATATGTAATCAATCAAAATGTATTGATTTTAACTAGTTTCATAACTTCTGAGAAAGTGATATTGCAAATTTTAAGTATTACTAAGTTTTGAAATACATAATGATTTATATGACAAATCAAGCTGTTTTGAATGCTTTTCAACGTTAAACACGCTATATTCAAAATGTAAATAACTCTTTGGAAACATTAGAAAATCAATGAAATTATTGAAAATCGATATGTAATCAATCAAAATGTATTGATTTTAACTAGTCTCATAACTTTTGAGAAAGTAATAAAACCAATTTATGTTTTATTATGTTTTGAAATACATGTTGATTTACAGGCAAAATCAAGCTGTTTTGACTACTTTTTCAACGTTAAATATTCTAGCTTCAAAATATAAATAACTCTCTGATAACATTATAAAATCAAAGAAATTATTGAAAATCGATATGCAATCAATCTAAATGTATTGATTTTAACTAGTTTCATAACTTTTGACAAAGTAATATAACAAATTTTAAGTTTTATTAAGTTTTGAATACATGATGATTTACATGCAAAATCACCGTGTTTTGATTACTTTTTCAACGTTAAACACGCTAGATTCAAAATATAAATAAATCTTTGGAAACATTCGAAAATCAATGAAATTATTGAAAATCGATATATAATCAATCAAAATGTATTGATTTTAACTAGTTTCATAACATTTGACAAAGTGATATTGCAAATTTTCAGTTTTATTAAGTTTTGAAGTACATGATGATTTACATGCAAAATCAACGTGTTTTGATTACTTTTTCAACGTTAAACACGCTAGCTTCAAAATAAAAATAAATCACTGGAAACATTAGAAAATCAATGAAATTATTGAAAATCGATATGTAATCAATCAAAATGTATTGATTTTAACTAGTTTCATAACTTTGACAAAGTGATATTGCAAATTTTAAGTTTTACTAAGTTTTGAAAACCTTGATGATTTACATGCAAAATCAACGAGTTTTGACTACTTTTTCAACGTTAAACACGCTAGCATCAAAATATAAATAAATCTTTGGAAACATTAGAAAATCAATGAAATTATTGAAAATCGATATGTAATCAATCAAAATGTATTGATTTTAACTAGTTTCATAATTTTGACAAAATAATATAACAAATTTTAAGTTTTATTAAGTTTTGAAATACATCATGATTTACATACAAAATCAAGCTGTTTTGACTACTTTTTCAACGTTAAACACGCTAGCTTCAAAATGTAAATAAATCATTGGAAACATTATAAAATCAAAGAAATTATTGAAAATCGATATGTAATCAATCAAAATGTATTGATTTTAACGAGTTTCATAACATTTGACAAAGTGATATTACAAATTTTAAGTTTCATTAAGTTTTGAAACAGATGATGATTTACATTCAAAATCAAGCTGTTTTGACTACTTTTTCAACGTTAAACACGCTAGCTTCAAAATATAAATAAATCTTTGGAAACATTAGAAAATCAATGAAATTATTGAAAATCGATATGTAATCAATCAAAATGTATTGATTGTAAATAGTTTCATAACTTTTGACAAAGTGATATTACAAATTTTCCGTTTTCTTAAGTTTTGAAATACATGATGATTTACATGCAAATTCAAGTTGTTTTAAGTACTTTTTCAACGCTAGCTTCAAAATGTAAATAATTCTTTGGAAACATTAGAAAATCAATGAAATTATTGAAAATCGATATGTAATCAATCAAAATGTATTGATTTTAACTAGTTTCATAACCTTTGACAAAGTATTATAACAAATTTTAAGTTTTATTAAGTTTTGAAATACATGATGATTTACATGCAAAATCAACGTGTTTTGATTACTTATTCAACGTTATACACGCTAGCATCAAAATGTAAAAAAACTCTTTGGAAACAGAAAATCAATGAAATTATTGAAAATCGATATGTAATCAATCAAAATGTATTGATTTTAATTAGTTTCATAACATTTCACAAAGTGATATTGCAAATTTTAAGTTTTACTAAGTTTTAAAAACGTTGATTTACATGCAAAATCAACATCTTTTGACTACTTTTTCAACGTTGAACACTCTAGCTTCAAAATATAAATAAATCTTTGGCAGCATTAGAAAATCAATGAAATTATTGAAAATCGATATGTAATCAATCAAAATGTTTTGATTGTAACTAGTTTCATAACATTTGACAAAGTGATATTACAAGTTTTACGTTTTAATCAGTTTTGAAATACATTATGATTTACATGCAAAATCAAGCTGATTTGAATACTTTTTCTCCACGCTAGCTTCAAAATATAAATAAATCATTGGAAACATTAGAAAATCAATGAAATTATTGAAAATCGATATGTAATCAATCAAAATGTATTGATTATAACTAGTTTCATATGTTTTGACAAAGTGATATTGAAAATTTCAAGTTTTATTAAGTTTTGAAATACATGATGATTTACATACAAAATCAACGTTTTTTGACTACTTTTTCAACGTTAAACACGCAAGCTTATAAATGTAAATAACAATTTAGAAACATTAGAAAATCTATGAAATTATTGAAAATCGATATGTAATCAATCAAAATGTATTGATTATAAATAGTTTCATATGTTTTGAGAAAGTTACATTGCAAATTTCAAGTTTTACTAAGTTTTGAAATACATGATGATTTACATGCAAAATCAACGTGTTTTGACTAATCTTTCAACGTTAAACATGCTTGCTTCAAAATATAAATGAATCTTGGAAACATTAGAAAATCAATGAAATTATTGAAAATCGATATGTAATCAATCAAAATGTATGGATTTCAACGAGTTTCATGACATTTGACAAAGTAATATAACAAATTTTAAGTTTTATTAAGTTTTGAAATACATTAAATTTCAGAACATTTGACAAAGTGATATTGCAAATTTTATGTTTTATTAAGTTTATACCTTTGTAAAACATAAAATTTGTAATATAACTGTGTCAAAAATTTAGAAACAAGTTAAAATCAATATGTTTTGATTGATTACATATCGTTTATCAATTATTTCATTGACTTTGTCATGTTTTCACAAAGTTATTTAAATTTTGAAGTAAGCGTTGAAAACGTTGAATAACTAGTCCAAAGTGCTTGCTTTGCACGTAAATCACTATGTATTGTAAACATTTGTAAAACATAAAATTAGTAATGTAACAATATTTATTCTGCAATTAAAAAACAGAAATGTGGCACAAGGCCGAAATAGGGGAATGGGGAGAGGACGGTCTTCTTCTGTCTTAGTTTTAACTTAGCTAGTCGCAGACACTGACCCAATCGTACGAATAATATTCCTGACACCAAAACAACGCATTTATACGTACCTTTCAAACTACAAACACCATAATACCTCATCGTCTCTGTGAAAAAACTAACTAAACCCCATATGTACAATGTCTGTGAGGGGAGGGAAATATAAAAATAATTCTAAAAATTAACCCCAATATTTATTTACAATATGAGAACAATCTATTTACATGAAACTAAGGAAAATATTATTAGTAATAAAACCCCCACAATCACCTAATGTGGCAATAATCCCATTTCTCTGGCCGAAATCAATGCGGGACTCTAATAGAATAAATCATTCATTCATGTCACGTACTCACACTAACACGCACTCATTCAAACACAACAACAAATACGAAAACACTCACGCGAAACGAAAGGCGTCCCGCATCCACCGGAGAACTGACATCACTGACCACCTAAAGAGGGAGGGGATGGGGAATTAAACTTAAAGAAAATAGGGACAAAAATAAAAGGGACCAATGAGCATACATACCCTAGCTAACTTAACTAAATAAAAGAAAAAGAAACTAAAACGTCAACAAACGAACCTAATCTAACCTAGTTTCTGGATGGGTTGCCATAGTTCAACCCAGGAAAAGCAATATCCTGATGCCTAACCGGCATCAAAATGCCACTCAAGGTCAGCCCCTTTCACACGACACAAACGCGCAAGATGCACCCACCTTTTGCTGAATTCTGATGAAGGGAGCCGCCGCCTTTCCGTCCTAATCTTGACTTTAAGCTGATGCTTAAAGTACAAGATCAGTTGGGAAGAGGTAAACTTCTCACCTCCATAGAATCCCTTCTGTCGCGTCGTCCAAATCACGACTCTCATAACTCCTGGCAAGCAGTGGAACACATATTGTTCAGCCTTCGTCATCGGCGGTGCCACGTTGGTACAAACGGAAGAGGATTGAAGGACAAACGGCTTTCCACGCAGTATGCGAACCATGAGGCCTTCAACAAACTTGCACAACGGCACTACCGTCCCGCACTGAAAAAAGGCGTGACACAGGGTCTCGACCTCTCCACCACAGCGACGGCAGTTTGGAGAATTTTCCAAGCCAGCTGAACAAAGTCTTTTGGCGACCCAGAGGGCCCCACGAATCATCAGCCAGGTGAGTGATGCCTCATCGTTAGTGAGACATTTCAACCCGGGCGCCCAAGGCCATATTGAGCGAGCCTGCTGCCTCGTAAGACCGAGACTGTCAATCAGATTATCATGAACGGACCCCCTGACTAACACTTGATATAATGCCCGAAGAGACAACGCCTGGACGTTGGAGAGTCCATCCGACGCCCTTAAGAGGCGCTTCAGAGCAAGCCGACATTCGCGATAGAAGGAGCATTCGGCTCGGGGTAAACGGCGGGCATCTTCCTCGCACGAGTGCACACTTCTCAGGGATGGGAAGTTCTTACGGGCGTCTTCCTTCCAGAAGGCGCCCTCCTCATCCGGTTCGCGACACATTCGATCTAGAAATCTAATGCGAAGCATATGTTGACGAATCTCAATGCTTGGCATGCCCAGACCGCCTTCAGAAGGATGAAGGCAACAGATCCCCTGAGACTCTGGCGGCCTTGCCTCCCCACAAGAAGGAAAACAAGAGCCTCACTAACGCCAGCAAAGTGCCACACGGAAGTGGAAGCACCGAGAGTCGGTAAAGGAGAATTGGATAGATGTGTGAAACACAAACTTCCGCCTTCCCCTTTAAGGAAAGATTCCTCCGAGACCACAAATTAATTGCGATCTCGGCCTTCCTCGGACCTCCGACCAATTCATTCCCAACTGGAGATCAGGACCGAACCAGACGCCGAGAATCTTGACCGGCCCATCCGTCCAGTGGAAAGGCCCGGGAAGAGAAACTCCTTCCACGCACCCAACCGCAAGCCAACAGACTTATCGCGGTTGATCTTGGCACCTGTCACCATCTCATAACAACTGATTTCTTTGCTGACTTCGTCAATCTCGGCTCTGCTCGACACAAGAGCCGAAACGTCGTCGTATATAGGGCAGAATACCTGGCCGATGTGCTACCACCGGGCAGGGAAATTCAACGTAGGACCGGATTCGCCTTTAACTTG